>CM060638.1:1722082-1929582 GCA_030578275.1 Meda fulgida
GTCCTCCATTGAGCTTCTGCAACACTCGCTGCCCAAGATCAACCGCAGCGCGTCCGAGCCCTCTCTGCACAGAGCGTCCCAGAGCGGAGACATCAGCTCCGGCACCCTCGCCTCCGTGAAGCTGCCGGTCTTCTGAAGCCACACTGCTGCTGCTGCTACTGAGTCGGATGCAGACCCGCTCAGAGGTCTTCAGCCCTGCCGTCCTGCCACGGTCATGTCCCTGAGCTCCGCTAGCGGCCCGCGAGATCCCGAGGAGCTGGATCCTGGCGTGTGTGTGTCTGTGTGTGAGCGTTGGAGCTGAGCTCTGCAGGACACGGGCTTGAAGACCTCTGACGCTCTCAGAAACGAAGGCTGTTTTCAGTTTGCAAGCCTGGGACAGATGCAGGGACTTTTAGATGTGTCTTTTAGACATTCTTATGTGTCTGAAAAGATGTTGCTCTAATGCTCAAAGAGTGATGATGTTTATATATTATATACACAAAAAGAGCTTCATAATTTAGTCAGTATTGAGTTGCCATTGAGTGGTGTTCAAGATGCGGCTTAGTCTTACGCAATTTGAGATCAGTTTTGTGATGTCAAGTATTTTGAAGGTGTTCTTGATATGTATAGAGTACATACTGTTAATCAATTATTTTAATAAAATTAAGTTAAATACCCTTTTCTACCAATGTATGTCTTCTTATGCTGGGTTAATGCTTTTTTAACCATTACAGGCTTTATACAATTATGCTCATTCTTAATTTAACAACTTAACTTAAAGGGTATATTAATGCATAAGTCGTTTTTTCGCTGCTTTGAAGAACCACAACAGATATTTCAAAATATTCCACAATACAAAATAATGAGTCTTACACAGATTATCTCTCTCATAGATTCTCATGTGCCGTCATGCGTTTTCTCCTTGAGACCGCTGGTGGTTTTAGCGAGTTGTGTGTGAATCCTTCAGTTGTCTTTTGTATGGCAGAAGATCAGCTTCACTTCTCAGGGCAGTGGTTCTCGGAGAGATTGGAAGAGGGTGCAAGATGTTTAAAAAAAACAAAAAACAGACAGCATCATTTGAGTACTCTGTGTATTTATTGCTTTCCAAGTAGAAAGAACATAAATGGAAGAAATCAAAACCAGTGTTCCCTTTCCCTCTGCATTTTCTTTTTGCTGGGGAGAGGCAGAGCTTAGCTTGTCTTTTATCTAGCTGTCAGTGCAGACCAGTGTTGCCAACTTGGTGAGTTCTCAGACCTCTTTAGCCACTTTTTGGCAAAAAAGCACCTAGTGACAAATCTAGCGAGTTTTTGGACCAACCTTTCCAGATGTGGCCAGTACTGGTCTTGCTCTCCCGCTTCACCTCTCGCTGTCTGACTGAGAGGAGCAGCTCATTCTGTTTACAATTTAATGTAAACTATTTAATTTGACCCTTTATTCTGGTCATGCGCTTATATTACTCACTCACACTGCACACATTTTAGAACGTCAGTGACTACCAGCCGAAATCCAGTACGAAGGACGAGTCCATATTGGCAAAACATGGATACATTCATCACATTCTGGCAACAATGCATCATCAGCACCAGCCCCTAAGAAGTGTAAAACATAAAAGTATGAAGAATATCTTCAGCCTGGCTGTACGGTGGCTGGGACAGATGCTGAAGCGTACCCCAGTGTATTATATGCATGCAAGCTGAAGCGCCATTTAGAAACCAAACACCCGACACTCAAAGACAAACTTAGATTTCTTCTAATTAAATTCTAATTATTCTAGTTATCTTGCCTTCCACAACAGAAACGCAACAACAGCAAACACACATCAGTGTCTAGGAGGTGTCAGGACATTCTTCCAACCACTCAACTGGCGAGGCATTGTTTGAAGTTCTGGATGGGTTTATACGGGATGCAGGCATGTCATGGAATAAATGCAGGACAGCTGTCCAGTGACTGGGAGGGTTATCGGTCCGGTCACTCGTGTCCAGCATTCAGCCCCTTCAGCCAAGTGGACCCACTGTATGATTCACTGCCAATCTCTCGCATCAAAGAAAATGCCTGTGGAAGTCGGTTTTAAAGCAGGCAGTGCAAATGGTCAGTTTCATGAAATGCACGCTTGTTTTCCTTGCTTTGTCAGGAAATGGGAGCAGAGCGTGAGCAGCTCCTGTTTCACACTGAGGTCCACTGGCTCTCCAGAGGTGGGGTTTTACATCGCCTCTACGAATCACGTTCAGAGGTGAAGCCGCTTCTGGCTGATGTGGTGGCGGTACCTGGTCTACCCCCTGTGGTTAGAGCAGTTTTCCTCCTTTTCCACCGGTTTGCCGATCAGAGATCCCTTCAGTTGCCCAGGAAAAGACCTTTCCGCTGACATGGAGGAGCTCTATAGCTCTTGGTTTTGGTTGAGTGTAATGACTGAATATCCTCTGTTGTCTGACGCCGCCCTAAAATTACCTTTCATTCGCCTCAACTTATCTGTGCGAGGCCGGGTTTTCAAAATTGACTGCCTTGAAAACCAAGTACCGAAATCGGCTCCAGGTGGAGGATGACATCAGGCTTGTGCTGTCCAACACTGAATGGTGCTTATCTGTCCCACTGATTGAATATGTCATGGCTAACGAGACAGGCGCTTTGTCCCAATTTTCACAATTCGTATGTGACTTGGTTTTACAATGCAAGATGAATCTCATGTTTTACATGTAAAATAGTGTTATTACAACCTAGTTCTCTTGTTCAAAGTAGTTATGTTGTTTAGAATTTTTTTTAATAATTCATGTTCCATACCTGTCCATTATAGTTTTATAAAAGTAACAATTTCTAAAAAGGTTATGAAAAGTAATAAGTTGGCTAAGTGCTTCAGTTTACCAGTGTTCATTCACTTCAGATCAAGTGCGACAATCCATGCGTTTTGAATTTGATTGGGAAAATAGCCATTTTGGCCACTTTAACCTTTTTATCTGGCATTGATAGAATTTTCTGGCAGTCGTCACCGGTATGTGTGATGTATCCCAATCTTCAGTCAGGAGGAGCTGGATGAAATACTCTGACTGATATCAATCCACAATCTGACTTCTGACCTGTAATGCTGCCTGAATCATAACAGCTGTAGCTGTAACAACTCCACACTGAGAGATACTGTCAGGTGTGTTTATTAAAGCAAACACAGGAAAGTATACAGTACTACAAGGAGTCACCACAGGCAGGTGTTTGCTGGTAAGCTGCTGAAATACACAGGACTGAGGCAGAACAAGAACACTGGGAAGTACATCGACAGAAGGATCGCAGTCATGCCAGCTTCCAGGAGCATATCTCAACAAAGGACAGTTTGTTCAGGCTTCAGGTTAGTATAACACATTGTACACAGAGTTACCTTCATCAATGGGAGTAAATCACGAACAGAAACATTCATCACATTTCCTTGAGCACGGTTAACATCAAACAGTCATTTATCTTAGTCACAGTCACAATCTTTCTCCACAAGGGTCCATAGATGGGGAAATCCACAAATAAAGGGTACAAGAGTCCCAAGAATCCAGTAAATAGCAGCAGTCCCACAGGTCAGTGACATAAAGGCAAGTTCATGAGGAGAGAGAAAGTCGTTTGAGAAGTTTCGAGGCCAGACCGAGCCGTGTCCCAGTTCAGAGGCGGCATCCTTCCAAAGCCTTGAAGCTCGGGCTGAGCGTTGTTCAGTGGGACGGTCTTATTACTCAACTGAACTGTGTGTATGCATTTTAAACACGTTCTTCGTCCTAACATATTTAATTCAACAGCTCAGGTAAAGTTTATCATGTGACCCGTCTCATCAGTCAGCTTCATGTTACGGGACTACTTTTCCACATACTAGAATCCACACCATTGTTTCGACCCTGTGGTTGAATTTGCACCAAAATTGTAATGACTGCATTTGTCAAAGTCAGCCATTCAACCCAAGTTACTGTAATAAAGAACACTTACATTTTTATTCGTTACACTTTATTTTAAGGTGTCTTTGTTACAGTTTAATTATACATTTAAGTAGTAGGTAATAATTTAGAACAGAGTGATGACTGATGAAGATGACGATGATGAGCGAGAGCTGATGAACACATGATAAGAACATGTAACGTGCAACAATGATATTTTAAAATAAAGTGTTAACTTTTCGTAAATTCATCAAAATGTGATAATTTTGTTACTTTGTGATTTTTGTTTAGTGTTTTCGTTGACAAATCGGGTTTAGATCACTAATCTTGGTGACGGTTTGTGTATCTCATATGAAATGAATGGACATTAAAAATTAGAGTGATCAGTGGTTGTTCAGTTTTATTTATATTGCTTATTATTTATTTAATTTGCTATTCTGAAATAATATTGTTAACAAGAAACAAATTGTCCACATGTTTGCAACCCAAAAATGACAGATGTCCAGAAATATAGCTTTCATTCAATGTAGGAAAAACATTTCACTATATTTTATAACACATTTACAATACTGGAGTGCAAGAATGATATCTATTATTTCAACAGTGATCACAAAAGAAAAACACACTGTTCAACACACAATGACACAATTTCGATCATGCAAATAAAATATTAATTTACGTTTTAGTCTCCTTTCTCTCATGTACACACACACACTTTGTCCACAATTTTCTGAAGCAGACATAAGTCAAGAAAAAAAAAAAGTACAATTATAAGAGCACTAGGCACAATCTGCTGCATCACCACACAACAACCCTGAAGAGAAACGTTCACATAGAAACAAAAGCAACCGTCACAAGCGCACAACAGTGAGAGTTACACAATACAGACTGAAATACAGGTCAGGCCCAAACTAACACTTTCTTACCCATTATTTGTTCATTGCATCTCAGGCCACTGTTTGAATGTTCGAACACAACCTGTCAGAAGTTCTTCATGGTCGAGTTAGTTTGCCTGCACTAACTTTGGTCCCACAGCAACACCATTACAGTCAAGAATGTACTGCAAACAGCCTTGAGGAGCTTTCTGCGGCGGGCCGTTCTTCACTTCAACCAAAGCGTCCTTTTCAGCAGTAACCTGAAACACACACACACACACACCTGCTCATACATGTGACATGCAGAGCATCCGAGCTGTTGACACGCTTGTACTTTCTTCTGCACCATAGAAAACATTCAACTCGCAAAATGTTCTCCTAACAAATGCGAAGAAGCTTGAACATAGATTTTTTGTTTTCTAGCTAGAGGAGTAGTTTATTATTTTATATAAACAACTAGAATACTCAAACATGTATGTTAACATACAGTTCAGAGTTCAAATTTCTTATATGCAAATATTTGTTATCATCATTCATTAACATTTTTGAGATTTGTAAGGTAAATTTGAGGTAAATGTGCCTCTCATTGCTCCTTTTAGAATTAATATATTTGACTATTAAGGTAATATACTGGTGAAACTGAATTTTTTTTTAATATCGTGTAAAAGTTCATGTATTTCAGTAATTCAAATAACAAGGTGAAACTAATATATTTAGTATATATAACTATATACATATGCATGATTATACTTTTCAGAGGGCTGACATTTCTGTATTTAAAAGCCTTTTTTTTCATTGATTTCATGTAATATTCTAATTTTCTGAGATTTTGAATTTGGGGTTTTAATAAGCTGTAAGCCATAATCATCACAATTATACATTTTGCATGATATTCAAATTTTTCGAGTTTCACCTGTATTTGCCTCAGCAGGCTTTGAAAAACAATTGGGGAAAACCCTACATGTTGTTCCTTGCATTGCTCAATTCTAAACAACATTCAGAAACATGTCAGAAACCGCAATTTGAGTTGGATAGAATTAATTGAGCTAACTGGCTAACTGGCTAACTGGGGGGGGGGGGGGGTTAGTACAAAAGGTTGCTTTTTTTGTTTTGTTTTGTCTTTGCAGTGTGTTGTTACATCATGTACCTGTTTTGGTTGAATAGCAGTTGGTCTTTTGGGATTTTGTGACATAACATGATTCATTTTGGCAATGACCATGTCTGCTATGAGCTGCTGGTCCTCCGCCTGATGGTCCCCCTCTAAAGGCATAGACGAACCCATTACCTACCCCAAAAAAACACAGGTATTAATGATATCACATGAAGAGTAAAACAATGGTTGAAGATACAAACCTGCATAAACGCTCTACAATGTCTTTGTATATCACATGTATACTAGTATGCAACTCTTCCAAGCCATTGTAAGTACAGCACATACCTCAGTAATGTAATCTTTTCCATCTTTTCCATGAATAGCTTTTACAGCACAAATTTCAAGGCCTCCAAATATTTCGCAGCAGGTGTCTACCCAAAGCTTATACCTGCAAGACAACGCAGCATGCTTAGTCGTGTTTCAAGCATGTGTGCTTACCTGTAGCAGATGCTGTAAAGCGTTGCCATTGTTGTGTGAGTTACCTGTCAGTCATAGCCACCTGTTCCACCATGGCAGTGCCAGTGTTGGACTTCCAGTTACCTGACACCGACGTCCTCCTATGAAACGAGGAGCAATCTTCATCTGTCAAGAACAGCATTTAGCTGAATCTGAGATGTGTTCAGAAACTCTACAGAATAGCATCTTTACTCACATGTAAGCTTTGTAATCATTTCCAATTTTCTGGATCCTGATGTCATATTTGGGTTCGATGAAAGGTTCGCATGTGCTGTACGTCTGGGTGATGGCCACCACGCTAGCTATGTCCTGAAACTTTGTGTGGTTCTCCACTTTCACCTTAACAACACATATGATTAGATTAGATGTTGAACTACATAATCACAAAGCTCTTCTTCTAGTCATTGCTTGAGTTTCAGCGTTACCTTCCCCACACCAGAGTGAGCGTGCCCGATTTTCACCACAACGGGAAATGCCGGCATGGTCACCTGGTTTGTTTTGGCACAAACAGATTATTTATTCATTTAATTATGCAGATAATACTAATTGATCACATTGCTGAAAAAAAAACTGTTTATGAAACAATCTCTTACCATTTCTTTATAGTTGGGGTAGAACGTCTGTTCAATTAATGGAAATTTCTCCTGTCCAAGTTTCTTGTATGTGCTGATCAGACATGCAAACTGCAAATAAGTTTAGAGAGATGAGGTTGGAGATATCAGATATCTATCAAACGCCATGTCAGACTGAACGTCCGCACACTTACGGCCCAGGGTTTGTCACAGAGGTTGTAGATGGACTCCAGGGAGTTGATGCTGGGAATACCAGCGTACTGCAGTCCGATGATTAAGTTACGGAAGTCCTCGTTCTCTGTCATGCTGAAAGCATGCTGTCGGATCAGGACAAAGTCGGGCTTAAATGACCTGTAGGGACATACAGTGCACAGATACAAGTATGTATCTGTAAAGTAAATACTATACATGCAACGCTTGACGTTTATAATATGTCCCACTGGTTCTCCTTCTAACATCCGCTCAGTGCCCCATCTGTCAGATGAACAGGCCAATGCTGACAGCGGTCATCGTGTCCCTGCTGCACTATTCTCACTCTTCCCGTGAAGCTTGTGGAAGCTGCACTCACAGGGCATTATTGTACGCCGTTTACAGACTGAGCTGGTCCTGTAACAGCTGGCGCTGTAAATCCTGTTTTGCTTTTGGCTGGGCGTGTGTCTTTTTGCAAGAGTGGAAAACAACCGTGCCAAGGTGAGTTTATCCATTCTTATGAATAAGCATCCTTATTTTCAGATTTAATAATTTAAACATTTAATCATTTAGCAGACTTTTTATCCAAAGAGACTTACAAATGAGGAGAGAAATAGCAGCAGTTAAACCAGTGGTTCTCAATTCCGGTCCTGGGGACCCACAGCTCTGCACAGTTTGTATGTCTCCCTCATTTAACACACCTGATTCAAATCATCAGCTCATTAAGAAAGAGTTATATGAACTGAACTGGGTGTGTCAGATAAAGGAGACATATAAAATGTGCAGAGCTGTGGGTCCCCAGGACCGGAATTGAGAAGCACTGAGTTAAACTAACAATAGGACAACAATATGCAAGTGCTGTGACCCTTCCCAGTTTAATCTAACGCAGTATACGCCATTTAAAAAAGAAAATAGATATAGAATAGTGTTAAAGAAAGTGTTAGTATCAACGGATCATGTGTTGCCGAAAGAGATGCATCTTCAGCAACAGACTCAGCAGCTCGTGGTTGAGCTCCACCAGCTGGAAACAGTCCAGGTGAGGGTCCGGGAGAGAGATTGTGTGCCTCGTCCAGATGATGCACCACGAGGCAACGTTCACTTGCAGAATGCAAGCTTCTGGATGGCACGTAAGTCTGGAATATAAAGGTATAAAGGGAGCAGAGCAGTGGTTGTTCTGTAGACAAGCATCAGAGCCTTGAATTTGATGCGAAAGGCAACTGGCAACCAGTGCAGGTTTATGAGGAGAGGAGTGATGTGTGTGTCTTCGGCTCGATAAACACACTCTTGCGGCAGCATCTGGATCAGTTGCAGAGGTTTGACTGATGCTGGAAGGAGAGAGCATTACAATAGTCCAGTCTGGAGTGAGCGCTTGAACGAGCAGTTGTGTAGCTCTGATAGGAAGGACCTAATCTTCCTAATGTTGTATAAGGCAAATCTGCAGGACCGGGCAGTTCAACTGATCATCAATCACAACTTCAAATATACAACTCGATTTGTCTCATAAACAGAAACATAAGAGTTATTTGCATAGAGAAAACTATCCAAACATTGTATTTGTTCTATTTTCCCTACTTGTGGTGTCGGGAAGCTAGGACTCGTGGTTCTCCCCTCAGCACGGAGAGGAGGCGGCCGAGCTGGGAGACATCGTGGACGATTGGGGGGAGAGAGCCACACAGGTGGAGGACGAAGATGTCCTCCTGGCTTCTTGATGAGGATGAAGATGAGGAGGATCCTCCCATCTACTTCATCTCATCCAGCTAGCTACCAGAGTAAAGATCTTCCCCTGGACCTCATGGAAGTCTGCCGCAAGACTTTCCATGGTCTAGCCCTCTCAACAGGTGTGCCACTAGACAGGGATCTCTGTGATGGTGAGTGCCTGCCCGTCACGCCTCATACTGGACAGACAATTCCCTCCAGCAGTCCTGTCATGTTTGGTGGAGATGAAAAGGCACTGGGACAAACCATTTTCCCACCATGTGCTTGTTAAAGGGGTCCTATAATGCCCTTTTCACAAGATATAAAATAAGTCTCTGATGTCCCCAGAGTGTGTATGTGAAGTTTTAGCTCAAAATATACATATATTTTTTATAGCATGTTAAAATAGCATGTGTGTGCACTGAACATTCAAAAATGTTTAGCCTTTTATGTTCAAATCGGAAGTCGGACAAAGATGGAGAGATTCAAGAAGAAGTGACAACATTTAGAGAACATTTCTGAAAGGTTAGTGGATGTGAGCTGATGTGCTGATGAGCTGATGTGGAGTTAACTATCTTCTGTAATTGATTAGCATATTCTGTCATGATAATCTATAATGTTTATGGGTTTATGTAAAAACTGCAGAGAGATTATCGGAGAGGAGCGTGTGAAGCTGGAGAGCCCACACTTCTGCTAGAGAAGGGACCCGATTAGGTCCTATCCCTGTAATGAATGCAGCACTTCTGGGTTGGGAGTGGTGTTCAACAGCAGAGCGGTGTGGGGGGTTTCAGTCGTAGCCTCTGTAAACAGGCCAGGGGTGCACATCTCCACAGCTTCACAGTCTGGCGAAAAGACTGAATGTGTGGAGCAGCACTGCGACAGAAGCACATAGAACAACTCCGTATTATCAGTGATGATGTCTATACTGGACGCAGTGCGACAAGACAAACTGATGACCTTTCTGACGTACTCAAATCGATTTGCATCAGTCGCTTGGTCGCATCCAGCGTCAACAGCCTCAAGCGACGCATCACGTCCCTGTGTTATTCTCTCACGTATAGAGCAACACTGAGACCAAATATCACTCAGTTGATCAGAGATATTCTCTCTCACAGACACAGACAATGTCGTTACCTTTTTCATTACATCGATTTCTGCCTGATTGAACTCCCGTTGCTCGTGTTTCCCGCTATCCTGATTAGTATGAGTAGAATTGAGTAGAATGGTGTAGTTCCATGACTGGATTTTTTTTAAAAACCAACACCATTTCAGAGATAACGACAGGCCAGATTGGATGGGGGAGATCGTGGAAATTGCCCGTTTTTGTGCTCCTGCGGGAACTATTAGATGAAAGCAGGGCCACGAGCCTGGATTTTGGGAACAACAACGGTTTGTGAAGGGTCCATGTCAGCCACATCCAGTTTGTACATCATTGTCTTGAGATTTGTTGGTGGTTCTACAAGTGCTCTTACTGCCCCATATTACCATTAGAGAGCATTGTCTGAAAGCATATTTCTCTGGAGACAGCGTTACTGCTTGCGCACTATGGCAAAGCAACTGAAGTGAATTACATGCTTTGTGCATTATTCTTGTATGTAGTTTGCATTGGGGGGATTAAAAGTTATGCTTAAATCCAGTCCAGCTTTCGTTCTTAAAGTCAGTGAAACAGCAGGGACAGTGAACTGTGGAGCTATTGCTGCTTTTCCCACCGCCTTTTCCTCATCGCAGGAGGAGCGTGCAGTGCATGCTTATGTGCAGAAGACAAAGTTACTACAGAAAGGTAATCAGCTCTTCATCCCTAGGGCTGACGTTTATAAAGGGAAACCTATATCTCATTCGCGGCTCTCTATAGAGGCTTGTTTCCAACACAGAATAAAAAAGGTAAAAACTAAAAACTTTATATAAAGAGTGAGTTATAAAGTCAAAATTGCATGATATAAAGTCAGAATTGGTCTTTTTTTCTTAGAATTGGACTTTATAACTCACAATTGCACGCTTGTATCTCACAATTTTGAGAAAAGATGTAAGAATTGCGAAGATATAAACTCGCAATTGTGAGATAAAAAGTCAAAATTATCTTTCAAAATGTTTTATTCTGTATAGCGCTCTCTCATTGGGTGGAAAATGCAATTATAATGTGTTTACAAGAACACAAATGTACAGCCTCCACCAGAACCTAGAGCTCACTCGACCAGAGGAATGGCCACTTCCAGCGTTCAGGAGCTGTTCTGTTCAGGACATGTGAGCTGCGCGAGCTGGCCATCGCAGCACTTCTGCAGCGGAGACGCAGCGGAGCGCCCCCTGCTCATTCAGTGGCGTGTGTGGAGCCTGCATGATAGGGCACAGCACACACGTCTCTAACACAGCTCCTTCTCATGGTTTCATTTAATATGTATGATAATCTATACTCATATAATGTCTAGTAATTTTAGGACAGTGTTTTGGATATGTGTCTGAAGACTTATGTGAATTCATGGGCCATTTGTGTAAACAGAAGCATTGTCTGACAACAAGCCACTCAAATCATTACGAATGGCCTTTTATTATAATTGTCCTTCATTACATCCCAGGATATGATACAGCTTTCATGTGTGACGCATCAATCCAGTTCTCTCTGAGTGGGTTAATTTAGCTTTCATTCTGATTGAAGGTTAAGAAATTGATGACTGTTATTGTACACACAATAGCACATTCGATTATAGAAACATCTTTTTAGATAATATTCAATATAATTGCACATTATCTCAGTTATTGCAGTGCAGTATGAACAGCTTGAGGGGATTTATAAACACAGTTTACCTGACAATCTTGTTTTCATTCTGCAAACCCTGGACAGCGATGTTACACGATCCATCAGCATGAGCCACAACACTAACGTCCCCAAACTCAGCCTGGAAACAAAAGAAATGCAGGAATAAATAAGAATACTTAGATTTGATTTGTCTTTTGACTTTATAAACTCACCTGTTCAACTTTAATGTCATAATCTCCATTCAGTTTTTTTTCCTCTAAAGAGTTTGGCCCTGTAGAAAAAAGAAATAAAAAGAAAAGATGATTAAAAAGCGATCAAATATGCACTTAAAATATGTTTCCATTGTGTCTGATTTGCAAGAGTTATTTGCAATTCCAAGCAAATAAGAAAAATTAACTTGCTTAACATTATGTGCTTTATTATCTGTGAACTCATGTCTTTAATAATGTATCTTCCATCACCAGTATGCAAGAATTACTCTGTGAACTGTCAGTTATAGGGTACAACGGGGCTAAAGACACACCTTAAGGAAAATGTGCTTTTTTACCACAGTGTATGATTGAAGAAAGAAAAAAAATGTTTGTATGGATCATTGATTAGAAACTGCTTTTGTTTGGAGAAAAAAATGTAATAAAGTTGTAAGGTGACAAGGTCTTTACCCCTGAGACACACAGGCTAAAACAGCACAGGGCAAAGGACACATTACTGATACAAATACTTCAGCTAAAATAATGTTTTTAATAATGTCTAAGTTAATACTTAGCTAAGGTTGTTTATACAGAGCTGCAGTGCCAACAAGACTCATCTCAGTAACACAGCTATATCCAGAGCAGTTCAGCCTCTCGCTAGTGCGTACACGCGTCAGAAACATGTCATGAAGTGCACTAACTGCAGGACCGACCCTGTGCTGAGCAGAGCCAGACTAAAACCTCAGATGAGCGTTCCTCCACATGTTCAGTGCTGTCCACCTGTACACTAACAAACTTCAGTACCTCACGTGAAGCCAAAAACGCTATTTATGCGCAGTAAAAGGTAAGCTGGTGTAGTTGAGTAAAAGCAGTCGAATAGTTAGATAGGTAGAATTAATCATCCCTAAATGTCTGAGCTGAAAGGTTTGGGGCCATTTCCCAATACAAAAGAAAGCATTTTAATGATGAATCTAATTATTTTTATGTATTACAGTCAAAGGCTATGATATGTCAAATTTCAAACACAATTTGTACACTTACAGCACTTGTGTAAGGGTAAACTGAGCCAGGGAACCCTAGACAAATATATAACAACCAGTGGAAGATTTTGATTTCTTACAAGAACACTCTGCTCCAGAAAATAAATCGCTGGAGGTCTTAAAAGAACACTGAACGCATTGAAGCATTAAAGAGATGTTGGGCAGTTTGTGAGGTGTATATTTCCCTTGGCTGTAAACAGTCCAGAATATAAGTCCTATAATAGATCCAACACTGTGGTGTGTGTGTGTGTGTGTGTGTGTGTGTGTGTGTGTGTGTGTGTGTGTGTGTGTGTGTGTGTGTGTGTGTGTGTGTGTGTGTGTGTGTGTGTGTGTGTGTACATACTCAAGTACATTTTTAATACATTTAATAGTACGTATTTTTCACCTGGGTATAGATAAATGTATTGTACTAAAAGACAGGTACAGGTACATACTTCAAATGCTCCAGAAAACATAAAACGGGCATTAAAGAGGACACAATAAACCTTATATTGAAGATTTCACCGTGTTATGGTCTTTAAATTAAACTGTAGTCCACTGGTCACTAGGCCTGTCAATTTATCGCACGATAAAAAAATATATATTTTTCCCGCCGCGATCATCTCTCTCACTCTCTCTCTCTCTCTCTCTCTCCTCTCTCTCTCTCTCTCTCTCTCTCTCTCTCTCTCTCTCTCTCTCTCTCTCTATCCACGCTGTATCATTCATAACAATACTGTCAAAAATGGTGACGTAAAAAAGCGTCCCCCGAGACTAAATACGTTTCAGAATTGTTGTTGGTGTTTTGAGATATGAGCCGAAAACCATCGGAAGCGCTTCAACCATATTCAGCACGAGTACAATGTTTATCGTAATGTCCCTCTAGTGGACAGAGCGTGTAACAACCACCATTGGCGATCCATAAGCCTGTGTAATGGCGTAAATATTAATATAGGAGGAATTTGAGCATTTAATATTCGAATATTATTTGAATACTAAGTAAAATAAGGAATGGAATTCGAATAGTATGCCTATTATGGAGGAAGATCACTATTTATGTCTGAGCCTAATGTTTAATATTTTCTGAAGTGCAATTTTGTTTACATCCATTTAATTTATTGTTTCTAGAGACTGAGAGTCCATTGCTTTTATTGTTTTTTGTTGTTTGTTCCTTTTATTGTGGATATTTAAAATGTTTCCGTTTTCAGTGTTAAATAGTCTTTAGAAATAAAAGTTGATTGATCTTTTAAAAGGTGTACCTGCATAATTAGTTACCTTACTTACTAAAAACCCTAAAAAACAAGGCTATGTTTTTCCCATTTGTGACCACTATAGGAATGCATGTTTTAAATGAGCAGGAGCTATATTATAAATATATTAATGACAAACACTTTAAGCATGACATGTAATACAGGTTATTACGTGTTTTTTTTAGCTTTGGAGTTAAACAGCTGGTCATGTGATTCTTTACGCCGGCCATGAACACATGATATATGTGGTGTGTGTGTCTCAAAGCAGTCTGTCTGTCACTGAACACATCTCTGAAGCGTTGACACTGTATCACAAAAATCATCATCAACCACTAAATCGCAGCCTAGCTTTTCCTGCGTTTGAAGAAATGGCAGGGAGTTGTGGATAAGAAAGATATGTAATAGTATGTAAGCATGAGTGTCACCTGGTTTTCCTAAACACACACACACACACCACACACACACACACACACTCCTTTACATGTCAATCAATTAATCAATCAGTTTTTATTTATACAGCACAATAAAAGCAACTGTAGTTGGCCCATTGTGCTGTACAAGAGGATATATATATATAGAAAGACCGCAAACCAACTGATAAAGGGAGTTTACATCAAAACCATCAGAACATACTCAACATTAAAAATTCAAGGACAGTTGTAAACCTATGAAAAGAGGTAAGTTTATTATAGATAGTAATTCAACAGTTTTGCACCAACAATAGAAAAGGCACGGTCACCAATGCAGGTGTAATTAATAATAAATGTGTATTTAATAATAAAAATATGTGTATTTAATAACAAATAATCACGTTGTTTTAGAGATGTCGTCTAGTCTCGGTGTTCATCTCATGCTCACACTCGAGATTAAGTTTAATAGAATCAAACACACTTTAGGCACGTAAATCCGAGAGACCTATAGGTTTATGCAGTGATGCCTTTCCCAGTCAATACTGTCAGTACTGAAAGCGCGTTTACTATATTCCTCCACCACTCAGAATAAAGATTAAGCTCAGCACTAATGCAAAAACGAGGACAAGCCAAACAACGCGTGTTTATCAGTGACTAAAGCGAGGCGCTCTCACCAGTCGTGCTGGGCTCCGTCGATGACCAGCAGGATCTTCAGGCTCCTGGCCGTGGAGGACGCGGGCGTGTGCTCCACCAGGCCCTGCCGAGGCGGCCCGTCTGCTTCACCGCGCTGCTGATGGAGCTGAAGAAGCCCGAGGCCTGCGGGGACCCCGGGGCGGGTGCTGAGGAGGGTCCCGGGGGCGGGGGCTGAGGGGGGTCTGGCTTCTGCAGGTCGGACATGTAGCCATTCGGCAGGTTGGAGATGAAGGTGCTGTCCGACAGACGCCGGCGTAGGTAGTTCATGACTGAGATGGAGGAGCGCAGCTGATTCAGAGGGTGTATCCACAGGAGACGGCTCAGAGCTGGGATGCTGGGAGCCTCCTCGAGTCGCAGTGCTTCCTCCCCTCTCGGCTTACGCCATCTCTGATGTCACACATGCAAACAGCCAATCAGGCGCTTGCTGCATCCCTGCATGAGGCCCGGCCCCTCCCCCCTCCCCTCAGAGCAGCGCTGCCCGGTTCCTGGAGGTTCCTGCAGTGCTTGTGTAGGGAACAACAGGCGCACTGGCACAAATAAAAATGCTTCTTGTTTTAATGCTTCATTGTGTATTTTCAATTTATCGGCTAAGTGTCATTATTCATCATTATCCTTCTGTTTAATGCATGCAAATTTGGTGTTTTGGTCAATCCGATCACAGTGGTCAAGCCAAGAGAGATAAATGACCACGTATACCTGGTGTTTAAATGCCTGTCAATGTTCACTCGTGAGTCGTGACTGCATTTCTCTGGAGGTCCTGTCTGGTTGTGTGTACATCAGCAGGAGAAGCAGAGGCTAACACACCAAATCATGCGTATAGTCTCACACTTATACATCATAGCCAGTTTCTTCTGAACTGAATCTGAGATGAGGCACTATTCAGCACTGTCAATCAAATGTCCTTTTTATTTTCATCTTGAGATGCTACATGTTTTTGGCATGTTTTTCCACACCACAATGCGTACCACATCCATTACGTTGGTCCAGGCTGGTTTGTTCTGGTTAGAGCTGTCTCGTGCTGGTCTTAGAAGAGCTGCAAACAGGAACAGTTTTGTTGTGCTGCTTAGATGCATGTGAAAGTCAGTAAGAATCACTAAGAATGCACTGAAAACTACAAACCAATCAGAAATGATTTGCATCACATGCATTGTTTTTTCTTTCTTTCTCGTGTGTTTTTTAAAATCAAAATTGTTTATTAATTTGTGGAGTTTATGTATATATAAGTTAAGGCATGTTGCAGATTTAATTTTTGTAAAAATAAAAAAATTAGATTGAAAAATTAATTATTATTTTTTATTTGTAGTATCTTCTTGTATCTTGTAGTATTACTATGAAGGACTAAAAATGACAAAGGGGAAAATAAATAAATAAATAAATAAATAAATAAAAGTAAAATAAATAAATAAATGCAGAAATATAGTGAAAATAAATACATTTTGGTAATATAAATGGCTATTTCTGTATTTTTACATGTATTTATTTATTTATTTATTTATGCATTTATATATGTATTTATGTATTTCTACATTTATTTATACATTTATGCATTTATTTATTTCTACATTTATTTATTTATAAATGTATTTATTTCTATATTTCCACATTTCTACATTTATTTATTTCTGTATTTTCATATTTCCACATTTATTTATTTCTGTATTTCCACATTTCCACATTTATTTTTCCCTGCGCCTGTATGCTAATTGAGTGTTTGTGTGTGGGGGGGGTGCCAACATCACTCTGAAGCAGGATTGGTTCGAGCGATGTGATCAAATCTACTACTACTGCCTTGATTTCACTGGTACAAGGAAGCCTACTCTGTAATGAGTTAATAGAAGCTGTTTTCAGTTTTATGTAGCCTGGATGGAGACCTTTGATCAAGCAATTGCTAATGATTTAAGATCATTAGAGCAGGATTGTGAGAACAATGCGTGCAATGACTATCTCCAGTTTCGTTTGTGATGTAGTGGAGGATTTAGTTCAGATCAGTACTGATATGGATGTCGAAGTTGAGGTAGCAGTGCTAGAGACTCTTCAAGAAATCCTCCGCCAACTTCACATTCTCTCTGAGTCAGAGGAAGCGACAACTGGACGGCCTTCGTAGCTTTTACCACCTGCTATAATTGAAGCTCACCTCTTTTGGGGCACACTGCTGGAGAAAGTGCGCAGGTGTAAAAGCGTAAAATTACCTTATACCATATTGTGTAATCCTTCGACGAACTGTTCTCTCGCACACCCCGAACAACTGCGCACTTTCTCCAGCAGTGTGCCCCAAAAGGAGATGAGCTTCAATATTACCTCAACTTCGATATCCATATCAGCATTGATCTGAACTAAATCCTCCATTACTCTGCACAAACGAAAGGATCTACCACCAGCAATCGATTTTGATATTCTAGGTATTATCAACTGGCCCGAATTTTGAGATCGCAATAGACGTGAAGGACTATAATGCGTTAAGAGCTCGCTCCAGTACTGCGGAGCTAAACCATTTAGTGCTTTGTAAGTAATCAACAATATTTTAAAATGTATACGATGTTTAATAGGCAGCCAATGCAGTGTTGACAGAACCGGGCTAATATGGTCATATTTCCTGGTTCTAGTAAGAACTCGAGCTGCAGCGTTTTGAACTAGCTGTAGTTTATTTATTAAGCGTGCAGGGCAACCACCCAGTAGAGCATTACAATAATCTAGTCTTGATGTCATGAAAGCATGAACTAATTGTTCCGCATTTGTCAATGAGATCATATGACGTAAAATGCGGTTTACTAGACACGTGACTTTCAAATGAAAGATTGCTATCAAAGAGCAAACCCAGGTTCCTAACCGACGACGAAGACTTAACAGAGCAGCCATCAAGTGTTAGACAGTATTCTAGGTTATTACTTGTGGAAGTTTTTTGTCCAATAATTAGAATATCTGTTTTTTCATAATTTAGTAGTAGGAAATTACTAGTCATCCAATTTTTTATATCAGCTTTGGATTCCGTTAATTGGTAAGTTTCGTTAGCTTTTGAAGAAATATAGAGCTGAGTATCATCGGCATAACAGTGAAAGCTAATTCCATGATTCCTAATGATATGTCCTAATGGTAGCATGTATAGAGTGAACAGCAGCGGTCCTAGTACTGAGCCTTGTGGTACGCCATACTGAACTTGTGATCAATAAAACATCTCTTCATTTACTGCTACAAACTGATAACGGTCAGATAAGTATGATTTAAACCATGCTAGTGTAATTCCACTAATGCCAGCATAGTTTTCTAGTCTATTTAAAAGAATGTTGTGGTCAATTGTGTCAAATGCAGCACTAAGATCAAGTAACACTAATAGAGAGATACAACCACGATCGGATGATTAAAGTAAATCATTTGTAACTCTAATGAGAGCTGTCTCAGTACTATGGTGCGGTCTAAATCCTGACTGAAAATCCTCGCAGATATCATTTCTTTCAAGAAAGGAACACAGTTGTGAGGATGATGCTTTTTCTAATATCTTTGACAGAAAAGGCAGATTTGAGATCGGCCTGTAATTGACTAATTCTGAAGGATCAAGTTGCGTTTTTTTAACAAGCGGTTTAATAATAGCCAGATTAAAGGTTTTTGGTGCGTATCCTAGAGACAAAGACAAATTAATGATATTAAGAAGAGGATCTATGATCTCTGGAAGCATCTCTTTCAGTAGCTTAGTCAGTATAGGGTCTAACATACAAGTTGTCGATTTAGATGAATTAACGAGTTTGCTAAATTCTTCCTCTCCTATAGCAACAAATGAATAAAATTTTCTCCTCAGGGAGACTGCAATGCACTCCCTGATGCGATACTGTAGTAGACGGTTGCATAGTTATAATTTTGTCCCTGATATTATCAATCTTATAAGTGAAGAAGTTCATAAAGTCATTACTGTGTTGCTCGGAAACTTCTGGGGTTGAAGCTTTCTTTTTCGTTAGTTTAGCCACTGTTTGAAGTAAATACCTAGGATTATGTTTATTTTCTTCAAATAGGGTTAAAAAAAATAAGCAGATCTAGCAGCTTTTAGAGCCTCTCTGTAAGTAATCGAGCTCTCTTTCAATATACACGATGACACCCCCCTGTATGAATTACGTATGCACAGATTCTTAATAAAGCTATGAAAGATATAGTCAAAAGCAGTAAATGATTTTCCTCTCCTTTTTGTTTGTTTGACTAACATCAATGACAGGCTGCTGTCACTTTAAGACCTTATGCATACATCCAGTATAATAATAATTTCGCTAAACTGTTTACTTTCACTTTAGACATAACTGAGTGTGTTTACATGAATACTCACCAAGACGAGCAGTTTGACACATAAATGCGGCTCCTGACATGCTCTCATGCTCCATACTTTGAAAACATTTCATGTACTAATGTAACCTCGGTTCCCTGAGATAACGGGAACGAGCATTGCATCAGTTACACTTATGGGGAAAACTCAGTTTTAAAGCCTGATTTCTATAGCGCCATATATTCAATTCAACAGCACCATGCTACTAGTGCAGGAGCCAGTAGCATAAACTAAGACTAGTCTTACAAGTTAGACATCAATTTATTTTCTTTAAGACTGTTCATAGATTTTTTAAATCAGCTACAGAAAAACGTAGATTAGCCTAATTTGATACTGGAAACCAAGACTGACTGCCCCTGACTAACTGCTAGTGGGTCACACTGGAATTTAAGACATTGTCTTAACATAATGGCTATGTTTATGCCACTAGCGTAGCCAGAAAGAGGTGTGCATAAGAAAAACTGGGTGTGCCACATTTATTGTCAGATTAATGTGCAATAAACCCTGACTCTACGTATCTCTAATTTTACAGAATAGACTGGGCTGATGTGTAAAACTATACTCAGGCTCGCCACATAACCATAATACTATATAAAATATAACTCAGGGCTCGACATAAGCCTTTTCATGTTCTTGTCCTTCGAACAAGTAAATCGGTCACTTGTCCAAGTAAAAAAATTGCTTGTCCAGAAAAAAATTCAATAATAAAGCAATATTCTCATCAGTGTTCAGTCAACTTTGACATATTTAAATCTGCATATTTATGATATTTTAACCTTTATAAAGAGCATTTTTCCTTATTCGTTTTAAATATATGCTTCATCTTTAATTTTAACTTCTTTTTTTGATCAATAAATTAAATTAGAATAATAAGACACTATGGCTGCTACCAATCAAAGTAAATAATTTACAGTGAAAAATTACAATGGCATTAAATAATGTTATGAGATTGTTTTAAATATTTTTGGAATATCCAACTATGAAATATTGGAAAGAATTATACTTTTAAACACGAAACTAAATCACCAATAGGTGGCGGCATTTATTCAACAGAATCGTTCATAACGCTGAATCATGATTCAGTAATGCGGTTATGTGTTCTGGTGAGATGCGCTGTGGTTCTGCTGTGATCTTTGTTTGGAACTATTTTCGCTGCTCAAATACAAGAAAAACAGTCAATATTGTGTCTAAAATGTAAGTGACTTAATATTAATTACTTGTTTATTAAACTGTCAAATGAAATCAGTGACACATTTTCAATCGTGATGGTATTCAGCACTCGTGGTCGTGTGATGTTGCCTAACTGTAGCTATCATATTCTATCCAATCCACCTAATCCAATCCAATCCACCTTTATTTATAAAGCACCTTAAAAGCAACACTGTCGACCAAAGTGCTGAACATAGTCTAAAAATAAACAATAACATACAACAGAAGCGCAACAAAAGAAAATAATCAAACAATAAATAACAATAAAATAAATACAACAATAATACAAAACTGAAAATCAACCCTCAAACTGAGTTAAAAGCCCTGAAAAACTTGATGATAGAGTAGTTTCTCGCAAATGATTGGCCCGCTATAGGAGTGTGGTACACTGCAATAGTTGCCACGTATACCTAGAGCCAGTGTTGTAGTCCAGTCACCAACTTCTGAGTCCACAAAAATGCAAAATAGTCAGACTCGAGGCCAGAGAGTAGAGTCTCGAGTCAGACTCGAGGCCAGATAGTAGAGTCTCGAGTCAAGACTCGAGTCCAGAGAATAGAGTCTCGAGTCAGACTCGAGGCCAGAGAGTAGAGTCTCGAGTCAGACTCGAGGCCAGAGAGTAGAGTCTCGAGTCAGACTCGAGGCCAGAGAGTAGAGTCTCGAGTCAGACTCGAGTCCAGAGAATAGAGTCTCAAATCAGACTCGAGGCCAGAGAGTAGAGTCTCGAGTCAGCCTCGAGGCCAGAGAGTAGAGTCTCGAGTCAGACTCGAGGCCAGAGAATAGAGTCTCGAGTCAGACTCGAGGCCAGAGAATAGAGTCTCGAGTCAGACTCGAGTCCAGAGAATAGAGTCTCGAGTCAGACTCGAGGCCAGAGAGTAGAGTCTCGAGTCAGACTCGAGGCCAGAGAATAGAGTCTCGAGTCAGACTCGAGTCCAGAGAATAGTCTCGAGTCAGACTCGAGTCCAGAGAATAGTCTCGAGTCAGACTCGAGTCCAGAGAATAGAGTCTCGAGTCAGACTCGAGGCCAGAGAGTAGAGTCTCGAGTCAGACTCGAGGCCAGAGAATAGAGTCTCGAGTCAGACTCGAGGCCAGAGAATAGAGTCTCGAGTCAGACTCGAGTCCAGAGAATAGAGTCTCGAGTCAGACTCGAGTCCAGAGAATAGAGTCTCGAGTCAGACTCGAGGCCAGAGAGTAGAGTCTCGAGTCAGACTCGAGTCCAGAGAATAGAGTCTCGAGTCAGACTCGAGTCCAGAGAATAGAGTCTCGAGTCAGACTCGAGGCCAGAGAGTAGAGTCTCGAGTCAGACTCGAGGCCAGAGAATAGAGTCTCGAGTCAGACTCGAGGCCAGAGAGAGTCTCGAGTCAAACTCGAGTCCAGAGAATAGAGTCTCGAGTCAGACTCGAGGCCAGAGAGTAGAGTCTCGAGTCAAACTCGAGTCCAGAGAATAGAGTCTCGAGTCAGACTCAAGGCCAGAGAGTAGGGAGTCCAGGACTCGAGTACTCCATCACTGCCTTGAGCGTGGACGACGTGTGTCTGCCATCCAGCAGCTCTTGAAGAAATGAAAGGATTGATGCAATCTCGCAAGATAGGAGGTCTATATTCCTGGTTGAACACCTGCCGAAAAAAATAGAACATTTTTGAGCGTATAGGCGCCTCGAAGAAGGTGCCCTCTCCTCAGAGATTGTGATCATGACCTCCCGGGAAAGACGTTAAGGTTCCTGTCTAACAGTGGAAGGGAATCTGGGAGTGCATACCACTGGCGCATATACTGGCAAACCCAGTATTGACAACAAACACAGCGTCTCCAACGTGACGGAACTGAACAGAGGGTTGGGAGGCGAACACATGGTCACAACTTGGGCTGGGCAGGCGTGGATGCCGGGTGGGTGTGCTCCTCAGTCGATGTCGGCTTAGGGCGACTAGAGGCAACAGAAGAACTGGCCCGCTTGGAAGGAAGTGGCACATCTCCTGCAATGACCTCTGGGCTGCTGTAAATCGCTCAGTGAAGCCATCAACTGCAGAACCAAACAGTCCCGAGGAGAGACGGGGGAGTCAACGAGAGCTGTCTTTTCGCCGTCCTTGATGTCCGTTAAATTAAACCAAAGGTGGCACTCAAGGACCACCAAATTGGCCATAGCGCAACCAATCGCTTGAGCCATGGACTTCATAGAGTGTAGGGCGAGGTCGGTCGCACAGCTCTTTGAAGGCCGCTGGATCAGGTCCAGAGTTGGCCAGTCCTCCGCTTCAGAGGCAGCCAGAGACATAGTGTCGTCGAAGTCCTCCTCGGATCTGCCACTATGCCGCTCGCACCAGATGAGGGGCGCTGGTCTTCACAGATGAAGAGCACCGGAGACTCGCATGAAGGCGCTCTACACAGGGTGTTAGCTACACAGTTGCTTACTCTCACGACACATAGCAATACAGCTAAAAGTATATTTAATATGTTGGACCTTTTATTGAAAGTAGCCTACATTTACCTGTTGAGACATGTCGTCACAAACACCTGCAAGAGCTGTTATTGTGGTGTTTGAGGAAGACACAAAATATGCTGTATTTTTGTAATTCCATTAGGTGCCACTAGTGTAACAGAAACTGCAACCTGCATCTTTAAACGGTCCGGTGCATCAGCTTAGAACAAACAGAAGACTCAGATCCAAATCAGAGATGACAAAATTAAGAAACACCATAGCAGGTGTCAATTTAAATGTATGTCGGAACTTTTTTTTTTAATTAAGAATAAAAAAAGAATAATATAAAAAAATATTACTAGCCTATTATAAATAAAATAAGTAAAATATAAGTATAATAAAAAATAGAAGTATTCTTTAAAAGAACAAGTTGAAATAAATCAAGGACTTTAACAGTTGCATTGTCACGGTGTGGGTTTTGTGTTTTTGTATCTTGTTCTTGTCTGTCATGTGTTCCCCTGTCCTTTCATGTTTCAGCTGTTCCCTGTTTTGTTGATTAGTCTCCGCATGTGTTTCTGATTAGCCACACCCCCTTGTTATCTTGTTTAGCTTGTCTGTTTGTGTATTTATACCTCCGTGTTTCAGTTGTGTGGTGTCGGTCTTTGTTTCCTGTATCTGTTCCGTGTCTCGGTCCCGAGTTCTTTGTTTTGTATTTCACGGTATATATTTATTTCAGGATTACCTGTTTGTTTCATTAAAGTGCTTGCGTTTGAATTCTCTTCGATTCATACTTGCTGCAGCGCAGGGCCGGAGTGGGGCCACTTTCAGCCCGGGAGTTTCAGGACTAAGACCGGCCCACTTTTTCCATGGTGGTGGAAATTGGATGAATAAAAGCAACAGTTCAGCTCTTACTATTGTGTAGTTTTTATTAATACCATGGTTCAACAACTAATGTAAAAGTTAAATAATAATTACTAAATTAAGCTGAGAAGTTAACAAAAAATATTCCACTATTCCACAAGGATAGGTTGATAAATTAACAAAAGCAAACTGCTCTGTCTTACATTAAATAACTTTAATTCATATTGTTTACTCTGGTATCCTCTAAATGTCAGAGAAAATAACAGAATCAGAGATTATTTTTAAAGAAAATTGTACTGTGCATATTATACTATAAAAACACATAATTATAGTTGATTTTATAGTGCATCTTAACTAGAGATGAAATGGCATGAAAATTGCATTTCTTGATTATAGTGACCAAAATGATCACGGTTATCACAGAATCCTGTTCAAAAAGTAAGCTACTAATACTACTCAATAAAATCAATTCACCCATTTTTATGTCGAAAACCAGCAAATAACAAATATAATTAGCTTCAATATGCACTTTTTGTTAACATAAACATTAAAATAACAACATTAAAAATGATGGCCAGATTTTAAAGGAGTGTCTTGCTACATGTTATACTAACATGATGTAGCCTCCAAGTTCAAATAAAGTTTTGACAAAAAAAGATTTATAAAAAGAAACCTCGCATATTTCAGCCTTTAAATCATTTTTATAAAAAGAATGAGTCAAAAACATAAATTACTGACATTTACAATGCACATTAGCTTAACTTTTATTATTAATAGTAAAGTTCGGTCCAATTTTCCCGTGGCGTCTGTCGTTGCTATGCAACCATGCACTGCGCTCTCTACAATGACAAAGAAGTTTTAGTAGCTAGTGGATTTTTTCATCTCGCTGCGCCTGGAAAAAATATTCCTACATTTCAAATAACGAACTTGAGCGCGCAAAAGATGCGATATGTGAACGGCCCCTTGGGGAGCTACTCCAATCAGGCCACGAGCTACTGGTAGCTCGCGAGCGACGTGTTGGAGACCCCTGGACAAACGTGACAAATGTAAAAAAAATAAAAATAAAAATAAATCCTCGACCGGCCCAAAAGTGAAGCGGCCCACCGGGAATTCTCCCGATTCCCCCATAACCCACCACGGGCCTGCTGCAGTGCAACAGAAAGACCGACCACAAAATGAATTCAGCAGCACAGATCTCACCTGATCTTCCCAGCATGAGCCGGGAATTCGCGGGTCAGATCGCCGCCTTGGCCGTGGATAGCCCTGATCTGGTACAGTTCATGTGGGGGTTTATTCCTCCGCTGCTTCCTGCTCCCTCGGAGACGAGGCAATTAAGTTGTGTTACAGGCTGGGGGCCAAGGAGGTCAACCCGAGGGAGCTTCCCAATATCTCCGGTCTGGACTGGAGAGAGGCACTCTCCCGATGTCTGGAGAGCTTACCCCCACGGTACGCCAGGTCATCTGTTGATCTCCACGCCCCGCTGGATTTTCATGCCCAGCTAGATTTTCACGTCAGCCACGTCCAGCCAGAGCTTCACGTCAGCCACGTCCAGGCAGAGCTTCACGTCAGCCACTTCCAGCCAGAGATTCACGTCAGCCACGTCCAGCCAGAGCTTCACGTCAGCCACGTCCAGCCAGAGCTTCACGTCAGCCACGTCCAGCCAGAGCTTCACATCAGCCAAGGACCTCTTCACCGCTGGTCTCGTCCAGTCCAGAGCCCTCACCCGAGCCAGAGTCTGTTCCTGTTCCCGAGCCAGAGTCTGTTCCTGTTCCCGAGCCAGAGTCTGTGTTGTCTGTACCCGAGCCCGTGTGTGTGTTGTCTGTTCCTGAGCCGGAGCCAACGTCTGTTCCTGTGTTTATGTCTGTCCTTGTGGCCGTTACTGTTCTAGTGTCTGTTCCCGAGCCAGTGTGTGTGTTGTCTGTTCCCAAGCCTGTGTGTGTGTCGTCTGTTCCCGAGCCCGTGTGTGTGGTGTCTGTTCCCGAGCCTGTGTGTGTGTTGTCTGTTCCCGAGCCCGTGTGTGTGGTGTCTGTTTTGACATAAACGTTGTGATTCCGGTTTGCGTACCCACCCCGAAGTGATAAAATAAAACAAAATTCTGTATCAAATTACAGTTACTGTAAATCCGGCCTCTAGTTCATAAACGCCAGAGGAGAACTGGCCCCCGACTGAGCCTGGGTTCTCCCAAGGTTTTTTTTCTCTCCATTAAGTCACCTGATGGAGTTTTAGGACACCAGTAGGTCACTTGATGGAGTTTTATGACACGAGTAGGTCACTTGATGGAGTTTTTCGGTTCCTTGCCACTGTTGCCTTTGGCTTGCTCAGTTGGGGATATTCAAATTAATTAACCAAGCATTAATACCATTGATCAGCCCTACCAAACGTGGATGTTTTTTCCACTAAGAAACAAACATTGTTGTTATTTGATTGATACTGTGAAGCTGCTTTGATGCAATTTATATTGTGAAAAGCGCTATATAAATACACTTGACTTGACTTGACTCTGTTCCCGAGCCAGTGTGTGTGGTGTCTGTTCCCGAGCCAGTGCCAGCGTCTGTTCCTGAGCCGTAGCCAACGTCTGTTCCTGTGTTTATGTCTGTCCTTGTGGCCGTTACTGTTCTAGTGTCTGTTCCCGAGCCAGTGTGTTTGTTGTCTGTTCCTGAACCAGTGTGTGTGTTGTCTGTTCCTGAGCTCGAGCCAGTGAGTGTGTTGTCTCTTCCCGAGCCAGGGTGTGTGTTGTCTGTTCCCGAGCCAGTGAGTGTGTCGTCGGTTCTCGAGCCAGTGAGTGTGTTGTCTGTTCCCGAACCAGTGAGTGTGTTGACTGTTCCCGAGCCAGTGTGTGTGTTGTCTGTTCCCGAGCCAGTGTGTGTGTTGTCTGTTCCTGAGCCCGAGCCAGGGTGTGTTGTCTGTTCCTGAGCCCAAGCCAGTGAGTGTGTTGTCTGTTCCCGAGCCAGTGAGTGTGTTGTCTGTTCCCGAGCCAGTGAGTGTGTTGTCTGTTCCCGAGCCAGTGTATGTGTTGTCTGTTCCCGAGCCGGTGTCTGCTGTTCCCGAGCCGGTGTCTGCTGTTCCCGAGCCGGTGTCTGCGCCGCCGTGGCCGCTCGAGGGGTCTTCGCCGCCGTGGCTGCCCGAGGGGTCGTCTATGCCCTGGCCTCCCGAGTGGTCGTCTCCGTCCTGGTCGCCTGCTCCGTCCTGGTCGCCTGCTCCGTCCTGGTCGCCTGTTCTGTCATGGCCGCCTGCACGAACCTGGCCCTCCGGCCTTCCCCCAAGACCGCCTCCACTTCACCACCCTCCTGAACTTTAGTGTTTTGTTTCGAGGGGCGTCGGGAGCCGCCCATGGTGGGGGGGGGGGGGGGGGGGGGGTATGACACGGTGTTTTGGGGTTTTGGGTATATGGGTTTTGTGTTTTTGTATCTTGTTCTTGTCTGTCATGTGTTCCCCTGTCCTTTCATGTTCAGCTGTTCCCCGTCATGTTGATTAGTCTCCCCATGTGTTTCTGATTAGCCACACCCCCTTGTTATCTTGTTTAGCTTGTCTGTTTGTGTATTTATACCTCCGTGTTTGAGTTGTGTGGTGTCGGTCTTTGTTTTTCTGTATCTGTTCCATGTCTCGTCCCGAGTTCTTTTTGTATTTCACGGTGGATTACCTGTTTGTTTCATTAAAGTGCTTGCGTTTGAATTCTCTCCGATTCATCCTTACTGCAGCGCAACATGCATAGACTACCGATTAACAACCTCGGATAGTTACAGTAGGTCTACTTGCAGTAGGTCTGTCTTTAACAGTTTATAAATGTACGTAAAAAATACATTTCCCTATAGATAATATGAAATACTCGAAATTTAGTTTCGTATCAAATACAATGTGATCTTCATTGAACAAGATCTGGCAGCAACAGCAAATTTTTCCTCTTGGGCGAGCGAATCTGCGGACAGCTTTCCCTGCGCATAAAATCACACATTTGCCAGCAAACCAATGAGAACGCGGGACAATTATGTCGGTACATAACACCAGAGCTTAGAGACCAAAGCTGCAGTGGATCCGCTTGCCCAAAGAATAAAGAGAACAGCAGCACAGTCATTACCAGCACATTACAGCTTGTGCTGGTAATGACAGGTTGTGATGGTGATGACGGCAGATACATTAAACATACTGTTCTTTAAAGGATTTATGTTGAAAACTTTATCTTAAATGAATAAATATATACAAGTATCCCTACACACAGGGGTTGCTTATACGGTTGATGGTGCTCAATCCTTCTGTTCAGTCTCCGCTTCAATGCGACATGATGCCTCAGCCATATGGACACATCTGAGCCCTATACTCTCTCACTTCAAAGAGCTCATCCCATCTCTGAACACACTGCACATGGTAAGTGATGGACCAACGACGCAGTATCGTTCAAAGAAGAACTTCTTCTGTTTCAGCTCTGTTCCATTTCAGCTAGGATTTAAAAAGGTCACATAGAATTTCCTAGAGGCAGGCCATGGAAAGGGTGCAGCTGATGGGGTTGGCGCAGCCTTAAAACGGAGGGCAGATATTCTTGTTGCAGGTGGAACAGACATTCCAGATGGGAGGATGTTCTTTGAGAAGCTGATAGAAGAGAAGTCAAAAATCAAGCTCTTCTACATCACAGAAAGTGAGATAGAAGAAAATGACAGATCTATACCAGACCAGCTTGAAACTGTATGTGGTACAATGAAAATCCACCAGGTAAGCTTGAGCACACACCACACAAGCAGTACAACAGTGTCACGATGCACACACACAGGAAAAGACAGATCCAAGTGCAGTTAATTTATTGGGGTAATCCGTACTCACAATCAGTCCAGGCAAAGGTCAAAATCCGTACAAAGGCAATCCGAAAGACAAGAAGCAAACAAGAACAAGGAAACAGAAACCAACATCTGAAGTGTGGGACATAAAACAAGGACTCCGTCAAGTCAAGTCAAGTCAAGTATATTTATATAGCGCTTTTCACAATATAAATTGTATCAAAGCAGCTTCACAGTATCAATCAAATAACATAACAATGTTTGTTTCTTAGCGGAAAAAACATCCACGTTTGGTAGGGCTGATCAATGGTATTAATGCTTGGTTAATTAATTTGAATATCCCCAACTGAGCAAGCCAAAGGCAACAGTGGCAAGGAACCGAAAAACTCCATCAGGTGACCCACTGGTGTCCTAAAACTCCATCAAGTGACCTACTGGTGTCCTAAAACTCCATCAGGTGACCTACTGGTGTCCTAAAACTCCATCAGGTGACCATAGACAGTATAAGAAGTGGACAGAGCCATCTCATTGGAACTCAGTTGAGACAGTTGAAGCCCATTTTTAGCGATTTTTGAGCACTTCTGTTCCTGACGCGCAGACTCAAACCGACTCAAACTAAGCTTGATGACGTCTGCTTTGGCCTGTTAAATAACATAATAAATGGACAATAACGAACGTCACCAATAACATTTATAACTAATTGCCCTTTTCATTTTTCTTTCCTCATAGGTTAAAATACAAACTTTTCTTTTGCTAACACCAGAAAAAGAAGAAAACCTAACACCATGGCTAACTACGCTACCGACAAAGGTAAGCCACATTAATATAGTATAATTTAGAAATATAGTATAAAATATGGAAAGCAACACAGAATAATAATAAAATAATACATTAACCTTGTGTAGTACATATATTGTCATATTATTATTTCAGTGAACAGATAAGAGCAATTAATTTGTTTTATTGTATTTTTGCATATACTTTTTTTCTGTTTTGTTCAGATAGAAATAAATCAATGGCTAGAGACAAGTTACTTGTGTGTGTTAAAATCTGTTTACTGATACTGACAAAACAGTGTTTTGATTGTAATTGCTGTATGCTATTAACAGGTCCAGTGATTTGGATCATCGGGAGTACCTACATTCGTCGTGGGGAAGAGAGGGCCAGAGATACCATCGGGCCAATCTTGGCCTAGCGGCCGAGGTTCACTGGTTTGGCTGGGGTGGACTTCGATGGCACGGACTCCTTCCTTTCTTCTACCGGTCCCTCAGAGGAAGAGCAGCCCCGGATGTCCTGCTGATTCACTGCAGCGGGAACGACTTGGGATGCAGGAAGAGCATCGATCTCGTCGCAGCAATGAAGCAGGATCTGCAACATCTCCATCGGCTGTTCCCCAGATGACCATCGTGCTGTCTGACATCACCCAGAGACGTCGGTGGAAATCGGGCCTTCCGGGGAAAATTGACAAGTCCCGTAAATGGGTGAACAATGTCATGCCTACCTTTGTCTTGGGAATGCAGGGGGGTATCGTGCATCACCCTCAAATTGTATTTAACAAGCCTCAACTCTTTCTAAGGGACGAAGTTCATTTATCACCTAGGGGTAATGATATTTTTTAAAATAATTTACCTGAAGGCTTGAGAGTCTTTATCCAGTAGGGGTGATGCTGGATTAAACCTCACAGCATGTTTTTAAACAGTTGAAGATTGTTAAATAGTTTTGGGGTTGTGTATGTGTTTTAAATTGTTTTTGTGTTTCAATAAATAAATATTTATTAACGAAATTATTGAATATTTATCAAAACACACAGTAGACACTTAAAGTAGACATACTTTGACAGAAATGTCATGTGGTTTTATTACTTATGGTTTAGAACTTCGTAATGATACATATTCAGTCAGTAGCCTACACAGTGAATATTGATAAGGGAGATGTAAAGACACATTTAGATTACATTAGATTTATCTTTATTGTCAATGTGTAGAGTACAAGTACAGAGACAATTCAATGCAGTTTGCGTCTAACCAGAAGCGCAAATAAAGTGTGGTATAGACGTAGTGTATTATAAACAGTAAATGACATGAAAGTAGTATACAGTTAACCTAGTGGTATGGTTTACAGTAAGAATATTCATTTCAAATTTATTTGTATAGCGCTTTTCACAATACATATTGTTTCAAAGCAGCTTTACAGAAAATGCATTTCAGAAATGTACACATAAAAACACAGTTAGTTAATAATGTATTAATTTAGGGCATAACATATCACCACCGTCGAGTCGTCTCTTCACAGGCATTGGGGCATCAATGAGAGGCTGGATACAAACTGGAGCTGACGTAGTTTATAACAAAAAAGCAGATGGGAAATAATTAGCATAGCTGCTTTTCATAATATTAATGCATTTGGTCTGATTTAACTGTAGTATAAAAGGTATGCGATGCATTATGTGAATGCCTGGCTGAAGAGATGCGTCTTTAATCTAGTTTTAAACTGGGACAGCGAGTCTGAGCCTCGAACAATATCAGGAAGGCCATTCCAGAGTTTAGGAGCTAAATGTAAGAACGCCCTCCCTCCTTTAGTGGACTTAGATATCCTAGGAATCACCAGAAGCCTCGAATTTAGTGATCTTAAAGAGCGCGATGGATTGTAGGATGATAGAATATCCGTTAAATACACAGGAGCTAAACCATTTAGGGCTTTATAGGTCAGCAGTAATACTCAGTAATTGATACAGAACTTAATAGGTAACCAGTGTAGAGATGATAAAATTGGTGTTATATGATCATATTTTCCTGATCTAGTAAGAACTCTAGCGGCTGCATTTTGCACTAACTGTAGCTTGTTTACTGAGGATGCAGGACAACCAGCTAATAAAGCATTACAGTAATTACAATTGTGTTTCTGAAGCAATAATATTTAGATTTTCTGGTTTAATCAAAATGAGATTTTCATAGATCCTACAGTGGATTTATTGTTTGACCTAACTAAACGAGGAATAGACATAGTTTCTATAAATGTTCTACACTGGTACTTATATCAATTAAGTTGGGACAGCAAAGACTGTGATTAGGACTTTGACTTACTAGTCATATGGTGTGTAACGTCTTGGAGATGTTGTCCGACAGAACAGCCGCTCCGCTTCTGCTGGGGTGCAGGCCATCAGCCCGGTAGAGCCTAGGTCGCTCCCAGAACAGATTCCAATTATTTACAAAGAGCTGTTTCTGTTCATTACACCGTGACATTAGCCAATCATTTAGAGCAAATAATCTACTGAACCTTTCATGTCCTTGTATGTGGGAAGCGGTCCAGACACGATGATCGTTGCTTCAGGCGCTGTGCTGCGTACCGTCTCGACCAGTCTCCTCTAGTCCTTCTTCAGAACCTCCGTCTGCCGCAGCCTGATGTCGTTCACTCCCGCGTGCAGCACAACAGCTCCGACAGGATCTCGGGAGCCTGGCATGCAATATCTAGAACACGAGCACCAGAAAAACAGTGACTGCGCACCTTACCTTTACCTGAGGTAGCGTGGACGTGCCGGACGATGGAATGGATATGTAAAGTATATTAACGGTAGCATAAGAGCAGAACACATGGGTATGCACTGCAGTATGAACAATATAGACAAATACAAACAATACAATATAAACTGTACAGATGTTGTAAACTGTAAACAGATGTTGTCTGAGTTATCTAACTTAACTTGGCTTAACAGCCAACTGACTAATTATAACTAAACTATGTATGTGTGCTTTGTATGTGTACTGCTCTTCACTGTCCTCAATCTGAGTTAAAGTTCTTTCATACTTAGCAGTGTTCGTTACTGGAAAAACTTGGAAACAGCAATCACCAGCATGTCTGAAAAAGAGAAAGGATGACCAGCATCTTGGCTTAAACTCTCAACATCTAGCCTGGCTTAGTTAGAAGCCCACTCACCACGTCAAGGTGCAGGCTCAGAGTGGGTACACAGGACAAGACAAACGTAACAAACAGACGCAACAAACAGATAACACTGAAACAATTGAACAATTGAGTGTAACATTTGAACAGAACGTACTCTATAATAACAAAAAATAACAGTTCAACCTTACAACCTCATGTAACTTGTTGATAGCATATGTGTAACAGAGAACAAAAATATGTTGTTGACAGGTTTGTATCATGTGCGTGTAAAGGCAGGTTTCTCACAGCAAATGCTTATGCCCCGTTGATGCAGGCTCTAAGCAAAGCAAGTGTAAGCGATTTATGAACGTATTTAAAGTCAGGTTTCTCACAGCAAATGCTTATGCCCCGTTGATGTGGGCTCTAAGCAAAGCAAATGTAAGCGATTTATGAACGTATTTAAAGTCAGGTTTCTCACAGCAAATGCTTATGCCCTTGATGCGGGCTCTAAGCAAAGCAAGTGTGAGCGGTACACAGAAAGTGCTGTAAACATTATTCGAACAGGAAGATGTACACTAAAAACACCGTACTATTGGTGATGGAAAAGTATTAATTTGTTCATCCTCCTCCTCACAAGAGCCCCTGTTACTTTCTCAGTTTCTTGCCTTGCCAAATGATGAAGGCGTATCTTGCAGTACATGGAGGCTGCCATCTTAACCAAGGTGTGAACATGATTGTCCTCAACACTGGTCTCAAACATGTGTTTGTGCAACTCTGAAAAAATATTCTTGTCAGCACAATCACTCAGAACCTGAATTATAATGGCAGCTGTCACTCCTTTTCCTTGAGGAAGCTTTCCTCCACTGGTGTTCAGAAGTCTTTGAAAGCACCTTTCAGAGGCTTTACACACATCCACAATGCTTGTTGATGGATTCTGTAAGCCTCCCCTGTTTTTCAGGGCAATGAAAGCATGCATGCTGGAATCTGAACTAAGTGCAAGAGAACAGGGCATGCACAATATTTTCTCCTTCATCTTTTTCACCACAAATCCAGCAATGTAATGGATAGCGGGGAGTGCTGGTGTGACATCAAATTGACGAGAACCTGGAACAACTGTCACTGCCAACATGTTGGTTCCATCTCTAATGAGACAGTTCCCTGTTCCATTTTTCACTTGATGTCTCACTGGGAGGCGTTTGTATGCAGCTTTGAACTGTCGGGTAGTTGGGTTGTTGTTGTAGCCTCCGCGTGCCCTAACTGCAGAAAAGAACAGCTCAAGATGATCCTGACTGAGTTTGTAAGTAAGGAGATACTTACAAGGGGCCTCCTGTGCTTCAACCAGCTCTTTAAAAATGTTGGAAATGCTTCTGGAGCTGACAACAAATCCAATGGGACCCGTTTTCCTAGAACTTGCATAAAGATGTCTCCCAGAGCTATCTCTGAGCTGCAGAAGGAAATTTTCAGCTCTCTCCAACAGACTTAGCATGTGAAGTTTATTACAACTTCTCAAAGGAGCTTTGGAACCCTTTGCCAGAGGATTCCTGCTGTTGAGAACATCAAAAACTAAATCGATTTGTTTTCAAAAATTTTACGGTTTCCTCAGAACCATGAAACTGAGGCAAGTGGAGCTCCTTGTTGCAGAATTCAAGGGCATCTGCAACACTGCTGCTGAAAACTTGAGCGGCAAGATTTACCTTCATCTTCTGATTTCTCCACAGAATTGTGCCATCTTCAGCTTATTACCCAGCCTCAAGCCCTCCGTCTCCTGAAGTTTGTTGAGGTCTTCTAGGTATTGCCACCTAATCTTTTTGCCACTGCCTGTCTGGAAAACACGTCCATCAGCAAAAGCATTCCTCAAGAGTTTCATCATGTGACACACGTCAAAAACAACATGTACAGCCTGCATTGGATTTGCAGGGTGAGGAAAAAATGGCCTCATGTTTCCAACTGTGATATTGGCTCCAAGAGCCTGCATCATGGTGAAGTGACAAGACGGTCCATCACATGTCAGGGAAACAACGCGCACTCCAATGTCATGTAGCTTGTAAAGACACTGTGTGACAATATTTGCTCTCTCTTTTCCGCTTAACCCATCAAGGAGAAAGTAAGCCACAGGGATTTTCCAAGATCCATTAACAGCTACAACCATAAGGACCAATGCATCCTTGGCTACTGGTAAAGAGTCATCAACTTTGCCACGTCCTACATCAACATACCCATGGAATTTCCCTTCAGCATATTCAACATGCTTTCTGATGGCCATCTCATCCATCATAAGGGCACAAACAGTCTCCTTACCATCTTTCCTTCCGTCCTCCACATGGGATTGTAGGGCAGCGAATGATGCCTCTGTAAAGCCTGGGTCTGCTGGAATGCTGCTGCACCAAGACCTGATTGTTTGAGGATGAGGCAAAACACAATCAAAGCTTTCACAAACAAACTGATAAGCTTTTGAGAGTAGAAATGGAGAGTCATGGCAAAAGATCACAAATTATCAGAGATTCTTTGAGATTTAGTCTTGCACTTGGCCCTTGTAAGAATTTCTTTAGTAACACCGCTAAAGGATGCCTCCAGCATATCAGCACAGCTGCTGGAAATAAGCAGCTTCTCTTTCAGATCAGTGACAAGTGAAGAAAGAGACTTCACTTTCTGTTTCAGTCTTCTGACTATCTGCGTTTGAAGCTTCATTTTTTTCTTGTAAGGACGCAAGCTACTTTGACCAAATGGCACTTTCCTCTTTAGAGGACTTTGGGATTTTTTCAGTGTGCATGCACCATGATCTGCAGAATGGCTATGGCTGCAGCTGGCTACACTCATCTTGACTGTCAGTAGTTCACTGCGAGTGCAACTGATGTAATCATGGTCATGACTGAAGTTCCTGCATTTAACAGCTTGTGTGTCAGAGTCAGTCTTACTTACTGTTGTGTTCTTACTAACTCTTACCTAGACCTTTGCCTGGCGATGGGGGTAGAAGATGGTTGGCACCGCGTCTGCTTTAAGGGTGTTTGATTTTGGAGATGAGTTCATGACCTACAGTCATGACTGAAGCTGGCTGCTGATGGGGCCGAAACCAGCACATCCAGTGCAAGCAGACTTTGACTAGTTAATTTTAATTTACACTATTTTATATATCCTCTATATTGACAAGGCTTTTTTGAAGGATGATGGTTTACTTATTGCATTTTATAGAAAATTAACATGATTGAAATCAGATAATCTAACTGTACTTTTACTTAAGTATGGTTTTCAGGTAACGTTACTCTTTACACCTCTGCTTAGGCCTATATAATGATGATTAAAAAATTCATAATCTTGCATTATACAAATGGAGAGTGTACTTACCTGAAAAAGCTTAACTCGGAAGCAGAGACTTGCCTCTTAGAACACATGTATGCAACACAGCAAGACATTTTCGCACGAGGGACACTATGCTAGCAACAAGTAAATTGAAGTAAATGGGAAGATGAAATCACGAAAAAAAGGCAACAAACAGTTAACACACTGAATCAACAAATTACCACCTATAACACAATACTTAGATGTCTTGAATGATGATCAGAAGTTTCCAAGGTCGAAGTATCACGGCTCTCCAGAAATAAGGGACACTAGCCAGGTATATACGTTAAGTTCAAGCAAGCTGAACTCGAACGCTCAATGACGCATCAGAGTAAACTCATATGTCTGTGTGTGTGTGTTTTGGAAATCAACATATAGTATAGTCTATACTATACGATTTGATTTCCAAAGTATAGTAATAACATATATATATATATATATATATACAAACATATATAAAATCTTACGCTATATATAATTACAAAATGACATCTTACAGTAAAACGATATAGGCCTGACAAAAGAAGTGGCTCAAATCGACTTTTATTATTATATTGACTCTTAAATTATAGCCTACTTTTGGATTGTAATCATTTGCATTTCTGCAGTACGCCTAGTAATTTTAGTTAGTTTAGTTAGCTTATTTTTAACACACACGCACACGCACACACACATATATATATAAAATAAAAAAATAACAGATAATAAAGAACATGTACAATCATCCAAAATTATTAAGAGTGATTCAAATAGCACATGCACACATACATGCATTATTTAAAAAAAACACCTTCTTCGTTTCCTTCGATCTACATCAAGACATATATAAGCCCAGGAACCATACTGTCAGTATACAATATCCCGAGTCATTTTCGTATCCATTCAATATAGGCTATTCATTTATAGTCTCTTAAAATTGCTTATTGTTCTACATGATTTCATCTCTTCCCGTAAAACATTTGTCCATAGGCTTATATTAAAATATATAAATAATTGTGAGCTAGGTGTTAAATCACGCAGTATTGGCTAATAAATCATGGTCAAAAACACTTGAACAAAAAACTTTTTTCTTTATTTCACGTTATAGGCTATGACATTTTGTAGATGGCTTCCGACCAGGATGAAAGGGAACACATTCATCTTCAAGCGTAGATCTGTAAATAAATAAAGGAACGTTAACCACGATTGGCATTGAGATTGTTTTCTTTTCTTACATTGCCTGTATAATTTCCTGATAATTTCTCCATCCCCCGTCAATATACCGGCCGTTACCCATACTTCATTATTTAATGAAGTAGATAGATTATTAAAGTTTGTGGATAAATGTCACTTCATATGTATTCACTTGCCACATACCGAATTATTTCCAATTCCCCAAAAACGTTGTTGAAATATTTTGTCCCGTTGCTTTTATGGACTCATTATCTATGGGCTTCTCCCTTGACGGGACGTCCCCCCGATTGCCTGCGAGCTTCTCCTCCTGTCTATACGGTAATATCTCTATTGTGCGACATAGTCGCGTGGTTATGACGCAATCGTTAGCCTGTTTTTAACAAAAACGGCTTCTACGGGGCCATAACGTAAGATACAAAGTAATGGAGCCTTTTATACATTGTCGTGTTTATTTAGAAATAAATAATGGACAAATGAAGCCTTTGGACGCCTCAGATGTAAAGTTATTCGCTGTCAAAGTGACGGCAAAATGAATGGGAGTCAATGGAATGCTAACAGCAGGTGAAGTTCTGCTACAATGGCGGCTCCCAGAGAGGCTTCAGTTTCCGGCGGATGGATTACCCCCTTGCAGGTGACCTACTGGTGTCCTAAACCTCCATCAGGTGACTTAATGGAGAGAAAAAAACCTTGGGAGAACCCAGGCTCAGTCGGGGGCCAGTTCTCCTCTGGCGTTTATTAACAAGAGGCCGGATTTACAGTAACTGTAATTTGATACAGAATTTTGTTTTATTTTATCACTTCGGGGTGGGTATGCGAACCGGAATCACAGCATTTTATCTGTACAGTGGTAAAGGAATCCTCCATTGGAAGAGGCTAGTTGGCACGTCAGCACTGCGTTGTCATCGGGTCCAGGCAAAGCTCCTAGTCAGATCTGGATACGACCTGGAACCGGCAGGATGCGGGAAAACCTCGGGATAAACAAAGACGCTAAAATTAGCGTAGATGCCGTTCTTTTTATGATGTAACGACATTTAAGGGAAGTGTTCCCAGTTCCGGCTGACCTAATCTATGCAGCCTATCATTGAATTATAGAAGTCTATAGTGTATGCTAGGTCAAAGAGATGTGTCTTTAATCTAGCTTTGAACTGACAGAGTGTGTCTGCTTCCCGAACAATGGTAGGAAGACTGTTCCAAAGTTTTGGTGCTAAATAGGAAAAGGATCTACCGCCAGCAGTCGATTTTTTGATATTCCAGGTATTATCAACTGGCCCGAATTTTGAGATCGCAATAGACGCGAAGGACTATAATGCGTTAAGAGCTCACTCAAGTCTGCGGAGCTAAACCATTTAGTGCTTTGCAAATAATCAACAATATTTTAAAATGTATACGATGTTTAATAGGCAGCCAATGCAGTGTTGACAGAACCGGGCTAATATGGTCATATTTTCCTGGTTCTAGTAAGAACTCGAGCTGCTGTGTTTTGAACTAGCTGTAGTTTGTTTATTAACTATGCAGGGCAACCACCCAGTAGAGCATTACAATAATCTAGTCTTGATGTCATGAAAGCATGAACTAATTGTTCCGCATTTGTTAATGAGAGTATATGTCGTAATTTAGATATATTTTTAAGATGGAAAAATGCGTTTTACAGATACTAGACACGTGACTTTCAAATGAAAGAATGCTATCAAAGAGCACACCCAGGTTCCTAACCGACGACGAAGACTTAACAGAGCAGCCATCAAGTGTTAGACAGTATTCTAGGTTATTACGTGCGGAAGTTTTTTGTCCAATAATTAGAATCTCTTTTTTTTCAGAGTTTAGTAGTAGGAAATTACTAGTCATTCAATTTTTTAAATCAGCTATGCATTCCGTTAATTTTGTGAATTGGTAAGTTTCGTTAGGTTTTGAAGAAATATACAGCTGAGTATCATCGGCATAACAGTGAAAACTAATGCCATGATATCTCCTAATGGTAGCATGTACAGAGTGAACAGCAGTGGTCCTAGTACTGAGCCTTGTGGTACGCCATACTGAACTTGTGATCGATAAGACTTCTCTTCATTTACTGCTACAAACTGATAACGGTCAGATAAGTGTGATTTAAACCATTCTAGTGCAATTCCACTAATGCCAACATAGTTTTCTAGTCTATTTAAAAGAATTTTGTGGTCAATTGTGTCAAATGCAGCACTAAGATCGAGTAACACTAATAGAGAGATACAACCACGATCGGATGATAAGAGCAAATCATTTGTAACTCTAATGAGAGCTGTCTCAGTACTATGGTACGGTCTAAATCCAGACTGAAAATCCTCGCAGATATCATTTTTCTTGAAGAAAGGAACACAGTTGTGTGGATACTGCTTTTTCGAATATCTTTGACAGAAAGGCAGATTTGAGATCGGCCTTTAATTGACTAATTCTGAAGGATCAAGTTGCGTTTTTTTAACAAGCGGTTTTATCATAGCCAGCTTAAAGGTTTTTGGTACGTATCCTAGAGACAAAGACGAATTAATGATACTAAGAAGAGGATCTATGATCTCTGGAAGCATCTCTTTCAGTAGCTTAGTCGGTATAGGGTCTACCATACAAGTTGTCGATTTAGATGAATTAACGAGTTTTTGCAGAATTCTTCCTCTCCTATAGGAACAAATGAATACAATTTTTCCTCAGGGAGACTACAATGCACTCCCTGATGCGATACTGTAGTAGACAGTTGCATAGTTATAATTTTGTCCCTGATATTATCAATCTTATAAGTGAAGAAGTTCATAAAGTCATTACTGTGTTGCTTGGAAACTTCTGTGCTTGAAGCTTTCTTTTTCGTTAGTTTAGCCACTGCTTCAAATAAGTATCTAGGATTATGTTTATTTTCTTCTAATAGGGTTGAAAAAAAAGCAGATCTAGCAGCTTTTAAAGCCTCTCTGTAAGCAATCAAGCTCTCTTTCCATGAAATCCGAAATACCTCTAGTTTTGTTTTCTTCCAGTTGCGCTCCATTTTTCTGGTTGCTCTCTTAAGGGCCTGAGTGTGCTCGTTGTACCACGGCGTTGGACTATTTTCTTTAATCTTCTTTAAGCGCAACGGAGCAACTGCGTCTAAAGTGCTGGAAAAGAGAGAGTTAAAAGTTTCTGTTGCAATATCAAGTTCTTCTAAGCTCCGGGATGCTGAGATGATGAAACTGATAAGGAAGATTATTAATAAAGCAATCTTTAGTGGCAGAAGTTATAGGTCTAACATATTTATAACACGGAGTCGGCTTTGCAGCCTTGGCTAAATGTAATTTACATGAAATTAGATAATGGTCTGAGATGTCATCATTCTGCTGAGTTGAACATCATTAGTGCCGACATGAATAATGATCTTAGAGAATTTACGATTAGCATTAGCCAGCACTTTTAAATTTGCTTTGATGTCAGGCGCTCTGGCTCCCGGCAAACATGTGACTATGGGGCTGGTGTCTCTATTTTCACGTTCCGTGTGATCGAATCACCAATTACCAGGGCACAATCAACAGAATTCTCAGTGGGTGTTTCACTGAGTGGGGCACATCGATTTGTTATGGTAATCGGAATGGAAGAGTGTTTTTTTTAATCCGCAACTAGAGCGATCTCTCATGGTCACCCATCTGACCTGCTGCACAGGCCCTACTTCAGCCGGAACCAAATTATGTACAGAGTTCACTATGCTAGGCACATCCAAAATAGTATCTAGTAAAGCTCTAGTACTATCCTTACTATCCTCAATTAAAGTTTGGATACGTGTCTCTAGCGCTGAAATCTTCTCCGTCAGCCTGACTGTCTCCTTGCATTTATCACAAATAAATCCTATATTGCCATCGGAGAAGGCTATACTAAACATATGACATGTGACACAGGTGACAATAACAGGACAAGACATTACTCACCGTTTGTGTTGACTGATTCTTACTTACCTGGGCTTTTATGAACTCAAAGGCGTGGCCACGCGAGAGAAAATAAATAATAAATAAATGAGCGCGGGTGGCGCGTTAACACTAGCGTGCTGTGCTAACAATAACGGAAGCTAGCGATGTAAGGTTAATCTGAGATGGTGGGTAAACTGTTTTTAGTAATATAAACAACTAGAAATGATAGTAAATGATGGTTCAAAACAGAAAGAAATACGAAGCTAATACGAGGCTTAGAGCTTACAGCCTCGGCGCAAACAAACTCACAGCAGGCAGGAAGGCAGACAGGAGCAATCGATCAGCAGAGCAATCGATCAGATGACAGAAGCCAAAGTAGACACTCTGTGACAAACACTGAAACAGACAGGGTATATATATAATATATATATATATATATATACACAGACACTAACAAGGTGACGGGAAACAGTTGAGTGCGATAATCAATGAGTGACAAACAGGATGATGGGAAATGTAGTCTGAGTGAAGGACACCGTGGGGAAGAGGACCTCTAGTGGTGAACCAGGGAAACACAAACCTATACTGTGACATTACCTCCCCTCTATGGAGCAGCTACCAGAGGCTCCAAGACACAACTACACAACAAGACAAGAGTCCAGGAGGGAGGTGGAACGGTGGATAACCAGGGGGAGGGATGGGGGGCCAGGTCCATGAAGGGGAACATGAACAGGGGGTGACGGTTTAGCCGACGGCCAGGGCGAAGCAGACAGTCCATCGGGGGCCAGGGCGAAGCAGACGACCATCGGACAAGGGCGAAGCAGACGACCCATCGGGCGACCAGGGCAAAGCAGACGACCCATCGGGCGACCAGGGCAAAGCAGACGACCCATCGGGCGACAGGGCAAGCAGACGACCCATCGGGCGACCAGGGCAAAGCAGACGACCCATCGGGCGACCAGGGCGAAGCAGACGGCCCATCGGGCGACCAGGGCGAAGCAGACGGCCCATCGGGCGACCAGGGCGAAGCAGACGACCCATCGGGCGACCAGGGCGAAGCAGACGACCCATCGGGCGACCAGGGCGAAGCAGACGACCCATCGGGCGACCAGGGCGAAGCAGACGACCCATCGGGCGACCAGGGCGAAGCAGACGACCCATCGGGCGACCAGGGCGAAGCAGACGACCCATCGGGCGACCAGGGCGAAGCAGACGACCCATCGGGCGACCAGGGCGAAGCAGACGACCCATCGGGCGACCAGGGCGAAGCAGACGACCCATCGGGCGACCAGGGCGAAGCAGACGACCCATCGGGCGACCAGGGCGAAGCAGACGACCCATCGGGCGACCAGGGCGAAGCAGACGACCCATCGGGCGACCAGGGCGAAGCAGACGACCCATCGGGCGACCAGGGAAGCAGACGACCCATCGGGCGACCAGGGCGAAGCAGACGACCCATCGGGCGACCAGGGCGAAGCAGACGACCCATCGGGCGACCAGGGCGAAGCAGACGACCCATCGGGGGCCAGGGCGGAGAACTTCCCTCAGGCGGCCAGGGCGGATCCGGCTGTGCAGGCGGCTGGGACGGGGCAGGCCCTTCGGGAGGCCATGGCGAAGATGACCAGGGCAAAGAAGACCACTCGGGCGGCCACGGCGGAGACGACCACTCGGGCGGCCACGGCGGAGACATTCCCTCGGGTGGCCGGGGCGGATCAGGCTGTGCAGGCGGCCGGGATGGGGCAGGTCTTTCGGGCGGCCATGGTGGAGACGACCAGGGCGAAGACGACCACTCGGCGGCCACGGCACAGGAACCGAACCCGCTCAGGAACAGCAACAGACACCGGCTCAGGAACAGCAACAGACACCAGCTCAGGAACTGACACACACCTTGGGTCGGCGGCGGCCATCTTGTCCGGAGACACTGGGTCGGCGGTGGCCATCTTGTCCGGAGACACTGGGTCGGCGGCAGCCATCTTGTCCGGAGACACTGGGTCGGCAGATGTAACGTGAACAGTCTCTGGATCGGCAGACGTGACGTGAACAGTCTCTGGATCGGCACAGAAAACCTGGCCAACCGGGTTGCCTCCAAAGATGGTCTGTCTCCGGTGGAAGGGGGCTCAGGAGAATCTACCGCCACAGCCTCCTCAGTCAGACGGGCCCACAACGCAAAACTTTGGAAAATGTTCATACGTGGCTCCGCCTCTCCGGCTCCAGGAATCCCACCGCGGTTCCGTGTGGCCTTCCTCTCCTCCCATTAATAGGGGAGGGATACAGAACCCCATACTGCTGGATCTTGACATTGACGGAGTCCTTCTGTCACGGAACACACACAGGAGAGAGATCCAAGTGCAGTTAATTTATTGGGGTAATCCGTACTCACAATCAGTCCAGCAAAGGTCAAAATCCATACAAAGCCAATCCAAAAGACAAGAAAGAAAAGAAAGAAAGAAAGAAAAAAGAAAGAAGAAAGAAAGAAAGAAGAAAGAAAGAAAGAAAGAAAGAAAGAAAGAAAGAAAGAAAGAAAGAAAGAAAAAAAGAAAGAAAGAAAGAAAGAAAGAAAGAAAGAAAAGAAAGAAAGAAGAAAGAAAGAAACAAACAAAAAAACAAACAAACAAACAAACAAACAAACAAACAAACAAACAAACAAACAAACAAACAAACAAACAACAAACAAACAAACAAACAAACAAACAAACAAACAAACAAACAAACAAGGAAACAGAAACCAACATCTGAAGTGCGGGACATAAAGCAGACACTCCATGACAAACACTGAAACAAACAGGGTATATATATATATACGCAGACACTAACAAGGTGACGGGAAACAGCTGAGTGCGATAATCAATGAGTGACAAACAGGATGATGGGAAATGTAGTCTGAGTGAAGGACACTGTGGGGGAAGAGGACCTCTAGTGGTGAACCAGGGAAACACAAACCCATACTGTGACAAACAGTCCAAAGTGTTGCTTTTCTTTTAGTTTATATTGTGTTGTGTGTGACTGTTGTGCTTTTTGTTTGTAGATTTTTACCACCAAGTCCGGTCACATCAACTGACAAATCCTAAGCTGTTTCTGCTCAGCTCCTAAAGATTGCCTCTGCTTTGCCCCTGAGTCTGTGGTCCTCAACAAATCACAGAAAAAGAAAACCACTAACAAGACAGAGCCATGCCAAGGGATGCTCAATACAACGCCTGAAATAACCATGTCTTTGGTGGGAGAATGGTGTGTGGTCTGTTACGAAGGGGAGTCCTACCCAGGTGTGGTCCAGGATGTCGATGAAGAGTCTGTCCAGGTGAAAACAATGTGTATCATTGGGGTTAACCGTTTTTTCGGCCTCTGAAAGAAGACATCCTGTGGTACAGGCATGGAGATTTCCTGGGGCTTGTGCCAGAGCCAAAACCAGTCACCAAGAGGCATATGATGCTTGATGTCTCTGTCTGGAATAAAGTATCGTCCATGATGGTTGAGAGGATGGAAGTTTGACGAGTTTTTGTCGGTTTTGTGGAAGATTTGGTATCAATGACATGTTTGTGGTGTTTAATTTTTTTTAATTGTTGAACAAAAAGTTTAAGTAAACTGTCAGATTATAATCTAGTTGTTTGGGATACTTAATATGACTAATGTATTTCAGCGTTTTACTTGTTCTTAACTGCCCTCTTGTTTCAATCCTGTTCACAAGGAACATGTTTGGTCTGATTATGTTTGGTCTTCCATAATCAGATTAAACTATGTTTTGATGTTTAAACCAATTACTAACTGGTGTTTTTTTGTTGTTGTTGATCTTAAGTCACTTAGGCTCTTAAATTACAATAGCTTATGATCAATGGTTAAAGTGGGATTTGGCAGGTGGATGAACCCTCATATTTTGTGTAGGTGCAACGGGAAAAATGACTCACCGTGGGACAACACATTGAGTATTGTGGTATAGCAATACTTTCTGAGACAAGAGTGTCACTCTGGCACCAAGTATCACAATAGTTATTTACTTGATATTTTAATGTTTTTATTTTGGTCCATGAATGATATGATGACAATACTATGTTAAAATTGCTGAACACTGGGACAAAAATTTAGCCTAGGCACTATGCCATCCCACATTACCATCCACAGGCCCACGGACATGTGCATTTAAATGTGAGGTTAGGGGGGTTCAGGGGCATTTCTCCCCCGAGAAAATTTGGATTTCTCTGACCTACAAATGTGCAATTTAAGACTTTTGAAGGCCAAAAAACTGGATAATAAATAGCTTTAAAACCATGTCAGTTGGCATTAAATTATTTGTCAATACCTGCTCTCTCCTCATCTACATCTTTCTTTTTCTCTCAGTCTCCTTATCCTGCCCTATTTCTTCCCCTCCTAAAGCTGAACTTTGACTGAAAGTCTTTTCATTTTCGTTTGTGTCAGTGAAGAAAGTAAACATACACAGCAAAAACTCCAGTGTTAAATGAACTCTCCTGGGAGTTTATTTGGCTCCAGCCTCAAGAGTGTTAAGTGTTAAAATATGAGTGTTAAATTAACACTCAAGAGTGTTAACGTTAATAAGCTAATTAAGTGATCAATTGAGTGATGATTGATCATTATTGAAGACACCTGATGTTAACAAGCAGAATCACTGAAGGAGAAAATCTAATTTTTTAAGTCACCATTATGAAGATCAGTGTGTGCTTTAGTTGGCCAGTTGACCCTTAAATCATTAACTTTAGATTTTACTGTTGTAATCGAGTTATAACAGACAAATGAACAAAAAGAAAAGGTTATCAAGTATTGGTGGTTATGTTTCAACATAATCATCATAATCATCATTTGATCTGAATCCCTGAACTCATTTAGAGCTTAATCTCTCATTTAGAAGTATGTTATTGATTACAGCATCACAGTAAACCAACAGCATATGATCCAGTGACAATATCCAGTAATAAAAAGGATTTCTTACAAGTTGATCTGATAAAAAAAAAAAATCTTTCTTTTAGGCACACACAGACATCAAGAATCAGCGTATGAATCTCAACAATGGTGACAAAAAGAATATTCAATTAGGAAAAGGGAATTACTAAGACAATTCAGATCATAATTTATTCATACCGCAATGCATGATGGGAGTAATGGATGAGTTTTGATTGGTGGCACCCAGAATGCACTGCAACATGCATTATTATCATCACCATTGTTGAGATTCACTGGCTTATTATTGATGTCAAGTGTGTCTAAATAAACAAAAAGTTTAATGTCTTTTATTCAGAACAACTTTTAATAAATATTTTTGATTATACTGAAAATGCTGAAAACCACAAGTTATAAATTTAAAGAGCTGCTGTAATCAACAGTGTAATCCTAACCATATCCAATCCTAATCCAAAATCTAATGTTAATAATTTAAGGGTCAACAGGCCAACTAAAGCAAACACTGATCAACATAATGGTGACTTAAAATTAGATTTTCTCTTTCAGCGATTCTGCTTGTTAACATCAGGTGTCTTCAATAATGGTCAATCATCACTCAATTGATCACTTAATTAGCTTATTAACGTTAACACTCTTGAGTGTTAATTTAACACTCATATTTTAACACTTAACACTCTTGAGGCTGGAGCCAAATAAACTCCCAGGAGAGTTCATTTAACTCTGGGGTTTTTGCTGTGTAGGATCAACTGATATTTATGTTTTATTAATCATTTTCTTAGATAAGTTAATTTACTCAAGGCTACCAGGTTAGTATTTCCAATAGGAACCTTCTACAAGCTTTGGAATTTTAAATAATAGCCTACAAATTTTAGGCTACATTTAACGCAATTGGTGGAATTGGCAGACGTTCCCTTAGGCATCATGCCCTGTTGAAGCATGTCAAAACATTCTCAGGTATAAATATGCAGCATTAATGCAAGTAGGTGATTTTGAACGTATATTTAATTTTGATATACATTACATAATGTTAAAACTAATCCTGCTATTGATATCTTTGTAAGACTGCCGGCCCTATAGAACAGTGGCTAGGGAAAACAAATGTCCGGCGATATATCGAACCTAAAACTAACTTTACCGAGCTCTATCACCGTGAGTGTGTGTGCATTTGTAATCGCTCGCGTTCGACAGGGAGGAAGGGAGGTTGGTTAGAGGTTGGTCGGTCGGTCGGCGGCCGGCCCAGCGAGATTCGTTGAGATTAATGAATTTATTAATTTATCTGAGGTGCCGCACGCAGTTGCGGCCCACTTTAACCCCTGGTTATGACCAGTGATTTGTCATCACCGCAACAAACTGTCATTAGGCTTGTTTGAGATGCGACTTGCCTCGCCTGAAATGTAGTCGAGAGTAGCGGCTGCAGTGAGAGGAGTGAAAAAAGCGCAGGCAAGCCGGACAGATCTCTCTTCTCTCAGTGGATCTGACACCTGTGAGATCAAAGGCGGATATCGCGGGATTCACACTCGTGCACGGTGTTACTAATAAACTGGATGTAATTTAAGTTTTGTTGCTTGAATAAGAAAATAAATATAATGAACAAGACACCCAAAGTACTTATTTAATTCCATTTTTAAATAGGCCTACATGTTTATGAATCATTTTTTCTTTAATACAGATATGTGTATTTTATTTTTACTTTTTTTTCTTCCAAAAATTACATCACATAGATCGCACTGTCAGAGAGTTTGGGGATATCCACACATAATTTATACACAGAAAACATGATATCAGAGTTTTAAAATCAAACATTTTAAAAGAGAACAATACATCACGGTTGTTTAAACCAATGAGCATTAGCTGTGTCGTCAGCAAGTCGTTTCCCATCATGCTTTTGATCAGCGCAGTCGGTAGAGAGCAACTGCGCGCGACTGCAGAATCCGACACGTGCGCCTTGCGGTCGCAAGAGTTTTTTATGTATAAATAAATTAATAAAATAATATGTATATAATAAATTATGTATAAATCACAAAAACATCCTACAATTATAATTTCTGACAATGTTGGACAGTCTAAATGATCACTGTATTAAAAAAGTTTTGATAGGCTATATGGCATTCACTTAAAATAAGCTTATTTTCCAAGCCAGGGTAGACTGATGAATCAGAAATGTAGATACTTAAATAACAATAATTCATCTTGCAAGTAAAAATCCCATTAAGTTCAAGTTAAAATAGATTCCATATGTGAAACCACAAAATGTTTTAAAAGCACTGATTTATTATTTAAGTTGTATATATTTTTTTTACATATGTTCGATGATGTGATGGTAATGACACATTTACGTGACAGTTTAAAAAATGGCAAAAAATCATAAATTCCCTTATCGTCTCAACCAAGCTCATAACGTTGTTCCTGACTTAAGGACTGATAATTTGATGTATACCAATAAGTCAATTAATTTTCAAAATTGCAGAAACCCAATTTGGCCCTTAATCTGAGAAATGCCCATTTATGTTATTATGCGCATTTAGCTCGTATCTTTTCAACATAACTTGAATGCACCATATGATCTAGCATAAAGTGTTCAGTCTTTGCTTTATGTATTTCCCAGGCGTGTAAATCAGGTACATATGTCAGTAAACCCGATTCCTGTCCAGATGTCAATGACCATGGACCACTGGTTCTTTTGTGAGTTGTACAAAACATTTCAACTGTCAACATTTCAACATTTCAAATGAGTTCAACTGTCTTTACTTTATAATCGTTTGTTTTAATCCCGTTTTGGCTGTTTGCTAAAGAATGTTTTGCGTCTCAGTCCTGCTGGGGGACGTGTTCTGGCGGGAAAGTGACGCAAATGCATACTATCGCGAGAGTTTGGCACGAGACGGTTACCCTTTCAGCAGGAGCGGAGACGGGTGGTCGCCTGGCACGTGGTGCTTTTCTCAGCGCTGGTCAGGACGGGCCAATAGCAGTCGTCGTCGATGACTGCTAAACTATTTCATTGAAAATGAGATTCCTGTCACAACTCAGTATGCTAAAAACAACGTAAACTTTTCAGTATTATTTTTTTTCACATCTTACTATCAGTGATTGTAAGATTGCTCATGTTTCCGCTTCTGAAAGACCGATACATTCAGCTCTATAGATGAGCTGGAGTAACCGATCACAATGCTGCTTTAAATGTGCATGTTTGTGGAAAAATGTGGACGATGTTTTTATCGTCAATAAAATGAACAATAACATCAGCAGGCAGCATTGTAATCCATAAGAGGATAAGAAACAACATTCACAACACTAAACAATACTTAATACTTGATTATGGAATAATATCATCGGAGGCACTAAGGAAAATACATCTGTTAGTAAAATGTGTGCCAGGGTCTTAGAAATTTAATATTTGTGTTCATGTGGTTTCATATGCAAAAATAAATGCCATTTTCAGAAACATATAAATTTCATGAGTACGTTAAGTAAAGTAAAAGTAATAACATATTTTCCATACACAACGAGTACAAGTTGGTGTACATATCTTAATATGTTAAAATGTTTCATGGTAAAACTTTTTATTTAATTATTTTTTACAGATAATACATTAATAATTCATAAATGAATCTCTATTGTTCAGCATAAACCTTGCGGTGTCATAAAGTCAAATTATCTGATACTCAACCTTTTATTGACGTTTGTTTCATTTTTAAATCGGGACAGTTGATATTTGTGACTTCCAGAAAAAAAATATCATTGCATGTGTGAGTTGCATTTTAAGAATAAATGAATATGTTGTTGATCGTAAATATTTTTACTGCTGAACTCTTGACCCTACTGTATACTGAAGAATAACATTTTTAATAAAATATTTGCATATAAACAATTAAAGCTTATTGACTTTTTTTTGTCTGACTTATTAGAACATGATGATGATCTAATGTCTTTGTGGTTGATATTAAGCATTATAGTAGAATTGGCTAATCACAAAACAAACGATGATTGTGCCTTTAGGATATTTGATACGGTGATATGAATTGATTAATTAATGATTTTTTTTTAGGAGAAATCCAATTGGAGATGCTGTGAATCCGGAGTTGTGGGACTACAGGTCGTTAGCAGGCCTCAGCAGGTCACGGACAGACAGACAGACAGACACAGACAGACAGACAGACAGACAGACAGACAGACACAGACAGACAGACAGACAGACAGACACAGACAGACAGACAGACAGACACAGACAGACAGACAGACAGACAGACAGACAGACACAGACAGACAGACACAGACAGACAGACAGACAGACACAGACAGACAGACAGACACAGACACAGACAGACAGACAGACACAGACAGACAGACACAGACAGACAGACACAGACAGACACAGACAGACAGACAGACAGACACAGACAGACAGACAGACAGATATAGACAGACAGACAGACAGACAGACAGACAGACAGACAGACACAGACACAGACAGACAGACACAGACAGACAGACAGACAGACAGACAGACAGACACAGACAGACAGACACAGACAGACAGACAGACACAGACAGACAGACACAGACAGACAGACAGACAGACACAGACAGACAGACAGACAGACATACAGACAGATATACAGACAGACAGACACAGACAGAGACAGACACAGACAGACAGACAGACAGACACAGACAGACAGACAGACAGATAGACACAGACAGACAGAGACAGACAGACAGACACAGACACAGACAGACAGACAGACAGACAGACACAGACAGACAGACACAGACAGACAGAGACAGACAGACAGACAGACACAGACAGACAGACAGACAGACAGACAGACAGACAGACAGACAGACAGGACAGACAGACAGACAGACAGAGACAGACAGACACAGACAGACAGACAGACAGACAGACAGACAGACAGACACAGACAGACAGACAGACAGACAGACAGACAGACACAGACAGACAGAGACAGACAGACAGACAGACACAGACAGACAGACACAGACAGACAGACAGACAGACAGACAGACAGACACAGACAGACAGACAGACAGACAGACAGACACAGAAAGACACAGACAGACACAGACAGACACAGACAGACACAGACAGACAGACAGACAGACAGACACAGACAGACAGACAGACAGACAGACAGACAGGTGTGCGGTCTAGTCCTTCGTTTACACGACAGCAGCGCTTTGGGGGCCTGAAAAAAACGGGTTTCAAAGAGCAAGTTTTTCAAAACGACATCCTTTCTGTAAACTACAAAAACGCCAATGTGAGAACGGGGAAGTCATGCACCAGTCATAGGCTTTTTTTTCTTTTTTTTTGCAAATGAAAGGATACAGATATTAACAGTAAGAAATAAGGGGGACATACAGACATAATCACATGTGGTTATAAGAATTACACAAATCAACACAATATAACATTTTGTCATCATGGAAAATGAAAGGTTCCTTACAATAAACTCAAGGATGATCTATGTTTTCGAAGCATTTGTGTTTTCACATTTAGTAAAACGGGACTTTATATCAGAGGAGCACATTCTTAAACTGTGATTACAGTGAATGTTTCTGGCTTTGTGAAGATGAAATTTACCCAGAAGACAGTAATAATACAGTATTATCAAGATTAACATCCTTAGAATGAAAATTGGACAAAAAACATGATAGATTGTCATTTATAGGCATGTTGCGTTCGGCTCGAGTTCACTGTAGTAAAAGAATGCGAATGAGCGCAAGTGCGTAGTCCTTGTCGGTACACGATCCTTTCCATCTGCACGATCCGTTTTACGCATGCGTAGTAGACGCTGTAGAAAATACACATGCGCAAATGATAATTCTGTTTTGTGACGCTGATTTTGATTTACGACACTGCACAATCTGTTCCACTTATGCGCAAATTTGTACCGCAAGATTCACTCTATGGATTCACTCACAGCGAAAGAAAATACGTTAGAGTTCAGCGGAAGAAATGAGAAGTTTGCTCTTTACGTTGCTCAGGTCGTGTGTGTGTGTGTGTGTGTGTGTGTGTGTGTGTGTGTGTGTGTGTGTGTGTGTGTGTGTGTGTGTGTGTGTGTGTGTGTGTGAGAGAGTGTGTGAGAATTTTTACTCTTAAATAAAGATACTCAAAGTGTACTTCACTACTGTCCTCCGCTGGTCTCATGTCACTTCTGTGTGTACACATGCTTCTTTCAAGTCATTTCTATTGTCAGTTTGAAATGCTCTAGTCTATACCGTTTCCCCAGACTTGTTTGTAGTTCTTGCTTCATGTAAGTGCAGATAGTCTAGACAGAAATGCATATTATGTTTCTTATTGTCGTCTTTAAACAACAGTGGAGGGATAATTTTCCTCATATATATTAGCCTGTGTAGACCCATACTAGTACAAAATGACTCAACTTAAAAGTTAATTAATATTGGCAGCTTTTAATTACAAAAAAAACGACACAACTCGTCTTAGACAATACTACTGAACTCAGACCAAAATACGGCAAGTTAAGTTAAGCCTAATACCATACAGCAATGAATCGCAAAGGAGAGTATGGAGGAAACTGTTCATGTAACAACTCACAACTTTATTATTTTGGATTGGCAACCACGTAAACACACCGTAATGCATAGCGTAAGCTACATTTAAAAGCATCAAATAGACCCGCTGTGAAATGTTAAACACAATACAACTAACGTTACACAAATATGCCGCAAGTTGTGCCGCCTGGCCGTCCAGTGTTTATCGCATGCGTGGTACTGATAGTGTAGGAAAACCGTGACGTTTTCTTCTACGTAATTACGCGCATGCATAGAACGGACCGTGCAGGTGGAACGGATCGTGTACCGACAGTCCTTCTTAACAAAGAGACATCACCAACTACTGTCTGTCGGCGTAATAATACAGCGTTAGTAGTCATTTTCACAGATCTGTGTGAACGGGGATCATTTGATAATGTCTGTACGTGGAAAACTCAAGGAAAAACTTCTCAGGTTTAAGCATATTGTTGTCGTGTGAACGTGCCCTCAAATAGAAAGACACATTTTTTTAACCAAACCGTTCTCATTTCTTAAGGGTCAATGACAAATTAAGCTTAAAAAGAGTATTTAAATAAAATCCTTTCAAAATTGATGTAATGTATATTTTTGAGTCAGGAACAATGTGTTAAAACAAGTTTCAGTTGTAAAATTACGGTGACGCATTGCTGCCACATATATATTATTTTTTCCACTCAATTATGTCGTAATAACGAGATCTTGTGTCGTTTTAACGACATCTTTTCTCGTAATAAGAAGATCTTATGAAGTTAAAAACAACATCTTTTTCTCTTAATAACAAGATGCTGTCATTAAAATGACATGTTTTCTTGGCCTTATAAGGACATGTGTAGTCATGTACAAAATATGCCTTTATCCGCATAAAATTGATAGCCAATCATGTATTTATCATATTTCTACGTTCAAAAAGCTGAAGCAATAGCAGCTCCCAATGGACATTCATGTTGAAAGATCAAATTCTGTACACACCTTATTAATAAAGCATGTGTATCAGTAGCCGACATTTAATATTTTACATTATTTAATTAATATTAGTATCCAGCTCTTTACATTAAATTAGTTTAGTTAGCATAATTAGTTAATGAACTAATAAAATAATCAAATAAAGTATAAATTAAGATACTACCATATATTTCTATGCAATTTCATTGCAGAACTGCTTTATAGATGATAAATTAACTAATTTATTAATTGATGATCTTTACAACAGAACTGAATCAACAGACTTTGGCTGAACAATTGTCTTTTAGAGCTGCTGGACAGACAGAATGAACACGTTTTGCATAATTTTCCTGTTATCACTGTGAAGCTGCTTTGAAACAATTTGTATTATATAAAGCGCTATAGAAATAAAGGTGACTTGACAAACGTTTTTAAATGATCTCAACAGCTTTAAAACTACTGGTATTTATACAATTTGTTTAAAAAAAAATTATGCCATAGTATTTTATTTTTAATTTCTTATTATTAGAACACTACTTTCTTAGTCTGTTCATGTGTGCGGGCGGTTTTGCCACCTGACATTTTGGGGATTTAAGATTAAAAAAACTAACATCAAAATAAATCTATTATTTGAATGTACTGAAAATGAATTCAAACTAAATAGGTTTTATAGAATAAAGTGATGCATGTCATGAATTTATCAAATAATTTAAAAGGAAATGATATAGTTGGACACAGAAATATGCACGTCGTGTCACTGACCCTTAATTGTTCCATTCGGTGCCGATCCGGCCCAGCCGCTACGGATGTGGTTCACTGTGGGACTGAGAACAGAGCTCTTTGCAATCTAATACAAATGAATATGAGATGTAAATAGCGACCGCGTCATCGAGGATGATCAGATATTTATTTGAATTGTATTATACGCTGATTTCACGCAGCCGTGATTGTGAACTCGAAAGCGAGGCTCCGGTGGGAAGAAAACCGGAAGTGTCGCCTTTAATCGCAGGAGAGTCGCGAATGCGATGGCGTATCGTTGTGTTTAATGTAGAAATTAGTTTTTCTAAAACTATACATACATTTCTTTCATACTTTAGACTATATACAGTGAAATTAATTTATAAATACATTTTTTTTTATATATATATATATAATTCAGAAAGTAAAAAAGAACCAGTAACGAACTATATACATATCCTATATTGGATATTAACATCCAATGTAAATCGCGGCAACAGCTTCAGGTTGGCAGTCCAAGGCGTTGTTGTTTATCTTTACTTCTGGGGTTCTTCCCACCGCGCCACAGAGCGCCATTCACATAGTTGTATATTAATTTTATTTGTCTCAAATCGTCGTTAATGTATATACTGACTTCACCCTGTACATTTAGTTTTATATTCATTTACAGAAATCAGCTGCTTCAATCAAAATTGCTGATGTTATCGGATTTTCAGGTGATTTTTTCAATTGATTCAGTTAACGGACGCTCTGAGGTAAAGTGTTCAGACGATTGTATTTAATTATACAGTACTATCATAACATAGTACAGAAATTATCTTAATTCTATAATGTCCTGAAACATAACAATATTGCTGGCCATAAACTGAGAAAGTGCGGATCCGGTGTGCGACACCTCGAGCTGTCCTAGACGCGGTGTGCGACTCGCTTTACAGGATGTGTTGTTGAAGGGGACATTTAATTTTATATTTAACAATATTATTACAGCATTATTTTCCTGTTATCTCTGTAAAGCTGCTTTGAAACAATCTTTATTGTAAAATGTGCTATATAAATAATGGTGACTTGACTTGTGTATATAGTGCATGTACTTGTGCATATTAGCATGTAGAATTGTAACATTTCCGACATGTTTCCGTTCAGAACCGTCCCTCTGTAATAACCTGTGCTCCTGCCAGCAACCGGGCCTGCAGTCTGTCCAGCTGCCACATGTGTCCTGATGCCTGCACATCTGGATCCCCCAGCAAGACCAACGGTAGCTCATCTACCAATGACTGCGTAATCACAAGTGTGTGTTCTGAGTCTGAGTGAGCAGCACATCATCACCAGCTGGTGTGGTTATAAATCTTACAAAAAAATTACAACGGCTTCTCTTTATCCATTTGTAGGTGATAAAAGAATGATTGATTCTTGAATTCCCTAATGTTCTCAGTGTTTTTGGTCCTCTGATCACGTGATCTCTCTGCTCCTCAGCGGACTCTGAGTGTGACACTGTGATTGATGAGTATTTCCGGCGCAGTCTGGGCAAGATCTACGAGGAGCACGTCTCTAACCTGTCCATCACAGGCTCAGTCGACGAGCACTTCACTAAAGCACTGGGGGACGCCTGGACACAGATCAAAGCCAGGGGCCACGACGGGACTGCACCTGCTAAACACACTCAAGCTCACACACACGAACCGGTTCAGGCAAGACCCACACCATTGCAGCATTCAATTCAATACGGCTTATTGAGCTATAAATAACTCTAATATGTCATGCTCTTTATATTTTCCATGTCTCTTATCTTATGTGTGAGTAACTTGAAGCAGAACTGCCAATAGAAAGCAGTGAGGATATAAACAATATCGCAAAATCTCAACGGATTGACACTTTGTAGTGTCAGAGGAAACCTGACATGAAAAATGGTAACGTTTGATTGTTGACTTATCACTTGTTCAATAAAGTCAAATAAATGAAAAGGCGTTAAAACAACTGTTAAATATTACTGAAATGAGTGTTGCAATAAATTCAGCAACTTGATTTAAGAATGTGCTGCCTGCTTCTTAGACAGACAGGCCTTGGTCTGGGTCTGGAGGATAGGTCTCTCTTCTGGATCTGGTCTTGAAGGATCTAGTCTTGGTCTCAGGGATGGGTCTCTCTTCTGTATCTGGAAGGGTCTAGTTTTGGTCTGGGTCTCGAGCATAGGTCTTGTTGTGGATCTGGTCTTGAAGGGTCCAGTCTTGGTCTCGGGGATGGGTCTCTCTTCTGGATCTGATCTTGAAGGGTCCAGTCTTGGTCTGGAGGATGGGTCTCTCTTCTGGATCTGGTCTTGAAGGGTCTAGTTTTGGTCTGGGTCTCGAAGATAGGTCTTGTTCTGGATCTGGTCTGGAAGGGTCTAGTCTTGGTCTGGGTCTCGAGGATAGGTCTTGTTCTGGATCTGGTCTTGAAGGGTCCAGTCTTGGTCTCGGGGATGGGTCTCTCTTCTGGATCTGATCTTGAAGGGTCCAGTCTTGGTCTGGAGGATGGGTCTCTCTTCTGGATCTGGTCTTGAAGGGTCTAGTTTTGGTCTGGGTCTCGAGGATAGGTCTTGTTCTGGATCTGGTCTTGAAGGGTCTAGTTTTGGTCTGGGTCTCAAGGATAGGTCTTGTTCTGGATCTGGTCTGGAAGGGTCTAGTCTTGGTCCGGGTCTCGAGGATAGGTCTCGTTCTAGATCTGGTCTTGAAGGGTCTAGTCTTGGTCTGGGTCTCGAGGATAGGTCTTGTTCTGGATATGGTCTTGTTCTGAATCTGGTCTTAAAGGGTCTAGTTTTGGTCTGGGTCTCGAGGATAGCTCTTGTTCTGGATCTGGTCTTGAAGGGTCTAGTCTTGGTCTCGGGATGGGTCTCTCTTCTGGATCTGGTCTTGAGGGGTCTAGTTTTGGTCTGGGTCTCGAGGATAGGTCTTGTTCTGGATCTGTTCTTGAAGGGTCTAGTTTTGGTCTGGGTCTCGAGGATAGGTCTTGTTCTGGATCTGGTCTTGAAGGGTCTAGTTTTGGTCTGGGTCTCGAGGATAGGTTTTGTTCTGGATCTGGTCTTGAAGGGTCTAGTCTTGGTCTGGGTCTCGAGGATAGCTCTTGTTCTGGAACTGGTCTTGAAGGGTCTAGTCTTGGTCTCGGGGATGGGTCTCTCTTCTGGATCTGGTCTTGAAGGGTCTAGTCTTGGTCTGGGTCTCGAGGATAGGTCTTGTTCTGGATCTGGTCTTGAAGGGTCTAGTTTTGGTCTGGGTCTCGAGGATAGGTCTTGTTCTGGATCTGGTCTTTGAAGGGTCTAGTTTGGTCTGGGTCTCGAGGATAGGTCTTGTTCTGGATCTGGTCTGAAGGGTCTAGTCTTGGTCTGGGTCTCGAGGATAGGTCTTGTTCTGGATCTGGTCTGGAAGGGTCTAGTCTTTGGTTTCGGGGGATTTGGTCTCTTTTCTGGATCTGGTTCTTGAAGGGTCTAGTTTTGGTCTGGGTCTCGTGGATAGATCTTGTTCTGGATCTGGTCTTGAAGGGTCTAGTTTTTGTCTGGGTCTCGAGGATAGGTCTCTTCTGGATCTGGTCTTGAAGGATCTAGTCTTGGTCTGGGTCTCGAGGATAGGTCTTGTTCTAGATCTGGTCTTGAAGGGTCTAGTCTTGGTCTGGGTCTTGAGGATAGGTCTCTCTTCTGGATCTGGTCTTGAAGGGTCTAGTTTTGGTCTGGGTCTCAAGGATAGGTCTTGTTCTGGATCTGGTCTTGAAGGGTCTAGTCTTGGTCTGGGTCTCGAGGATAGGTCTTGATGGTCTGGAAGAGTCTTGGTCTCGGGGATGGGTCTCTCTTCTGGATCTGGTCTTGAAGGGTCTAGTCTTGGTTTGGGTCTGGAGGATAGGTCTTGTTCTGGATCTGGTCTTGAAGGGTCTAGTGTTGTTCTTGGTCTGAAGGATAGGTCTCTCTTCTGGATCTGGTCTTGAAGGGTCTAGTTTTGGTCTGGGTCTCGAGGATAGGTCTCTGTTCTGGATCTGGTCTTGAAGGATCTAGTCTTGAAGGATCTAGTCTTGGTCTTGGTCTTGAGGATAGATCTCTGTTCTGGATCTGGTCTTGAAGGGTCAAATCTTGGTCTGGGTCTCAATGATAGGTCTTGTTCTGGATCTGGTCTTGAAGGTCTAGTTTTGGTCTGGGTCTCGAGGATAGGTCTAGTTCTGGATCTGGTCTTTAAAGATCCAGTCTGGTCTCGAGGAAAGGTCTTGTTCTGGATCTGGTCTTGAAGGGTCGAGTCTTGGTCTGGGTGTGGAGGATAGGTCTTGTTCTTGATCTGGTCTTGAAGGGTCTAGTCTGGGTCTGGAGGATAGGTCTGGTTCTGGATCTGGTCTTGAAGGGTCTTGTTTTGGTCTGGTGTGGAGGATAGGTCTTGTTCTTGACCTGGTCTTGAAGGGTCTAGTCTGGGTCTGGAGGATAGGTCTGGTTCTGGATCTGGTCTTGAAGGGTCTAGTTTTGGTCTGGGTCTGGAGGATAGGTCTCGTTCTGGATCTGGTCTTGAAGGGTCTAGTCTGGGTCTGGAGGATAGGTCTTGTTCTGGATCTGGTCTTGAAGGGTCTAGTTTTGGTCTGGGTCTGGAGGATAGGTCTCGTTCTGGATCTGGTCTTGAAGGGTCTAGTCTGGGTCTGGAGGATAGGTCTTGTTCTGAATCTGGTCTTGAAGGGTCTAGTTTTGGTCTGGGTCTCGGGGATAGGGTCTTGTTCTGGATCTGGTTTTGAAGGATCTAATCTTGGTCTGGGTTTCGGGGATAGGTCTTGTTCTGGATCTGGTCTTGAAGGATCTAGTCTTGGTCTGGGTCTCGAGGATAGGTCTTGTTCTGGATCTGGTCTTGAAGGATCTAGTCTTGGTCTGGGTCTCGAGGATAGGTCTTGTTCTGGATCTGGTCTTGAAGGGTCTAGTCTCGGTCTGGGTCTCTGGGATTTGTTCTGGATCTGGTCTTGAAGGATCTATTCTGGGTCTAGAGGATAGGTCTTGTTCTGGATCTGGTCTTGAAGGATCTAGTCTGGGTCTGAAGGATAGGTCTTGTTTTGGATCTGGTCTTGAAGGATCTAGTCTGGTCTCGGGGATAGGTCTTGTTCTGGATCTGGTCTTGAAGGATCTAGTCTGGGTCTGAAGGATAGGTCTTGTTTTGGATCTGGTCTTGAAGGGTCTAGTCTGTCTCGAGGATAGGTCTTGTTCTGGATCTGGTCTTGATAATTAATTATGTCCAATGTTTGGAACTACACAATCAGTAGAAAAAAAAAGATTTTTATTTTGTTTGTTTTGCTACAACAAAAAAAAGAAAATTTGTGCTGTGACATTATTTTCATGAAATTCTCCCAAAATACTCAAGAAGTACAACAATTGCTACCACGCTAAATGCTCACAGTTGCATTAAGATATGATTAATTGTCATAAAAATAGTTAAAAATCTATAAAAATCTAAATGGTTCCAAGGAAAATGCAAAGACCTTGTTTTTTTCTGGATCTCACCTTTTTTTAACATTGACATTGTGTAGGAATTTCTCCCATCCAGCGGTGAAATTGTATTTTGCATTCAAACGAATTGTGCTTTCCAGCGCCTCGCTTTTTCAAATGCGTGTTGCATCTATGGCAGCCGTTATGTACCAAAAGTATGACAGGATGTCTTCATTGCACTTCGTCGAGTTTACCTTCTGTCTGCGCTACTTAACGTGCGCTCTGTGAATAACAAAGCTTTATTGCTGGTGGATTTTATCATGGACAAGCAGCTGGACTTGTTTTTTATTACGGAAACATGGCACAAACAGGACGATGGTTTTCTTTTTAATCAGTTAACTCCAGCGGGCTTTGGACTAATTGACGTTCCACGAACTACAGGTAGAGGTGGTGGTATCATAGCTTTATACAAACTGCAATACAAGATTCAAACAGTGTCCATTCCTCCTCCTAAAACTTTTGAATGTCTTGTTTTAAATGTGTTTGATACTCACTCTGCTTTCCATTCTGTTATGGTCACTATCTATCGACCTCCTAAACTGAATAAGGACTTTCCGTCTGAGTTTACTGATCTTCTTTCTATACTGACTGTCAGATTTAAGAGAATTCTGATTCTGGGTGATTTAACATACACGTAGATCAGAAAACCTGTCTCTTGGCCAAGGACTTTCTATCACTCTTGGACTGTTTTAATTTATCTCAGTTTGTAAATGTCCCCACTCACTGTAAAGGACACACGTTAGATTTAATTATTGCAAATGACTCATCTCTTTCTAATATCTCTGTTGTGGATGCTGGACTTTCTGATCATCTAGCCATCTTCTTTAACATTGAGATGTTTCATTCTAGTAGAGATACTTCACGAACTATTACATTCCGTAAAGTCAAGTCAAGTCAAGTCAAGTGTATTTATATAGCGCTTTTCACAATATAAATTGCATCAAAGCAGCTTCACAATATCAATCAAATAACATAACAATGTTTGTTTCTTAGTGAAAAAACATCCACGTTTGGTAGGGCTGATCAATGGTATTAATGCTTGGTTAATTATTTTGAATATCCCCAACTGAGCAAGCCAAAGGCAACAGTGGCAAGGAACCGAAAAACTCCATCAAGTGACCTACTGCTGTCCTAAAACTCCATCAGGTGACCTACTGGAGAAAAAAAAACCTTGGGAGAACCCAGGCTCAGTCGGGGGCCAGTTCTCCTCTGGCGTTTATGAACTAGAGGCCGGATTTACAGTAACTGTAATTTGATACAGAATTTTGTTTTATTTAACAGAATTTTGTTTTATTTCTGTAAATGGCAATAGTAGTTCTTACCGGACACCATGTGTCAAAATGATTGATGACTTCCGGTTGACCTTTTCCGGCCCCGCCTTTTCTGGTGTGCATCCGGTATCTATAGATAAGGATTGACCTATTGACCCCACCCATCCAATCGATTATGTGTTTTGACAGGTTGTGCATCCGGCCTCTATTGTTAAGGGTCAAACAGTTGACCCCGCCTATCCGATCAATGAAATGTTTTGACCATCTGGCCTCTATTGATAAGGGTTGTGGTGTTGAGCTATCTGATCAATCAAGTGTTTTGACATAAGCATTGTGCGTTTTTATGGTAGAAAGTTTGAAGCGGTTGTTATAGAACATGTATCACCGGCATTCCAAACCCCCCTATATATAAATGGGGTCAGTGTGTTCTACAACCAACAGAACCATGAGCTACATGAGCATGGATGTTTAGCCTCCCCACAACCCCCCGAGACGGGACTGACCAGCAGGATGATGGAAAGTCTGACTATGGCTCCGAGAAAACCTTATGGTCATGTTCATTTGACAAATTTTCTCCATGAAGTTTCGGAATGGACTGAAGGCGAATTTATGATGTGTAGTAATCGTGTATTCGGGTACAAATTTCACAAACCAACAACGCGGGTTATGCTCTACACCACTGACGGCGTCCGAGTTTCAGGCTGGAAGACCCATGTGTGACATTTCCTGAAAAAGACTGGGGTCTATTTTACAAATTTGTCTGGAAGGATCTGAATGACGCTGGGGAAGAGCCTTTGTATGTGGCGGAGTGGGTCGGGGAGACCCCGAATGTCCAATACCGTGTGGTAGGCGACCATACTAACAAGCCGCCGAATGATTCTGTATACATATTCAGCTGTAAAGACAAGACTAAGCTCACCAACACCCGGTCAGGAAGTGTCCTGCCCAAGGATCATCATGATCTGTATGAAATGCAATTTTTGTTCAAGTGGTGTGATCTGAATCTGCTGAATGGTGTTTTTTCAATCATCAACAAAATGTTCAAATGGTGCGACATGCATGACAGATACAACAAGATTAAAGTACAGTTGTTCCACCCTGAGAGATGCGTGCGCAGCGGTATAGACTGTCTACCGTCCTCCACCATTCACTACACCCATCATAAACCTCGACGGGGAGACCCTCCAAGCGTCGTTTATAAATCGGCTCCACCCCTTTACTACAACGACCATAAATTCAGGCACCCAAACCCTCTATGCATCATTTATAAACCATGGCTGAAGATAGGGGTTCAGAAGCCGACCATGTGCAGCTGCGGAATTTCTTTCGGCAGCATTCTTGACCCTCCCAACGACAACGCCTGTGACCCGCCGGACCACCACAAAGACTGGGCTTCGACTAAAACTATCAAACGTCGCATAGGCTTTGAAACGTGCATTGAAAACGATTGGGGTCCGGGTAACATTATCAACCCTGAACCATTGAACACGCAAAACGACATCGGTCCGGGTAACAGTATCGAGCGCGACAAAGACCAGGATTTGGGGTCGAGCACAACCACACGAGACATTCAAAATTTCAAGCTCCATAACGATCAGCAATCGTATGACAGATCTAAAATCGACCGCCCCTGCCTCGTGCTAATCAAACCTTCGACGTCACAGACGGATGTTTCATGTGTTGGGGTTCAAACTCATAAAAGCGCGACTGCGGTTTTGCTCCAACATCTCATCGGAACGAAGCTGAAGAACGAGTGCGAGGGGTGTGAGATTGATCACCCCAGCCAGCTGCAGCATTCCTGCTGTTTGACCCTCCTAACTACTACTTGGACACGCATTTTGATGAACTTTCAGCCAAACTGTTTAGACCCTATTTTCATGCATCATCGCTATCCTGCTAAAACGCTGTGGGTTAAAATCTGACCCTCAACGGATTCAAGGAACAGTCGGACTATTCTGCACGAATTAAAAGACGAGCCATTCATTGGTGTTAAGCTTGAAGAAATCAGAGTTGGACTTCTGGAGAAACCCTGCGACGAAAGTTCACGACGTCGTCGATCTCTGGGAAGGTCTCGCGATCGTGAATGGAGACTGATCAAGACGCCACGGTATGGGAGCTGCCTGTACCGTAAAGAACACTATGGAATTCATGTTTAAAAGACATTACAACCGACAGATGACCAAACTGGTGAATAAGATTATTACAGATGCATCGCGCGATGGTCATCCATTTATGGAAGACACTACACGTGAAGCAAATTTCAAGAAACAAATGGTGATATAAGAGGACTGGCTAATTCCTGGGATGATTTGGTGGGCAAATGCATTCATGGTATCGAAAAAAACGATGTGATGATAAAACAGATTTTGGATATGATGTGTGAATCACAATCCCACTCACGGTCACGACATGCTCTGTACTTGTACGTATGTGGCAGATGTCTGTACCATGCTAACCTTGAGGTCAAACAATACGACCCGGATGATGACGATGGTATTAAAATTGACGAAATCAGTACCACCATCGACAAAATTGTTGTAATGTATATCGACTACATCCTAGACAAACACATGGCCTGTCGCGATTTTCTTTTCTGGCTCGACTATCAGTGACATCATTATGACTATCCTGCTTTTATCACCCTCCATTTACTTAGACTATGCATGTAACGTCGTTATATCCAATTATTATATATTTATTATATGCATTTTGTACTAACCTCGTTATATTCAATTTTACTTAGATTTTGTAGTACTAATATTATTCTATTTACTTTTTGATTTTGATTTTTTATTATTATATTATAATAGCCATGTCTAGTATCATTATATTATTGCCATTTACTTAAATTGTGTATCCTGTAACTTTTTTTTAATAAAAGATTGATTCAAACTGCATGTACGAGTTATTCTTTTACAGCGATCGAAACGACAGCATGACGGAGCTCATGAAAAAGGCTTATTATACACCCTCCAACCCCGGTTCTTTAGGGGGTAAAAAACGATTAAAAGAAGCCATCTTAAGAGATAGCGGGGTCCATCTAAGCGATAAAAAGGTTTCAGAATGGCTGTCTGGTGAGGATGCTTACACTTTACACAAAACAGCCCCTATAAAATACAAACGAAATAGAGTAGTTGTGTACGGGGTCGATACGCAGTTTCAGGCCGATCTAGTCGACATGGTCCTATGCCCAGGACAATGACGATAATAAATATCTGCTGACCTGTATAGATGTGTTTAGTAAATATTCGTGGGTTCGCGTGTTGAAGAATAAGAGTGGCGTAGAGGTTACTAGAGCGTTCGAGTCTATACTCGAAGAGGGACGTGTGCCGCAGAAATTGCAGACGGATCAGGGAAAGGAATTTTTTAACAAACAATTTCAAGATGTAATGAAAAAGCACGATATTAATCATTTCGCTACCGCTAGCGGTTTGAAAGCCAGCGTCGTGGAACGATTTAATAGAACGTTAAAAAGTCGAATGTGGAGATTTTTAACGGCTACAAATTCACGACGATACATAGATGTTTTACAAGACATTATGCAGGGGTACAACGTCAGTTATCACCGAAGTATTAAAATGAGACCCGTGGACGTCAACAAACTAAATGAGGGTCAAGTGTTTCAAAACTTGTACGGGGATAAAGAAGACCGAGAGACCCACATTTAATTTCAAAGTCGGCGACATTGTCAGGATTTCTAAAGTGAGAGGCCCATTCGCCAAAGGTTATGAGCAGAACTACACGGAAGAATTTTTCACCGTATCCGATCGCATTCCGCGCAAACCACCTGTCTACAGACTCACAGATTACGACGGCGATGTCATCGAGGGAGTTTTTTATGAAAAAGAGATGCAAAAAATAATTGTGAGTAAAAACAAATCTTTTAAGGTGGAAAAGATTTTAGGTCAGAAAAAACAGGGAAAATCTACGCTTGTTTTAGTGAAATGGGTAGGCTGGCCTTCAAAATTCAATAGTTATATAGATAAAAAAACTCTGGTGGACTTACAATCTCCTTAAAACAAGCCTGCGTTAACGGATGAGATCATACGAGTGAAGGATTACCATGGACGATCAAGGTTTCTACGTCACGCTACCGTGCAATGCATCTTCGACAGTTTACCCCGGAAATCGTATATCCGCCTACACAACCAGGATAGCAAAAGCTATAGAATTGAAAGGACAATGGGAGGTGGGACTAGCCGAAATCGAATATCCTAGAAGCTGGTATAACTTTAATGATGAAGACGGTTTTTCGTACACACAGCCCCAGGACCTACGAATAACGCCTCCCCTACAGACAGCGGGCCTTTTAAAAAAGACTTATCAGGGTTTTTTGTATCGAGGAAATTACAAATAAGCGGGGGGTACTACGCAAACATTCGTGCAATCATCCGTTTGATAAATCAAGTTCTCGCACCCTTGGCAGTGTTGGATCACGATGAATTAAAAAACAAAGTGTTTCTGGTCGCGAGACCCAACATTTCAGTCAGTTTCCAAGGTAAACTCGCTACTATTTTAGGAATGATACCGGACGATAATCTTGGACGTTCAAACTACCATGAAGCAGCCGATTTTACTAGGAGCGTCACTACGTATGCTCCTCATCAATCCGATATCAACGGTGGGTTCTACACATTGTACGTTTACACCGACATCATCCAATATCAATCGGTCGGCGATTCTTACGTTCCCCTTTTGAGATGCGTACATATATCCGGTAAAAGCAATGACACAGTCATTGCTAGATACGACTCCCCCCATTACGTATCGATAAACAAGGATCACATCACCAGCATTACCATAGAGTTGAAGGACGACCAAAACCGCGAGATACCATTTTCTTACGGGAAAGTCATCGTAAAACTACACTTTAAACCAGCGAATCATTCTATTCTTTAAAAATGAGTTATTACTATAACCCTAGAGAGCCCCATACAGCCGACTATGTGGACTATTACCGAAATCAGGCCGGAGGGGGTTTGCCAGGCTATTCCGGCGGGTCGGTTATGTACGGAGCTGGACTTGGCTTTTCAGAGGTCTGTTCAGGATGGCCATACCTCTGTTAAAAAGAGGATTTAGCATCGCGAAACCCCATCTAAAATCCGCTGCTAAAAATATAGTATCCGACGTCGTCTCAAACGTATTGACGCGTGCCCATAGCAATAATGCTAATGGTCAAGACGGATCAGGGCTGATGGTCATGGCCCGTAAGAGGATGTCTAAACCACCCGGTGTGAGGAGGCGTGGTCAATGCGGTAAGAAGAAGAAGAAAACAACAAGTGGACCAAAGAAGCGACCAGTCATACGCAGAAAGCGTAAGAAGTCTGTTAGTCGAAAATCATCCGTCAAGAGATTCGTAAAAACCATATTCTAGCATGGCGCTACTGCATCGTATGTCGGGAGAATGCATCAAGTCCGAGTTGGACTTATTTACAGTCCCGCTGACACAGACGGTTATTGAGAAAAACAGTTATTTAGAAGTAGCCCCTTTATCCGCCATATCGGACACCGCCCCATTAGAGTTTTTTATTGCGGGCAACGGCGATGATTATGTAGATCTAAATAACACGATGCTCTACCTACGCCTGAAAATCACAAGACCTAATGGAACCGACATCGTACATCCAGCAAGAGTTGCGTTAATAAATTATCCCGGCGCCACAATATTTTCACAAGTCGATGTGACCCTAGGCGATCGTCTGATATCGCAGAGTTCGAACACCTATCCTTATCGATGCATCATAGAGAGTCTGATCAACTATAGTAAAGATTCGTTGGAATCTCTTTTCTCCGCCGGACTGTTTTACAAAGACACTTCTGGTCATATGGATTCTAACGACCCAGTTGGGCGTAACGCAGGGCTGACGAAGAGATCGATGTACACTAGCGAGAGCAAGGTGGTGGAACTGATGGCCCCTATACATAGCGATATATTCTTTCAAGAAAAACTTTTGTTAAACGGTGTAGACATCAAAATACGCCTAATTAGAGCAAAAGATGAATTCTGTCTGATGAGGTGCGATGATGTGGCTTACAAAATAAAAATAGAGTCAGCATCCCTATTTGTCAAGAAAGTCACTGTAGCACCGCCGGTGAGACTGGGACATGCCCAGGCGTTACTCTCGACAACAGCCAAGTATCCCATAGATAGGGTGGTTCTAAAAAATTTCTCCATACCTGAGGGGACGCGTGTGTCAAATCAAGAAAATCTGTTTTTAGGAACCCTACCAAAATCTATCGTCATAGCTATGGTCGACAATGACGCATTCACGGGTTCCTACGAAAAAAATCCATTTGCATTCAAACATTACGATCTGGAGTTCCTAGCCGTCTACGTCGACGGACAACAATTCCCCGCAAAGCCTCTACAACCTAATTTTGAAGCCGGTACGGCTGTACGCGAATTTTATCAGTTGGCGATGACGACGGGGAGACATCTTAAAAACCAAGCACTCTCCATAGACAGGGGTGATTTCCTGAACGGATACACACTTTACGCATTTAACCTGACGCCTGATGAAGACTGCGGTCAGCACATATCGCTCATCAAGTCCGGGAATATCAGACTCGAAGCACGATTCAGACACCCATTGCCGAATACCGTTAATTTATTAATTTACTCGGTATTTGACTCGATTATAGAACTGTCTAATCGCAGACAGGTACTAGTCGATTACTACTGAGATGAATACGCTACAGCTCACCGCTGTCATGGATAAAATCACGTGCAGGATTCATTTTCTCGGGTGCTACCATGCGATCAACTTCCCAAAAAAACGCTGAGGATCTTACCGTCGATGGCCATCATAAACACTCACCCTGCACAGCTGCCGGGAGAGCATTGGGTCGCCGTTTATTTAACCCAGGATGGACCGTCTTGTTTTTTCGACAGCTTCGGTAATCCACCCGACAGCCCCCGCTTTCCAATCAGCATCAATAACTTTCTAACAACCAACGATGTTGATGTGTTACATTCCGGCAGACGTGTCCAGGATTTTTCATCGGATACCTGCGGACAGCACTGCGTGTTTTTTCTCTATCATCTAGCTAGAGGCTACGACTATAACCATGTGATGAAATTATACACTGATGATTCTATTAAAAACGATAAAATGGTGTCCCTATTTGTGAAGAGATTAAGACCACATGTTTGTAATGATAAAATGTTATCATGCATTCACTGTGTGCAGACGTGTTTGACGTATAAATGAAAAGCTTTAAATCATTATATATTTGTTTATCGTCTTTTATTTAATGTATACATTGAATGGAAATGTTCATTAAAATTCCAACCATCGCTTTCGTTTGAGAGTCGGCGATTTAAACACAGTGTCTTTGGACTCTGGAACCGCGTAAGGCGTATATCTTTGTGTTTTTTTATAAGGTCTAACACGGCGAGGGCTTGGGGTGCCGGGTTTACGCTTTAGAGAGTTAATTTTGTGTCTGACCTGCTGATTCGGCACTGTAGAAAATGGGATGTTTAATTCAGCAAACGCCCGTAGAAACTCTGTCCATCCTATAGGTCTCCGATCATCCCTAACCTTTTGAGGGGCCGTAACATTTTTTAACAAATCTACCATGTGTGACCCTCGTACGGTGTTGCCCCTGAACACAAACTCGCCCGATTCGTTCCATGCGCTTAGACCTTTAGCTTTAGACATCTTGTCTAATATGTATCTGCTGTTTTTCATGCTTCTCGAAGGGATATTCTTCAGAACTTCATCGACAATATCCTCCCCCACAGCTCTGCCGTCTTCAACGATAGCACCAGCAGCACCCCCCTGGGTTTCATCTTTATGACCGGAATCAGTAATAGGTAACGAAAGCGTTAAAACGCTACTCTCACGATCGCCTTGTTTAACGATGTTCAAAAACCTGGTAAGGGTATTGGTGTAAAGTTTGGCTTTTTCGTACGGATTCAAGTCTGTGCGACGTAGAATATCTCTTATGGCGTCATCCAAATCGTTCTCTACGCTCCGTTGAATGTTCTCGCGGGGGTTTCACTCTTCATCTTATCCAGTTGATGGCGCGGAACTAAATACATCTTCTCTGCATACTCCATCCTATCGATTCGCTATTAAACTTGTAATAAAGGGCACTGCGACGCTTAGGAGTGGCAACAGGAATCCGCCCTTCTGGTTAAAGACTCGTTTCTTAGCAGTTATGCCAATTTTTTTATCGACTATAAATTTGATTTCGGCTTTTCTCTTTTTCAACTTTCGATACTGTTGCTTATTGACCGGGATGGTACCGTAGAGGATGTTAAGAGCCACTTCGCACAGCGCTAAAATGAATTCGTCGGACGCCGATTGTAAAATAAGACGTCTCTGTTTAGGACTGGCTTTATGTAACAGTTTTAATAGGCAAATGTTTACAAAGTCTGGCAGACATGCTGATTTATAGCGTTCTTCTTTTTTTCGGAATATAAACCACTTGACGGTCGGAAAGTAATCCTGTTCTGAGACGGTACTGCTCCGGAGTTTTCGCTTTATAGTCTATCATTAGGTAGCCGAAAGCCCGATCGACAGCATCGTGATAACACTCCATAAAGTATTTTGTATTTCCCGGGTACATTTGACGTCCTAGCATCGCCACTTGATTGACGTCTCGTGGATTTTTAAACAGAATAATATAATTGGCGTTTAAGCTTATGGTTCGGCTGGACTTACCCTGGGCAAATAAATTTTGCACTATATAGATAGAGCTGAGATTGCGGTGGTGACAGTATTGGGTGAAAACACGTTGAAGTTCCACGTTACCGCTAGCTTGCTCCATTAAATCATCCACCACGAGCAAGTTTGTTTTGGTGACAGGCAGTAAATCATCATCATTCAGAGTCTGGGGTATTCCTTGCACAAATTTAATGTCGTACAATTGAAGTAAATCATCATACAAAGTCTGCCAGCAATCATACAACCAAACAATGTTTTCAATTTTCATGGAAATGATATTCAAACCTTTTTCCAACAAAAGTTTTACAAAATATGACTTTCCAGAGTTGGAAGGCCCACTCACGACACAACTGAAAGGGTGTTGAAGTCTGAAATCGAAATCGGAAACATCCTGACCCCCTCTATGCATCATCTGATCAGTAGCCATAAGGAAGTGTGGTGAAATCAGACAGAAGCCTACGTTTATTATAGACCACCTTAAACCTTTTAACGACTGATTTGTTGTGCAGTGTGAGAGACTTTTTATTCCTCACAATGTCTTCCGTCTGAGCCAGGATGTATTTGGATCTATCATGCGACGTCACATAGCTGTCAACCAGACCAATCAGGGATTCGAGACAGATAGCTTGGGAATTTTTAGCATTCAGGGTTATCCCCTTAGCCTTCATGCACGATTTACCTTTGACAGTTTCAAAACCATACGATTTGGGCCCGCTCGAGCAAAAGACCGTTATATGGTCATCATCGTCTAATTCGCTAGTAAGATCCCCTAAATAATCCCCCAACGGAGGCTCCCAGTCCCCTTCCCTAGACACGAATACGACACTGTCTGTGTCAGAGTATAACAGTCGGTCGCCGAGTCTATCCATCAATTCGTACAATTCCAGTCGGGCGTGTGCGGTAGTAAAGGCCCCTACAAAAACATTCACATCGCGTGCCTTGCAAACGTCCTCTTTAGACGGTCTATGCTGGACGAGAGCTACGTCTTCTGCGATGAATGAGAAATACGTCAATGTGTCGGTATTGCCAAAAACGATTCTGGTGAAATCTTCAGGGTCGCTCACCAGAGTCGTTTGAGGCAAGTTCTGTCTTAAAGAGAAGCGCCCCCACAAACTATTCAGAATTAATTTTGTGATTGCCCTCTGGGCGGCGTTGTACTTGATCTTTTCAGGGTCGAGTTGAATCCCCTCTTTTTCAAAATAGTCACGAATGTAAGTCTCTTTCTCAGCATCCGTGACAACATTCGAAGGGTAGCCCGACGCTTGCTGTTTCAAACACAAGAACGTTTTTACATATTCAGCGAACAACGTGTCAGACTGTTGTGGAAAATGCCAAACCTCGTCTATCTTGGCTACCACATAACCCTTCTCGATGGCTTTTAAAAGCTCGATAGTGACCCAACAACCGGAGAGCGCTCTTTCCTTGTCCGTATGGGTGCAGCTCGTGGTCTGGTTTTGGTCGTGAGCACACGCGGCACAAAGGGGAAACATGAGTTTTCCTTGGCATCTGTAGGGAGAACCGGGTGCAGTAATTTGCGGGGAGGGTACACGGTCGCTTTGACAAGGCCGTAATAATTTTCAATCGGTTCAAAATCTTTGAAAATGATTTGGGGGTGTTCAATCGGGTAGCTTTTCCTCGCCTGACAATACGGGTAGAGACTGGTGAAGTCCAGATACTTTATTTTCTCATCACCGGTCACTTTGTGATAGAGTTTATAGGCGTTCGTTCTCCCACCGTACAGAGCGTCTCGCGGGTTCAATCTCTCTGGCGCGAATAATCAGTCATAAATTCGATCACGGACGGGTCGGTTTTTTTCATATCGGTCCATTGGCATTCCCAAAGAACTTCGATTTGCAAACCGTACGCGTTCCGCAGAATTTCGATCTTATCGTCAAACTGGTTCCTGAGAACCCCGTAGGGTACTCCGGACAAGGGATGCGTCTGATGAGGTGTAAAGCGACAGCAATGACCATGGAAAATACAACCCGCGTACTCTAGACCGTGTCGAATACCATCGCGTTCATAGAATCCGTCTAAAAAGTACTTACCGATCGATACTTCGCCGTGGTTTAAGGCGTGGTGTACGTCTACGTTTCGAGTCTTTTTTATATACTCGATCCATTCTATCGCACCGCTTGAGTAAGTCTCTGATGGATGTACGCTTTGTTATGAGTTAGGGCGAGCGTGTTTCTGGTGAGATAATGTGTTTTGAAGATCCCCATCGAACAGCCGGCGATCGTCGTGAACGAAAAAGGGTCGAGTTGGGTACAATGTATGAAAGACTCCCTGTATTTCATACATCCTTCACGTAATAAGACGACGTCGTTAACACCGTACTCATGTAGTTCTTTCTTGAAGTCAAAGAACTTACCCTCAACCGTCTGGTACCACTCGCAAAACTTTTGTCTTTCTTTGACCGACATGTTATCGTAATTGTAGAGCTTTTTGTCAGGGTATGGCCCAAAATAGTTCTCATTTTCCACCCTGTTGAAAAGGTGGGGGAAGTAACCTTTTTCAGTCGTCGTTAAGTCTAACGCCGCGGGCATTTTGGCAAGAGCCATTGGGAAAAATGAGTAGCTATCGATATATCTCTGGGCATACGCCTCATCGTACATGAAAATTAATTTGCAGCCTTGCATTATAACCTGAAACGCAATCCCGGCTTTGCAGAAAAACTCAAGAATTAAAAAGGAGTCAAATCGGGATGAATAATGCGCTATGAAGCAGTAACCATTATATCGCGGTTGTCGGAAGCGATTGATTAGCTTAGCGATACAGTCGGTACCGTGAGCGGTAAATTTCTCCCCTTTGAATGTGATGGCGCAAACAAAATTGGCCTCGTGTCTACCGTTTTCGTAACGCGTTTCAAAATCGTAGAATATGTATTTCTCACACAGTTCCTTAGGCGGTAGGGGTTGAAGCATTGATGCTCACCATCCCCCGTCAGACGCTCCCGACAATGCACACATCTGTCCGAGGCGCATGTGTGTTTGGTTTTCTTGTCGCCCTTTAACGTCATAACGTCGGTTACATAGTTTGCAAAATTTTATAATATCGCAGGCGGGGTGTTCCTTACCAGGAGGTGAGTTTTTTTATGCATTTCGAAGCAATAGGCAGATTTACAGTAACGCAGACAATCGGGGCAATGTATGATTCTTACAGGGAACGTGTAACAATCGGCGTCGAAACAGATGTTGCAGACATGCTTACATCGATGGTCTCTGCGACAGCTATAACTTTTATAGCAGAATGAGCACACGTATCTAGAACCCATGAATCCCTCCAAATTCAGTATCATGTAATAATGATCTTTGTGGATGTATAAGAAAACTGTTTTTGGGTGGGGTTCGTCAGAATTTTTAAACGTTTCTACGATCATAGCATTAGATCTGTAAAATACGACAATTTTAATGTCTAGCGCACGTTCAAACGATGCTATGTCGTCAAGACCGATTCGATCTTGGATTGAGAAGCCGATTGTTTTGGATAGTGGTAGCCAGTTTTTCTAACTCATTCTCGGGTAATTGGGGTTAAGAAAACGGGCGAGACAGATGGAGAAACACAAATTATTCGAAATATTTGTGGGCAGAATAAGTTCGTCTTTTTTCTTTTAATCACCTCATCAACAGCCAGATCTGTTAGTTTACGTCGACCCCCCCTTGTCGGTTAAAGACTACAGACGCGTCGATTTCAACGGACTGGTCAGATAGTAACCGATTGTTGCTCTGTAAAACTTTTCAATTTGATCAAAAACCGGATCTATGTCATAATTATTACCGCAGTTAAAATCCCGCTGACGGTTCTTGGAGACTGGGAGCTGACAATGTAATATTATTACGGGATCACTCTGGTCGAATTCTCTAGCAAAATTAACAATCCCTGCAACATGTCGTGTAAGTAAGTATGATAAGAGGCTAAATCTGTAGAGTTAATCTCTCTCAGATTCATAGTCCTTCTCAGCGTTACGCCATTGAAACGAGGTCATGGTAAAACATGATATCCGTTAACGTCCCCACCGTCGCGAATCAATCTATCGATGTCGGTGCGGCTTAATCGAGGCTGTGTAGTAGAATCAACATTACCTGATGTCGATGGTTGTGATGTATCATTACCGTCAGGGAGCTTTGGTGATTGCGATTGTTGGTTGTTTAAAACACCGGCGAATTGTACAACAGGATCGAACAAATTCATATTTGGATTTACAGCTAATTCGAAAAGATCCAAATTAGCGACGGGTTGCGAAGATTCTAAATTAACCAAATAGTCTTGATTCTACTGAATCAATAAGCGCATGCATCAGAGGGGTAGGATGCTCATCATCAGCCGGCCGAGTCACTGGTACTACTTCTTCAGCATCGATGTCTCCTTGATCTTCTTCCAACGATTGGTGAAAGCAGTTGTTTTCATCTATAGTTTGATTAGTTTTTATGACCGATACCTCGTCGTCGAGCCCGCTCGCCCAAGAACCACAGGACCATGCTTCCAGTTGATCGCTATTCCAATCCGTCATATCATTATGTTTTCCGCTCGAACCTATTGTGTAGAAAAATAACAAAATCATAATCGTCTTGTTCAATTTAAATTTTAAACTTCCGATAATGTAGTAAGTCTTACCGTAAAACACTGTCGTATGGACTGAGGTGATAGTTGCATGGCCAACTGGTAGATGGACCAGCAGACTGGTTGATAGCCAAGGTACCAGGGGTAATGGCAGGCGGAGTAGTCGGTGGGGTGTTAGGTAGAATGGCCAGAGGGACGGAAGGAGAACCGGCAGCGGGGTGATAGGACTGGGGGGTGGTACGGCAAGCGGTGTGGATGGCGTGGTATCGGACGTGCTGGAACCGTCGGTCTTTCTGACCTTTCTCACCGTCATTATCAACATGTCTAAGATCCACACATCTAATACTGCGAATTAAAAATGATCTTAAAATAAAATAATTCATTTTAATTTGTAAAACAATATAAAAGTCTCACATGCGTCATTAATGGCTTGGAAACAACCAATTCGATGTTCGGGGTATTTGTGCCTGGAAAATATAAAACATGTTTATGCATGAAAGACAAATTGGTGAGATGATTTTATACACATCAACTCTGAATAATAAAACACATACGCATGTAATGTAATCCGCATATACAACCTTCAGCCTCGAGAGGGTAACTGACGCTAGAATCTAAATGGCTGTTCTTTTAACAAATTAGGCCAACACACACACACACACACGCAGGCGCACACGCACACACACAGAGCCACACACACAGGCACACACACACACACAGGCACACACACACACACACAGACACAAAAATAATAAATAAAAAATATATAATAATAATAATAATAAATAAAAATAAATAAATGAAAAGAATTAAAATAATTAAGTTAAAAAGATTATCGATCCTAAAATCAAATCAGCATGTCATAACAGTTAAAACCACAAGATGGACCTATTTCACAAATCAGCATGTCATACCAGTTACAACCACTAGATGGACCTATTTCACAAATCAGCATGTCATACCAGTTACAACCACTAGATGGACCTATTTCACAAATCAGCATGTCATACCAGTTACAACCACTAGATGGACCTATTTCACAAATCAGCATGTCATACCAGTTACAACCACTAGATGTACCTATTTCACAAATCAGCATGTCATACCAGTTACAACCACTAGATGGACCTATTTCACAAATCAGCATGTCATACCAGTTACAACCACTAGATGGACCTATTTCACAATCAGCATGTCATACCAGTTACAACCACTAGATGGACCTATTTCACAAATCAACATGTCATACCAGTTACAACCACTAGATGGACCTATTTCACAAATCAGGATGAAGTACACACATGCCGTGGCTAGGGATGCTATGTGGCGCCAGTTTTTAAAACACTAACAACAACAACAATAACAACTTTCAGACAGTGTTTAAAACAGGCTTTTAGGTTTTAAAACATCGCGAAAACAAACCGATCTAACTTCAGAACCATATAGACTGCAGAAAAACTAGTTTGTCATACAACGACTCATAGAATCCAATAGAACATAAACCACAGTTAGCATACAGATGATATAAGCCATGCCAAGAACTATAATAGGACATCGAAATGAGATCGGTCTACACCCGCGATAGTATATGGGAAACGATTAAGGTAAGAAAAAAGTTTGTCTCTGTTTATTGTCGAACATAGAAAAACATTGTAGCATGCTAATTATACAGTCAATCTACATTAAGGAAGGCCTAGTCTTTTCATAATAAAAAGCCATGGGCATGTATAAAAAATATCGTAACAATGATAGAGATTTTAACCGATGCATTCCAGAATCATCAAACGTCGGATAAAAATAACAGATAGCAGATAATGGATGCAATGGCAGATAAAGCAGTTAAAAACATCAGGCAGCGGATAAAAATAACAGATAGCAGATACAAATAACAGATAAAAGGTAACAATAGCATAGAAAACAGTTAAAAACATCAGATAAAATAATATAGGTAAAACAATCTTTTAGATAAAACAATTCTATAACTCCAACAACTACTCAACCAATGATTAAACCAGTAATGCATTATTCCCTAATGTATAAAAACAGTATATTAATATAATATAAAAAACACTTACTTTTTTGCATCTTGGCGAAGGTGAGCGCTGATGGTCGGCAGACAAGGGTAGTTGACAAATGTTTTTAAGCGTTTGGCTGGAATCCAAGCTTTATTTATACACCTGTAGCACGTGGTGAAAAAACAGTACTCTTTCGCCACTAGATGAGGTATTTAGCATAAGGAATAACTTCGCATCAGGATGTTGCTATCGCTATCCTTATGGAACAGATCGTAACCGTAGTGTCGTAATTTAATCCAACCTGTCAAACGGACTGGTAAATGTCTGCATTAGTGTTTTTAAACAAATACCTATTCAACCGTGTGTATCAGAGATAGATTGTTTACTGCTTTGACACCCTGACACACACACACACACACACACACACACACACACACACACACACACACACACACACACACACACACACACACACACACACACTGATAAGCATACATAGAGACACAGTGCTTTTACTTTTATAGACACTGTAGTCACGACTGTTTACTATTAGACATTGTAAACTCATTCGTGAGAAACACTGTTTTTTTGTTTTACAACTTTTAACTGCATGTTTCAACCATACAGTTAAATTATTTTATAACCAATTCATTTATACTCTTTTAACTGTATGTTTTCAACTTTGGTTAGATTATATAACCATTTCATTTACACCATTTTAGCTATCTTTTCAACTATAGTAAAATTATTTTATAAACATTTCATTTATACAATTTTAACACTACGTTTTCAACTTAAATTGTTTTATAATCATTTTGTTTATACATTTATAAAGATCAGTATGTTTTTCAACTCTAGTTTCATTTGAATATATTTTAAACGATCAACCTTAGTTAAAATTATTTTATAAACCATTTCATTTACACCATTTTAACTATATGTTTTCAACCTTAGTTAAATTATTTTATAACCATTCATTTACCCATTTTAACTATATGTTTTCAACTTTAGTTAAATTATTTTATAACCATTTAATTTATACATTTATAAAGAATAGTATGTTTCAACCTTAGTTAAATTATTTTATAACCATTTCATTTACACCATTTTAACTATACGTTTTCAACTATAGTTAAAGTATTTTATAAACATTTCATTTATACATTTATAAAGATCAGTATGTTTTTCAACTCTAGTTTCATTTGAATAATATTTTAAACGATACTCCTGTATATGTAACATTGTTTCAGATATCAGAGCAGACATGGAGGGTAGGCAAGAACCCCTGTGACACACTTGCAGAAGTAGGGGGAGCGTCTGTGACACACTTGCAGAGGTAGGGGAGCGTCTGTGACACTTGCAGAGGGAGGGGAGCGTCTGTGACACTTGCAGAGGTAGGGGGAGCGTCTGTGACACTTGCAGAGGGAGGGGAGCGTCTGTGACACTTGCAGAGGTAGGGGGAGCGTCTGTACACACATGCAGAGGTAGGGGGAGCGTCTGTGACACACTTGCAGAAGTAGGGGGAGCGTCTGTGACACACATGCAGAGGAGGGGGAGCGTCTGTGACACACTTGCAGAGGTAGGGGGAGCGTCTGTGACACACATGCAGAGGTAGGGGGCGTCTGTGACACACTGCAGAGGTAGGGGGAGCGTCTGTGACACACTTGCAGAGGGAGGGGGAGCGTCTGTGACACACTTGCAGAGGTAGGGGGAGCGTCTGTGACACACTTGCAGAGGTAGGGGGAGCGTCTGTAACACACTTGCAGAGGTAGGGGAGCGTCTGTGACACACTTGCAGAGGTAGGGGGAGCGTCTGTGACACACTTGCAGAGGTAGGGGAGCGTCTGTGACACACTTGCAGAGGTAGGGGAGCGTCTGTGACACACTTGCAGAGGGAGGAGGGACAGCCTGTGACACTGACTTTTTTTCCTCTCGCATTACACAGGAAACCAAATGGCCTCTGGAATGCCGGTGATACATGTCTATAACAACCGCTTCAAACTTTCTACCATAAAAACGCACAATGCTTATGTCAAAACACTTGATTGATCAGATAGCTCAACACCACAACCCTTATCAATAGAGGCCAGATGGTCAAAACATTTCATTGATCGGATAGGCGGGGTCAACTGCTTGACCTTAACAATAGAGGCCGGATTGCACAACCTGTCAAAACACATAATCGATTGGATGGTGGGGTCAATAGGTCAATCCTTATCTATAGATACCGGATGCACACCGGGAAAGGCGGGGCCGGAAAAAGGTCAACCGGAAGTCATCAATCATTTTGACACATGGTGTCCGGTAAGAACACTGGCAATCAATTGACATGTTACCTTTGCAAACTCGATTGTTTCTTCTTTAGATGGCATGTCTTCTGCTTCTCTTGAGGATAAAATTTCTGGGTTTTCCGAGGTGAAAAAACGTTCAAATTATCACCCAATCTCAAATCTCTCAATTTCTGTCAAAAATCTTGGAGGGTGTGGTTGCAGCTCAACTAAACAAGCACTTAATTGAAAAATAAACTATTTGAGCCTCATCAATAAGGGTTTCGAAATTACACACAGCACCGAGACTGCATTGGTGAAGGTCGCTAACGATTTACTAATTGCCTCTGACTCGGCTCCACGTCTTTCTCATTCTCTTGGATCTCAGTTCAGCCTTTGATACTATTGACCATGCCATTACTCAATCGCCTCGAATATTTTTTTGGTTTATCAGAGACTGTTCTGACTGGTTCAAGTCTATTTCACTGACCACAGTTAATTTGTTTTTATGGGTGGTTAAGGTCCAAAGTTGTTTCTGTTCAACGGTGTTCCACAAGGATCAGTCTTGGGTCCTTTGCTCTTTAGTATGTACATCTATCCACTTGGTCAATTACGACATTCTCTCAACCTTAACTATCACTGTTATGCAGACGATACACAGATTTACATATATACTAGACCGGGTCAGCAAGTGAACATTGGGCATCTTTCTAACTGTATGCTGAGATAAAGACTTGGATGTCCAATAATTTTCTGGCACTAAACGGCTCAAAAACAGAAGTCATGCTCCTTGGATCTCCTCATCAGCTGCGAAAGGTTGGGTCCCCTACTCTATCTGTTGATGGCGTTGCATTGGAGTTTAAGACCAAAAAAAAAAACTGGGTGTCATATTTGACGCCCACACACTGTCATTGAGCCTTTTATATCCAGAATAACAGTTAAAACATCATTTTATCACCTCAGAAATATAGCCCGGCTACGTCCCATGCTGTCCTTCTCTGTAGCTGAGAAGTTGAAAACTCTTTTGTCTTTTGCGCATTGACTACTGCAATGGTCTTCTAGCTGGGGTATCTAAATCATCATTGGATAAATTGCAATATCTTCAAAATTCAGCTGCTAGAGTACTATCTGGGGCCAGGGCCAGGGACCATATAACCCCGGTCTTGGAGTGCCTGCACTGCTGCCTGTAGGTACTGTATTGATTTTAAAATCCTTATGCTGGCCTATAAATCTCTGCACAATCTGGCACCTCAGTATTTGACTAATTTATTAATCCCTTACACACCACGTCGCAATCTGCGCTCCTCGTTTGGTTGTTCCGAAAAAACACGGCTTCATACGTGGGGTGACCGAGCATTTTTCTGTCTATGCTCCTAAGCTCTGGAATTCTTCTCCGGCTAACATTAGGGAAGCAAAAACTTTAGTGACTTTTAAATCTCTTCTTAAAACATTTTATTTTAGGATTGCTTTTAAATGATCATAATGTTATGTTTATTTTTTGTATTTACATTGTCTTACTCCTCTGCTGTTATGTCTGTCTGTAAGCGCTTTGAGAAAGCTACTTTTAAAGGTGCTATACATAATATATCATTATTATTATTATTATGCTCTTCACCCATTGCCATGATGAAGATGAGCAACTGCTGGGACAGTGTCCTGTGTGTTGAGGTGGCATGAGTGTTCAGTGCGTGACATTGACACATGCAGCGTCTGGCTTGATCGAGTTTCTCTGCCATGACACATTCCTGCAATGATCAACTAAATTAAATCTAGCTACGTGTTTTTTTTTATATTTTCGATTAAAATTGTATAACACTATACTTTGTGTTTTTATCATGCTGGCATTTAATGACATGAAATCCAGCCAACCCTGCTGTGAGTACTGGGTTATTAACCCTGCGGAGAGACTTACTGTAATCTCTCCTGTTTAACTCTTACTGTAATCTGCAGGTGTGTGTGTGTGTGTGGGTGTCATATGCAGGATAACACACAAAATTATTTAATTTATTATTTATTGTCTTTCTTTTTTCCTTTTGTGAAGCACCGCAACTTTTTTTCAGAATGTAGAAGATGACGATCATTACACTGTGTGATGAATAAATCTAGTTCTCATAGCAATAGTCTGACATTAATTGTTGTGTATGCTCATCTTTTCACGTCAGTGTTCATGTAGATGTTATTACAGTATAACAGATGTAATAAGTGTTAACATGTTGAGGCATCTTTGCTAAACTGGTTCTTTAGTGTTGGATTGAACAAAGTCTCATAGTTTCTCCTGTTTGACATGGGGAGAGCTACATTAATATGGAAATTATATATAATATACAGGTCCTTCTCAAAAAATTTGCATATTGTGATAAAGTTCATTATTTTCCAAATGTAATGATAAAAATGTAACTTTCATATGTTTTAGATTCATTGCACACACCAACTGAAATATTTCAGGTGTTTTATTGTTTTAATACTGATGATTTTGGCATACAGCTCATGAAAACCCAAATTCCTATCTCAAAAAAGTAGCATATCATGAAAAGGTTCTCTAAACGAGCTATTAACCTAATCATCTGAATCAAACTAATTAACTCTAAACACCTACAAAAGATTCCTGAGGCTTTTAAAAACTCCCAGCTGTTTCATACTCAAAACCGCAATCATGGGTAAGACTGCGACCTGACTGCTGTCCAGAAGGCCATCATTGACACCCTCAAGCAAGAGGGTAAGACACAGAAAGAAATTTCTGAACAAATAGGCTGTTCCCAGAGTGTTCAAGGCACCTCAGTGGAAGTCTGTGGGAAGGAAAAAGTGTGGCAAAAAACGCTGCACAACCAGAAGAGGTGACCGGACCCGAGGAAGATTGTGGAGAACGACCGATTCCAGACCTTGGGGGACCTGCGGAGCAGTGGACTGAGTCTGGAGTAGAAACATCCAGAGCCACCGTGCACAGGCGTGTGCAGGAAATGGGCTACAGGTGCCGCATTCCCAGGTCAAGCCACTTTTGAACCAGAAACAGCGGCAGATGCGCCTGACCTGGGCTACAGACAAGCAGCACTGGACTGTTGCTCAGTGGTTGCATGCCATTCGGAAATCAAGGTGCCAGAGTCAGGAGGAAGACTGGGAGAAGGAAATGCCAAAATGCCTGAAGTCCAGTGTCAAGTACCCACAGTCAGTGATGGTCTGGGGTGCCATGTCATCAGCTGTTGTTGGTCCACTGTGTTTTATCAAGGACAGGGTCAATGCAGCTAGCTATCAGGAGATTTTGGAGCACTTCATGCTTCAATCTGCTGAAAAGCTTTGTGAGATACGATTTCATTTTTCAGCACGACCTAGCACTGCTCACAGTGCCAAAACCACTGGTAAATGGTTTACTGACCATGGTATTACTGTGCTCAATTGGCCTGCCAGCTCTCCTGACCTGAACCCCATAGAGAATCTGTGGGATATTGTGAAGAGAAAGTTGAGAGACGCAAGACCCAACACTCTGGATGAGCTTAAGGCCGCTCTCGAAGCATCCTGGGCCTCCATAACACCTCAGCAGAGCCACAGGCTGATTGCCTCCATGCCACGCCGCATTGAAGCAGTCATTTCTGCAAAAGGATTCCTGACCAAGTATTGAGTGCATAACTGAACATAATTATTTGAAGGGTTTTTTTTGTATTAAAAACACTTCTTTATTGGTCGGATGAAATATGCTAATTTTTTGAGACAGAAATTTTGGGTTTTTCATGAGCTATATGCCAAAATCATCAGTATTAAAACAATAAAAGACCTGAAATATTCAGTTGGTGTGCAATGGATCTAAAATATATGAAAGTTTTTTTTTATCATTATATTATGGAAAATAATGAACTTTATCACAATATGCTAATTTTTTGAGAAGGACCTGTATTAGTACTATAACTGATCTTGAAATGACAGGGCTTTGCTATTACATTCAAGCACTGAATTTATCTGTAAAATAGATCAATTAAAAAAAAACTATGTATGTGAGATTGTTTTGTAACTTAATTTTTTCTTAAAAAACATTTTTTATATATATAAATAAATCACTTTAAAGCAAACAAATATGTTTCTTGAACATTTTCCTGCACCCACATGCATCACTATTTAGATGAGCGTCAATCCCATCAAAACTCTCTCCCAGGATAATGACTTAATGTTTTATATATGCTGTATTGGCCTCTCATGGAGATATTCAAAAATAATTGCATTTTGTATTGTAATCAGGGATTGCTATAGGTGAACTAGGCGATTGCCAAGGGCGACAAATGTGTGGGGGCGCTCTAGTGTCGCCCACCCTCTAGCGTTGCCCGCCCTCTAGTGTCGCCCTCTTGGTCGCTCGCCTTCTAGTGTCGCCCTCTATTGTCGCCCTCTAGTGTTCGCCCGCCCTCTAGTGTCGCCCTCTAGTGTCGCCCTCTTGTGTCGCCCGCCATCTTGTGATGCCAGCCCTCTAGTGTCGCCCTCTAGTGTTGCCGCCCGCCCTCTTGTGTCGCCCGCCCTCTAGTTTTGCCCGCCATCTTGTGACGCCAGCCCTCTAGTGTCGCCCTCTAGTGTTGCCCGCCCTCTTGTGTCGCCCCGCCTCTAGTTTTGCCCGCCATCTTGTGACGCCAGCCCTCTAGTGTCGCCCTCTAGTGTTGCCCGCCCTCTAGTGTCGCCCTAGTGTCGCCCGCCCTCTAGTGTCGCCCGCCCTCTAGTGTCGCCTGCCCACTAGTGTCGCCCGCCCTCTAGTGTCGCTCTCTAGTGTCGCCCTCTAGTGTCGCCCGCCCTCTAGTGTCGCCCTCTAGTGTCGCCCTCTAGTGTCGCCAGCCCTCTAGTGTCGCCCTCTAGTGTCGCCATCTAGTGTCGCCCTCTTGTGTCGCGCCGCCATCTTGTGACGCCAGCCCTCTAGTGTCGCCCCCCTCTTGTGTCGCCCGCCCTCTAGTTTTGCCCGCCATCTTGTGACGCCAGCCCTCTAGTGTCGCCCTCTAGTGTTGCCCCCCTCTTGTGTCGCCCGCCCTCTAGTTTTGCCCGTCATCTTGTGACGCCAGCCCTCTAGTGTCGCCCTCTAGTGTTGCCCGCCCTCTAGTGTCGCCCGCCCTCTAGTGTCGCCCGCCCTCTAGTGTCGCTCTTTAGTGTCGCCCTCTAGTGTCGCCCGCCCGCCCTCTAGTGTCGCCCTCCCTCTAGTGTCGATCTCTAGTGTCGCCCGCCCTCTAGTGTCGCCCGCCCTCTAGTGTCTTCCTCTAGTGTCGCCCCCCCTAGTGTTGCCCGCCCTCTAGTGTCGCCCGCTCTCTAGTGTCGCCCGCTCTCTAGTGTCGCCCGCCTTCTAGTGTCGCCTACCCTCTAGTGTCACCCTCTAGTGTCGCCCTCTAGTGTCGCCCACCCTCTATGTCGCCCGCCCTCTAGTGTCGCCCTCTAGTGTCGACCGCCCTCTAGTGGCGCTCTCTAGTGTCGCTCTCAGTGTCGCTCTCTAGTGTCGCCCTCCTGTGTCGCCCCCCTCTAGTGTCGCCTGCCCTCTAGTGTCGCCCGCCCTCTAGTGTCACTCTCTAGTGTTGCCCTCTAGTGTCGCGCCCGCCCTCTAGGTCCCCGCCCTCTAATGTTGCTCTCTACTGTCGCCCCCCTCTAGTGTCGCCCCCCTCTAGTGTCGCTCTCTAGTGTTGCCCGCCCTCTAGTGTCGCCCTCTAGTGTTGTGTCGCCCTCTAGTGTCGCCCTCTAGTGTGACATCAGATCTGAAAGCGTTGCTGTCACAGGCCACCTCGGTTCAAGCAGGCAGCTGATCATGTGCAAAGGACTGCTCCATCTTACGGATACATCTTGTATTAGCGTATGCTTACGGGTAACCATGTTTGCTGCTTTCAGCCTTGTGATGGCCAGCTCAATTTATTTTAAATGTCCCCATGGCCCTATTGCAGCGCTCAGTGCCCTTGCTGATCTGGGGATCCTTTAGAGCAGGGGTCTTCAACCATTTTCAGCCCCAGGGACCCCTTAGCCAATAGTGAAATAGAACAGGTATTTGGCTAAGGAAGTTGGGGGATTTCAGGTGTGTGATAAGACTGCGCCCAATAGCAAGTGCTTCGCCTGTGCTTCACCCTAAAAGTCCCGAGTCAATTTCTGCCTAGGAATCGCCAGGTCTTAATCTGCATTACTATTTGTACTCGTTGTGAATACGCAGGCCACAAGAAGTAATTCGTTTTTTTTTTATCACTTTTACTCACGACACCTGACAACATAGGATTCCATTCATTATGCTAAGCTAAGCTAGCGTCTGCGCTGCCAAATTAAGACAACGCATGCAACTGAGACAAATGCTTTGGCCCACCTATCTTAATGAGGGGAGACGGTGAAGAAGCCTATTTAAAAAATGGTGGAGTGTCAAATTTTTCTCCCCCACCAAAAAAACCCATCAAAATTGTTTTGATGACAATTTAAAATCAATTAATAATTTTGGGGACCCCCTGCAGTAGCACCACGAACGCCCTAGGGGTCGCGGACCCCCGGTTGAAGATCACTGCATTAGAGCATGCTTGACAACCAACTGTTGTTGTACATGATAATGTTGTTTGTGCTCCACGGATTTGGAAGAAAAGCATGGGATACTTCTCTCATGTATGCTTAAAAACTCAATCTCCGCCTAGGGCAACCAAAGGGCTAGAGCTGGCCCTGATTGCAATAACATGTTACATTTAGTCAAGTTTACATTCAGGGCATTAACTGATAGGAATTAATGAATGCTTCTTTAAACAAGAAATATGTGGCATAAGCGGCCCACAATACTGGACCTATACACTTTATATACTGGATTTGTAATGGTACAGATTTAAGATTTAATGAGTTCAGTGAATTTATTCTTGGCTACTGATAAAGTATATGTAGCAGTTGTATTAGTCTGTAGACCATTACTTCATCTGATGCTCATGTTCAGGTCGATGTGCAGTTCAGGTCTGCACTGTTATTTAGATTATATAAAACTGTCTCGTCTGTACCGTAGTGCTGAGCAAACGTCATTATTACACTTTATTGATCAAAAATACAGTAAAAACAGTCATGTTGTACAATATTATTACATTTTTTTATAGAACTGTTTTTCTATTTTTATTTATTTTAAAATGTAATTTATCCTGTGATGGCAAAGCTGGGTTTTTTAGCAGCCATTCTTTAACCTGTCGATGTCACGTGATCCTTCAGAAATCTGCTCAAGAAACATTTCATGTTGTCGTGTTGTGTTTTTTGCTGCCTCTTCCTGGAACATTTCCTAATTTAGGTCACAACCAAACTAACCAGGCCGAGAGCACAATCCACACAGTGAGTGTGTGAGAGACTCGAGAAGACCGGCTTCAGAGGGAGCAAAAGACAGCCAGCATTCATGACAGGCGAGGACAAGAAAAAGCAACCTGATAATCACACGTTTCTAAGTAGCCTAATGCTTTCTGTTACATTTAATGTTAGCTTTCAAATAAAATTACTATATTATCTGGATTATCTGGTTTCAGTAACTTATGGACAAGTAAACCCTTTTCGAACAAATGGAAACAATACACTTGCGAGAAGGAAAAAATGAATGTTTTATATTGTAAGGAGGCACAATTGAGTAGAATGATTTTGTAATTGTGAAAATGACAGAAAGGCTCCATCTAGCCATTGTACAAGGGTTACAGGGACACACACTCCTGGAGATCACGCTTCAGTCTGTGTGTGTGCGAGCCAGCAGAGGTCAGTGTAGACCATAGCCTTGATCAACATCACATTAGCACAGTTATCAGCTATATAGCTGTTATTGATGTATATTGTAAAATCAAAAATAGCTATAAGAAAAGCTTTGTCACCGTTACTATTAAATAATGTAAAAATGAAAACATTAAAATTTTAATATAATATGAATATAAAAAAAATCTAATCTTTTCTTCCCCAAAAACTCAGAGGAGCAAATGAGATTTCCCAGAAGACGAGCTTTCCCACTTTCTCTGCAAGGACAGGCCTAGCACATATCGTCAAGGACATGACAGCACGAATCCAGGCCTTTATACGCTGGCATATCAAGACAATACATTTAATATTCAGGTCATGTAAAGAGAGAGGGAGAGAGAGAGGAGAGAGAGAGAGAGAGGGAGGGAGGAAGAGAGCGAGAAAGGAGAGATAAGAGAGAAAAAGGAGAGAGAGAAGGAGTGAGTGAGAGAGAGAGAAAGGAGAAGAGAGAGAAAGAGGAGAGAGAGAGAGAGAGAAGAAAGGAGAGATGAGAGAAAGGAGAGATGAGAGAGAAAGAAAGAGGGAGAGAGAGAAAGAGAGAGTGCAGAAAAACAAGCACATGAAATGAAACAATGAAACAAACAATGAAAAAACGTTTTATTTCCTGTGATGAGAGCACACTGATTTCTGTAAAAGAATGATGCATCATGTATGGTGTGAATGTACATATTACCAACTCATCGCTTCTAGGGTGAGACCACCACTGGATTTGCATAATTGCTTGTAGATTATTTCAGCATTATGAAGAGGATGTGTCCGCATCCTAAGGGAAAGCACATCTAAAATAGATCCTATAAGGAAGTGCAGTACATGCACAAAAGTGGGATTGTGGCCTGGAGGAAAACTCTAGTCATGCTGGCAAGATCCGACTCTAACGGCTGACAGCATGCCGTGCCCTCTTGCTAAACACATCATCTCCACATGTAGCTCGGGTCACCATTGCTGAAGACTAAAGGTCCACAAACCTTATGCATTGGTGTGTACAGGGATGCGTCGAGAGGTTCGCAGAAGACTGACCTGATGAGGAACCGGAGCTTCATTCACTGTGTCAGCGGCACTGCTGGCAATGGCATAAACCTCTATGAGGCAACACGTCAGTCCAGATCACAGTCTAACCATGAGCACAAACAAACCTGTCAGGCCGCCTCAGCGTCAGGCTTGGTTTCAGCAGGCGTCTCTGCCCATCGCTCACCCTCCACACACCCGAGCCAGATCCAGCACTGGCTCGCTCTACAATATTGTGTAGTCATTGATCTATAGATGCAGCCAATGGATTGTTTTGGACTATATATTAGAGACTAAAATTATTCACAGTTCTCCCCTTTCAATCTGATACACACAATGCATTCAGAAATTATTCACTTAATTTTTCACAATTTATGTTTGAGCCTTATGGTAAAATGCATTCAATTATTTTCTTTTTCACATCATTCTACAATTCATACCCCATAATGGGCACAGCAAAAAGAAAAAAATCTGGATGAAATTCAATTGATGTGCATTTTTATCTAATAGACCTTATATGGACAGATATGTGCCTTTCCAAATCATGTCTAAGCAGAGTAAAAACTAATCCATAAGTTCAAAAGAACTGCAAAAGAATAGATCTGGGAGAGGCTACTAAAAATAAAAATCTAAAAGGCTAAATAAAGAGATATTCTCAATGAAAACCTGGACCTCAGACTGGCTGAAGGTTTATCTTCCTACGGGACAACGACCCCCAGCAGCGCAGAGCCAACGCAGTGCAGGAGGAGTGGCTCAGGGACGGCTCTGTCAATGTCCTTGAGTGACTCAGACAACCTTTCTTCTGTCTGTGTGTGTGTGCCACGTGCCAAGTTAGCAAACTGCTCCCACAATGCCGTAACCTACCCAGCACCCCATGTAAACCCGAGCGTAGTCCTCCATACTAGACGGGATGGAAGGACAGGGTTACTCTAGGGCATTCGAAGCTGCTGTTCCTCCCCAGGGAAAAGTGGTTCGGAACTTAATTCCCATTGTTTTTTACCCATGACCAAAACGCTGGAGAAGCGTGCCCAATTCCAAAGGAGGGAACGCTACGGAGACCACACCCTGCCCGAAGGGAGGTAACTTGTAACTTGGAGGTAACCGCAATTTCACGCTCCACCTGTGGAAAGTCCACATTCGCCAACTCGACGGCACACGGCATGCTAGAGGAGTGGGAGGTTTGCGGGGCGGACCCAATAAAGAAGCTCCCACTGTAACCCTCAGGTCTCCTAGAGTGCTCACCAGACCTGCGGCTCTACTGAGAGAAGCGGTGGGGGTTGGGTAGCAGCAGAGGGGACTCGTGCCTCCGTGAAGAAGGAGAGTCGCAACCGCAATGCCAACATGGACATGCCCTCGCAGTGAGGGCATGCACCATCCACAAACGCTCTCTCAGCATGCTGTTTTCCCAGGCAATCATGGCCGTCAGATGAGGTCAGGAAACGACCACATCCACAAACACATGGACGAAAAGACATCTTGAAAAAGACGCTTGACAACCGCTCGGCTCCAAAGGAAAACATGAATGAAGTGAGTAATGCTGGTCCTATTTACCCGTATGATCAATGTCACACCCGTAATAATAACAATAATTCATAACTTTTATAAGCGCTTTTCTCGGCACTCAAAGCGCTCTACATAGAACAGGAATCTCCTCAACCACCACCAATGTGCAGCATCCACCTGGATGATGCGACGGCAGCCAAATTGCGCCAGAACGCCCACCACACACCAGCTTACTGGTGGAGAGGAGACAGAGTGATGAAGCCAATTGGTATATTATATACTCTATCTCTGTCTCTCAGATATATATATATATATATATATATATATATATATATATATAATATGGGGATGATTAGGAGGCCATGATGGACAGAGGCCACTGGGCAAATTTGGGATTTTTGTGACCACAGAGAGTCAGGGCCTCGTTTAACGTCTCATCCGAAGGACGGTGCTCTTTAACAGTATAGTGTCCCCATTACTATACTGGGGCGTTAGGACCCACACAGAGCACAGGGTGAGCGCCCCCTGCTGGCCTCACTAACACCTCTTCCAGCAGCAACCTGGTTTTCACAGAAGGTCTCCCATCCAGGTACTAACCAGGCTCAGCCCTGCTTAGCTTCAGTGGGCAACCAGTCTGGGGCTACAGGGTGATATGGCTGCTGGTGTAGGTGTGACTCGGCATGCAAATCTCACTGGTCAATGATCATTGGTTCGTACCACCTGGAGGTGACTGGGCTAACAGACGAGACGCAAATACATCAGTATCGACGTAACATCTAACGAGACTGACTAAATGGGAACTATATTTAGAGAGGGGAGCGGAGGTATAATAATAATTATAAATAAAAGAGGGCCCAAGACAGAGCCTTGTGGGACATCAGTAGTAACTTGAAAGAGCTTTTTTGGAACAGTTTAAGTTGTATAAACTGAGTGCTGATAGTATAACTATCTAAGAAAATATTGTGTGAGACCATATCAAATGATGCTCTAGATCGAGAAAGGTATAAAAAAAGTCCAGAGTCAGCTGCTGTAGTAATAATTATAAATCACTGGAAATCTTAAAGGTATGATATGGATGGAAACCAGGCTAAAATTGTTCATAGGGATTATTTTCCGAGACATGAACTTGCAACTGAGCTGCATCAATCCTTTCTAATATTTTTGAAAGAAACGGAAGGTTTGAAATGGGATGAAAATCAAAATTACTTGGGTAAGCCCCCTGGTATCTTACCTGCAGGAGTTTATATTGCAGTTTTAATTGAAGAAGAAACCACACCAGAGATAATCAAAGCGTGATCGGTATCAGCAATTAATTATGAAAGGGAAGGTAAGCAAGCTTTGACTGAGTAGGAAAAGGGTACATTTAGATAATAGATTCAAATAATAAAGGCTATTTAATCAGTGGTTGGAACTTTGAAAGTGGAGTAAAATAGAGAATAATTATTGTAGAAAAAAACTAGGATATAGAGAATGACAGCAAGTTCAAAACAGACAGTTGCTGATGAGTATTTTCAGTTTATTTATTAAGAAACATCATAAAATCATTAGTACATAGTGAAAGAGAGAGTAAATATATAATGAAAGACAGTCCATTAATAGATAAAAAGTACGTGCTAAATGATTAAAGGTGATCATTGATAACACTTGGGATGAGATCTGTCAATTAGACTACACGATGATGTCATCATTGCTAAATGATCAATAGATCATCCCCAGAAATTTCCTTGTCTTTCTTTGCCACAGCAAACGTGCCTAAACACACAGCAGCCAGAGAAAACAAACATTAGAAAGTCAAGGGTCAAGAACCCAACTAAAGCAAACACTAATCACCATAATGGTCTATCGTTGTCCTAACGCTATTTTGTATGTCTTTGTATTAACAATTTACAACTTTGAGTAAACATCACACCTTCACTGGGGTCAGCATTGTCAGGATGCCATTTTCCCTGTAGCTCTGGAGTGACAAGTTACATGGCTCATGTGATCCACACAAAGCCATGAGCAAAGATGGCAGCATGTCTCTCTGGTAATTGCTTATAAATCAGCTTTTTTCCAAACCAACGAATGAATATGTACATGATGTTAATGTCAGAATATCAGCTGATCATTTTAACAGTAGATAAATGCTGACCCTGCTTTAAGAGGTTAGTTAGTGCTGCTCCACTGAACAGTTCTAATAAGAATAGTGACCCAATCTGAGCGGCAATGTTTCTCCTCTCACATCTCTATGCGTCGTCTTCTGGCAGTCACACACTCAGGCATGTGTGCTAGAGATGTTACATAACTCTCCCATTCACTCATCAAAGACTCGCTGTACAGCAGGAACACGCTGCTCTCGTCAGCTTCTTCTGCATTCATTTACCTCAATACAGCACTAAAACACCCAGCTGTGCTCTGAAAGCATGCAGATCTACAAGATACTGTACACTTGGTATATAGATGTATTTTGGAAGATTTTGATGTAGTACAATTGACTGTTTCTTTAATTTGTGCTCAAACTAGAATGAAATGGCATTATACTTAATGATGACAAAGAGTGTGTAATTTATTTTTTACTATTATAAGTATTATGTTTTTACCTTCATTATATGAGGAGTCACATTCAGGTTTTATCTCCTAACTAAATGAGATAACTATGAGTGCTAAGCAGAGCAAGCTAGTATGAGATGCTGTTTGAGCTTTCTTGCATTAAAGGCATGTAGGGGTTGACATAACCAGGCAGTGGATGCCCCCTTTAGCTATATTAACCCAGAGTTTTGAAAAGCATGCAGGACAAGAAAGAAAAAACAAAACAAAAGACATGTCTGCTTCACTCATTCACTGCATAAGTGCCAGGTCTGTTGAAGGAAACCGCAATACTATTGAATCTCTGTATAGGCAATGATGACCATTAGGCAGAACATGTCAACTTTTTAAGCATAAGCGAACTCATTTAAACTGTGATGTCAAAAGTTATCCTGCAACTGCATTAAAACTTAAATACTGAAATCTTCGCATTAAAGTAAAATAATAATAATTATTATTAATATAAATCAGGATCTGAACTAGACAAAAACAAAAAATGAAATCAAGTTTAATCGTTCTGAACTTTTAACTTGAACTTTATTGTCCCCAGGGAGAAATTATTTTCCACAGCACTGCACTTGTTTAACACACAACATAACCAATATAATACAAAAGACATAATACAGAAAAAAAAGGTTAAATAACACTCAGTGATGTCTGTTGTTAAAGGAACACTTCACTTTTTTTTGGAAAGAGGCTCATTTTCCAGCTCCCCTAGAGTTAAACAGTTTTAATTACCGTTTCTAATCCATTCAGAGCCGATCTTCCGGGTCTGGCGCTAGCACTTTTAGCATAGCTTAGCATAAATCATTGAATCTGATTAGACCGTTAGCATCTCTCTTCCTATTTAAAACTTGCCTCTTCTGTAGTTACATCGTGAACTAAGACTGTCGGTAGCTGGGGACTATTTTCAGGCGCGGCGTAATATTGCGAAATATCATAAGTACAGAAGAGGCAAGTTTAAATAGGAAAAATATCTAAACTCTTTGGTAATTTTTTTGAGAGAGATGCTAACGGTCTAATCAGATTCAATGATCTATGCTAAGCTATGCTAAAAGTGCTAGCGCCAGACCCGGAGATCGGCTGAATGGATTCAAAAACAGTGAAATCATGAGTTACAAAAGATGAAGTGCTATGCACAGGCTGTGTTGGCTATGTGTAGAGGGCAAATACCAGACTGACACTCTTCATGGCTCCTCAAATATTAGCCTTTACAAACATTGTGTTTTGTATAAAGAAAATACTGTACTTATTCAAAGAACCAGTCTCCAAAATGTGTGACGCACTTCATTCATGTTTGAGATGCGTGGAGCTACTGTATAGGGTTTTGCCGACAGGATCCACTGGAGTTATGAGGTTTAGTCACAAGCCTAGTATCAAGCTATTTGGTATAACGCTCTATTCAAGCTCAGGCATAAAAAAGCAGCAAAGAAAAAAAAAGGTTAAAAATAATGTTATTGAGCGGTATTATTTGTAATCAAACCGTTTTCTGAAGTGTAATGTTACAGAAGAAACGCAGAACAGAATTCACGAGTTCACACTTACATATAATTAGAGTGTATAAGGTTTAATGCGTATTCGGCGTGCTGTCCGGGGGGGGCCCGAACCCAGAGTACCCCCCTGTGTGTAAGTGGTTTGGACTAGAAGTGTGGAGAAGCTGTGCTATATAGCACTGTCAATGGATTGAGGTGATTGCTGAATCTATATATTCCTCTTATTATTGATTGTTGAGTGCACTCCACTCGTGTTAATTAACTGAAGGTGCTCCTCCCGAACTTTGTTAATAAAACATCATACGTTACAATAATGATCTGCTCAGAGTGAACCGGCTTGTTTTTAAGCCCTGTTAGAAATTTAAATCTTTATCAAAAATAAGTCCTTTTTTAAATATAAAAATATTGATCCTATGTTTATAAAGGAAAGTAACATCTTATTATATAAGTGCTTGCTATTTCATTGTTTGGAAACACTTGGTAAATGGAGTTGTCAATTATTGCTTTAATTATCAATCAAGTCTTTTTTGTTGTTGGTAGAAATACAAAAATAATATAAAAAATGGGAATAGCGCAGCTTGTATTTATTTGGTTTTGGGTGAATTTGCTTAGAAATGTTTCATTTTGAGAGTTCACACTGAGAACTCTTAAAGACTTTAGTATTTGGGAAAATGGAGCACAGTTTCAGATGTTAGTATCTTTTGAGAAACTCTAGAGAGGACACGTGAGATTACCTAAATCTCATTCTTACAGAATAGAAATATGTGAGAAGCAGATTTTTAACAAAAGTCTTAATTTGGGGTGAATGGAGGTCATTGTGCATGTCATAGTTACAAATGACCTGCTCACATCACCTGAGCATGGCTGCCTCTCCCGCCTCGTATTGTAAGACCTTGGCACTGTCTTTGATGCCATAGACCAACACATTCTGGTGGAAAGGCTTGAGTGTCACATTGACATGTGTGGGCTGGCATTAGCATGGTTTAGATCATATCTACCCGATTGCTATCAGTTTGTTTATATGAATGAAGAGATATCAGATCAAGCACAAGTTAAGTACAGAGTGCCACAGGCATCAGTATTAGGCCATCTGCTTTTTTCATGGTGTATGCTTCCCCTCAGGGACATTATCAGGAAACATGGAATCAATTTTCATGGCTATGCTGACAACACCCACATTTTATATTCCTCAATGCATCTGATCAAAAGATGCTAGAATTTAATTGGTTTTGATGGTTGTACTGTTGCATCGTCCTCTGCTGTTAAACACCTGTGTGTTATGCTTGATACCAAAATGTCTTTTGATAGTCAAATAGCTAGTGTAACTAGTGATAGTGTGTAAAAGCAACCACATTTCGCAATGCACAATCCAATTCAACATTGCATTCATCAAAATGAACAGATATATTATAGGCATGTTTTTAAGTTCACTGTTCACTGTCATTACACAAATACACACACTTCCTGTGGCAGCTATAATTTAATGCATAAATACATGCACAGGCATTTGGATTTATACTCTTTGTTGCACATGTTGCACATGTTGCATTGTTGCACATGTTGCCTTGGCTTTTGGGCTTGCTTAATTGTACATTTAATATTCAACAATATTATTGTTCTGCTTTACGTAAGGTGGACGATGACGCAATGGTCTTCTAGAAACAAACTTTATTGTATTATATTCATGTTATCACTGTGAAGCTGCTTTGATACAATCTGTATTGTAAATGCTATATAAATAAAGGGGACTTGACATAGGAAATATATGAACACACATTAGCATATTAATACTTTTGTGAGTGTTGTTTATAACTTATTTTGCTGCATTTATATCAGCCGTTCGGCTATTTCAAGGAGTTCCAAAGAAAATACACATGTTTTTTTCTTCTTCTGTGTCTACAAAGATAATTTATTTATGCACAACTTTTACAAAAGAATCGATCCTGAAATTGTTTTCAGCTACTGCATGTGATGATCTCACAATCTGAAGCGTCTCTCAGAGGAAAGCAACACGTGCAGTCCTGAATAATTAAGAGAGGTGTCTTGTCTCCAAGGACACACAGTCTCACAACAATTAATTATCAGACACAGTCATTCATGTAGGTATTAGTGAGAGAACGTCAAATCCTGTGATGTTGGCACAACAAAGATTTGAAACCCAGAAGACATAAATAGTGCCAAAACATTAAATTTGTGCAACAAAAATACCTAATTTAAAGTTTCAGAAAATGTACTTTAGAATTTCATAACCCTTTAAAGGACAAGTTGACCGTCCAAAAAGTAACTTTGTCATTTAGTCTTAAATGTAGACTCTTTTGGACAATAATAATATATATACCCAGGGGGCAAAAGGGGTTTAGCAGACATGGGGCTGTAAAAGGTTGTCATATAAAAATGAAATCTGATGTCTGAGGATCACAACCTGGGTGGACAACCCGGTCAACAAGCTGCTGGAAACTTGTAATTAGGGTCAAAACAATGCTACCTCAAATTCTGCTTTAACTCCCCGGAATCACCCAATGAATGAAAAGGGTAAAAAATATATCTACCAGATATCACCATGAAACTTTCCCAGTTGATTAACTAGATTAGATGAGAAAAAAATGTATTACAAGTTTTCTGTAATTTAATGTTTAAATATGCAAAATAGGCATTCTCTCATTAAATATGCACTAATTTGCATATATTTTAAAAGACGAAATCTGAGTATTGGATAAAGCCAGGTTCAAAATTATTTTTTCATTGTGTTCACATATTAGATGGGGAAAAAATGTACAGATTGATTTATGGATATCTACTTTTGTTATCCTGTAAATCAGAATATACTGTCAATAGCCTCAAAAAATGGATTTTCGCCATTTTTTTGGAATAAAATATCATATAAATCAGGCTAGGAATACTACATTTACAAATCCCTCAGCAAATGTCTTCATAATATAACTAGGTACAAGACTGGAAAGTTTGGTGTATATATGTGCTACTGAAGAGGAGTTCTCTTTCGAGAGTACTCTCGTGTTGCGTAAGCATGGGGGGAGCCCCGGGCTCAATGGTAATGGGAATAAAAAGCCGACAGGATGTCGGTTTAATAATAATAGAAGGCAACATTGTTACCATAATGGAAATGAATGGTGCATAGCACAGTATAACAGTCAGGGTAGACACAGTTGGCCTGAACTGAGAACTTATGCAGTCTTAAGGAGCTAAGTCCAACAGAGCTGCACACATAACTAGACTGATAACAATCCAGCCTGAAGAGCAGGAACTTCAAGGTTACAGAACTTAATAATGTAGACGGAGAGGCCCAGGCTGCCGCCATACAAATATCTGGACAGGCCCACGAAGATGCCACGCCCCTTGTGGAATGAGCTCTAACACCCAAGGGGCAACGGAGGCCTTTAGATGTATAAGCTAATGAGATAGCATCCACTATCCACCTAGAAAGGCTCTGTTTCGAGGTAGCTAAGCCTTTAGTGCGGCCACCGAAAGAAACAAAGAGCTGTTCCTACTGCCTGAAGGCAGCCGACCGTTCCACATAAAATCTCAACACCCTGACGGGGCAGAGGAGATTCACGCCGCACTCACTGTCCGAACCAGAGAGGGCTGACAGAGAAATGACCTGCACTCTGAAAGGAGTGGAATGCACTTTGGGGACATATCCATGTCTTGGTTTGAGAATAACTTTGGAGTCTTTAGGCCCAAACTCAATGCACGTCGCGCTAACAGAGAGTGGTGCAAGTCACCCACCCGCTTGACTGAGGCGATAGCTGGCAGGAAGGCGGTTTTAAAAGAGAGATACTTTAGATACACAGAGTGTAGAGGTTCAAACAGGTGACCCTTCATAGCCTCTAGGACCAGAGAAAGGTCCCATGAGGGAACCGTAGGGGCCGAGGAGGGTTCATCCTTCTGGCTCCCCTCAGAAAGCGAACTATAAGGTCGTTCCTACCCAGTGGCTGGCCGTGCGCATGTCTCACAAACGCAGCAATGGCCGATACGTACACTTTGAGCGTGGATGGGGACCTACCCTTATCCAAAAGCTCCTGTAGGAAGTAGAACCTCAGGTACCCCACAATCGTGTGGATCCACCTCGTGGATTAAGCACCATTCTGAGAACACTGACCACTTGGAAGCATAAAGCCGTCTAATAGAGGGGACTCTAGCTTGCGTAATCGTGTTTAACACCCCATCTGGAAGATCAACGGGTACCCGTTGACGGCCCAAACGTGTAGAGCCCACAACTCGGGGTGTGGGTGCCAAATCGAACCCCCGGCCTGAGAGAGGAGATCCCTCCTCAACGGGACCAGCTACGGGAGCTGCCTTTGCCTAGGTCTGCTTTGCTGCAGCAAATGCATTTTAAATTAATGCAAGTTATAAGGATAATTTTGGCTTCAGTATTCTCGAGAAGTAGTTTAGGTTTTTCCGGTCAAGAGAGTGGCAACACGAGAGTACTCTCGTAAGAGAACTCCTCTTCAGTAGCACTTATATACACCAAACTTTCCAGTCTTGTACCTAGTTATATTATGAAGACATTTGCAGAGGGATTTGTAAAAAATTATTCCTAGCCTGATTTATATGACATTTAAAAAAAAAACATGGCGAAAATCCATTTTTAAGGCTATTGACAGTATATTCTGATTTACAGGATAACAAAAGTAGATACCCATAAATCAATCTGTAATTTGTTCCCCATCTAATATGTGAACACAACAAAAAATGATTTTGAACCTGGCTTTATCCAATACTCAGATTTCGTCTTTTAAAATTTATGCAAATTAGTGTCATGATCTGGGTATCTTCTCTTTTCTCTCTCACTCTCATACTACCACACACACTCTCCTACGCTCACACATACTGTCATGTTTTGACTGTCTTCACCTGTTGATCATTTCAATCAGCGCTCCCGCTTTGCGCTCACACCTGTGTCTTGTCTTGTCTGATTACTCAGTCTACTTCTGGTGTTTGTTCTCTCTGTTCTGTGTCGGATTATTGTGTGAGTAACGCTCTCTCTTTTTGTCAGTTAAAGGAATCTTACCATTGTCTTGTCTTGTGTAGCAGTATTCGCCTTGTTGTCTCCTGTTACCTGCTGTGGTGAACCTCATCCGTAGTTCTCTCTGCTCAGCTGCCTACTTCAAGGACCTTCCACTCTGAGAGTATTTTCTGTTCATCATCATTTCTCCCGACAAAGTATCTTCTGAGAACCTGTCTAACTGGAGAGCATCTTCTCTGTTCTAGTTCTGAGCTATCTTTTTGAAGGCTGATTTTTGTTGAACATTAAAGACTTTGCATTGAATTACCTTTGCTTTTGGATCCTTTTGTATCATCCTTGACAGAATAATCCGACCACGATGGATCCAGCAAGGGAGGAATAATTTTTTTTGCTGTAGAGATCCAAGGAGTGATGCTGGGTCGTCACGGAGGAATTATCTGCTGCCAGAAATGCGGTGGAAAGTTTGTCCGCACAGGTTAACGATCTGTCTGCTCGTCTCCTTCATGCTCACCAAGAATCACCAGTTGTTCAGAGTCGTCCTTCTCTTCCTGAACCCCGTGTGAACAATCCTCCATGTTGTGCAGGTGAGCCGACTGAGTGTAGAGCCTTTTTGACTCAGTGTGAGTAGCTTTCTCCCTGCAACCACAGACTTATGCGGAGGATCGTGCCCGCGTCGCCTATGTTATTTCGTTATTAACTGGGCGCGCTCGTGAGTGGGGAACCTCCATTTGGGAGGCTGGGACTTCCTGCTGTCACTGTTTTGACCTTTTTAAGGAGGAGATGATAAAGGTTTTCGACCAGTCGTTTTTTGGACGCGAGGCTTCGCGTCTTCTCACCACGATTCGTCAGGGGAGGAGAACGGTGGCTGATTTCGCGATTGAATTCCGCACCCTTTTCACCACGGCTGAATGGAATGAACCTGCTCTGGTCGCACGTTTCCTGGAGGGTTTAAATGTGGATTTGAAGGAGGAGATTTATGCTCCTGGTTCTCCGGCCCAGCTCGACCAACTGATAGAGCTGGCTATTCGCCTCGATAGATGCTTTGAGCAGCGGCGTCGTGCTCGTGCAGCTTCCACCACTCCTCGAGAGCCTCCTTTTCCTGTCACTGCTGCTAGACCTGATCCAGAGCCCATGCAGTTGGGTGGTATTCGTCTCCTGCCAGAGGAGAAACAGCGTCGCATCTCAAACAGACTGTGCCTTTATTGCGGTACGGCTGGCCACTTCGCTGCTTCATGTCCAGTAAAAGCCAGAGCTCGCCAGTAGACAGGAGCACTGGTGAGCGCGACTGTAACGTCCTCTCCATCCAGGTCCTGTACCACCCTGCCCGCCGTCCTTCGTTGGGCCGGTTCCACCGTTTCATGTACCGCGTTGATCGACTCAGGGGCTGAGGGGAACTTTATTGATGAAAGATGGGCTCGGGAACATAACATCCCCCCTGGTGGACTTTAAGGGGACACCACCGTCTTTGCCCTGGATGGTAGTATTCTTTCTAAGGTTCACCGTCACCAGTCCGGTGAGTCTCTCCATCTCAGGAAACCATCAAGAGACTATTTCTTTTCTCATTTTCAGTCCCCCTATACCCCCATTGTGTTAGGACATCCCTGGCTAGTCCAGCATAATCCTCATATCGACTGGGTCAAGAATACCATTTTGTCTTGGAGTCTTTCATGTCATGTTTTTTTTTTTTTTTTTAATGCTTTATTGTCAACAACAGTAGCATGTACAGTGTCATATCTCATATAACAAACAAATAATTCACATGCCTCAACAAGAAGGAAAAAAAAAAAAATAAGATGAGAGGGTACATAAGCATCAGTTTACAAATAGATATACATTTAACAATTCTACAGGGTATTCCAATGCAATTTAGATACAGATATAGTTTACAGATCAGCACCATTCATTATATTTTATATATTTATATTAAGTGAAAATGTTGAAGAAGGCGCATATATTAATCACTTTAATTGCTTTACTATTTTTAGATTTTGACATCATATCAACATACATTTTAATCTCTTTTCCAAGCACCGTAAAAAGAGGTTTGCCTTTTGTAAACTTGCATTTATGAATGTGAAATTTACATAGAAATAAAATAAAATTTATAATAAAACAACATCCTTTAAAAGTGATCCTTGAAATAATAGCCCAAAATCACATGTTTGTACGATAATTTAAATGTTTTTAAAATATTATTAGCAATAAAAATCACATTATTCCAAAAATACTGGGTATATTGGCAAGACCAAAACAAATGAGAGATTGTTTCAGAGGAGCATTCACAGAAAGAACATTTTAAATCAATATTAATTTTACATTTTTGTAGGAATACCTTTGTAGGATACACTCTATTAATTTATATGAGATTTCCTTAACCTATATTTGTAAGGAGGAATTTTTGAGGTAATGACCAAACTTGAGTCCAATTTACATTACTAAAGAAACTGTTCCAGTAGAAAATAACATAAGGCGTAGAAATAATCTCTCTTAAAAAACAAGGATCTAATTTTATAATTGTTAGGCTTTAACCCAGAGAAACAGATATTACCGACATAATTATGTTCAGGTCTAGGAGGACAGACAGATAGTGTGGATGTATATACACTGCTTTTGAACAGCATCTGTACACCTGCAGGTATTGCCTTAGTAAGCACCTTGAATTCTTTAATAATGTAATAGGTATGTTGTACACTGAGATGAAATCTGCAAACGTAAATAAATTCCCTTCATTATTAAATAACTGATTCACCAATAACAATCCACTACTAAACCAATTATGAAAAATAAAGACTTATTTCTACTCAAAATGTTGGCATTATTCCAAATAAAAAACTATGAGGGGAGAAGTTGTTTTAAATAAGACTCCACTTAGCGAGTACTTGTTGGTGAAACTTAGAGAGTTTGATTGGTAGTTTTTCAATTTCGTAATTACACATCAAATCTTTCATGTCATGTTAATTGTTTAGTGTCTGCTATTCCTGTGGTTTCTTCTGTCTCTGTTTTTTCAGGAGGAGCCTGGTGATCTGACTGGGGTCCCGGAGGAGTACCACGATTTGCGGGCGGTTTTCAGTCGCTCCCGGACCGTTTCTCTACCGCCTCACCCCCCGCTACGATTGCACATCGATCTCCTTCCTGGCACCACGCCACCCCGCGATAGATTGTATTCTCTCTCGGCGCCCGAACGAGAGGCTTTAGAGAGTTACCCTTTCCGAATCCTTGACGCTGGAATTATTGTTCCGTCTTCCTCGCCAGCAGGTGCTGGTTTCTTTTTTAAGAAGAGGGATGGATCTTGCGTCCTTGCATTGATTATCGGGGGTTGAACGACATAACGGTCAAGAACCGCTATCCCTTGCCCCTTATGTCGTCGGCTTTCGAAATCTTGCAGGGCGCAAAGATCTTTACTAAATTGGATTTGCGTAGCGCATACCACCTTGTTCGTATTAAGCAGGGAGACGAATGGAAGACCGCGTTTAACACCCCTATTGGTCACTTTGAGTATCGCGTTCTTCCTTTCGGGCTGGTCAACGCTCCCGCTGTATTTCAGGCGTTGGTCAAAGACGTCTTGCGTGACATGTTAAATGTCTTCGTATTCGTATATCTGGACGACATCCTCATTTTCCTCACCCTCACTCAAAGTACACGTTCAACACGATCGTCGGGTTTTACAACGACTACTTGAGAACCGTCTTTTCGCTAAGTCTGAGAAATGTGTTTTTTCATTCTCAATCGGTCACCTCCTTGGTTCGGTGGTCTCTGCTGAGGGTATCAGCATGGATCCCGAGAAGGTGCGGGCGGTCCTCGATTGGCCCATTCCGAATTCTCGAGTTGCTCTCCAGCGATTTTTAGGTTTTGCACATTTTTACAGACGATTCATTCGTAGCTTCAGTCAGGTTTCCGCCCCTCTTTCAGCCCTCACCTCGACTAATCTAAGTTTGTTTGGTCAGAGATGGCACAAGACGCTTTCGATTGACTCAAGAGGCTGTTCACCTCCGCGCCCATTTTGATCACTCCTGATCCTGAGAGACAATTTATAGTCGAAGTCGATGCCTCCGATGTAGGGGTTGGGGCTATTTTGTCGCAACGTTCTTCTCTAGATGATAAGGTTCATCCGTGCGCCTTCTTTTCCCATCGCCTATCACCGGCAGAGCGCAATTATTGATGTAGGTAATCGGGAGCTTTTGGCGGTCCGGTTAGCCTTGGGGAGTGGCGGCACTGGTTAGAGGGAACCAGTGTTCCATTCATCGTTTGGACTGACCACCGTAACCTCGAATACATCCGCTCCGCCAAGAGACTTAATGCCCGTCAGGCCCGCTGGGCATTATTTTTGGGTCGTTTTGATTTTTCGATCTCTTTTAGGCCAGGTTCCAAGAACGTCAAGCCTGATGCCCTCTCGCGGCTGTACGGCTCCACAGAGACAGCTTCGACCAAGGAGGTTATCTTACCCCAGCACTGCGTGGTCGGAGCTGCCGTCTGGGGAGTTGAGCAGACTGTAAAGAGGGCTCTCTCACTCACTGTCAGACCTCCTCGTGCCCGGACAGGGACGTTATTTGTTCCACGACCGTTCGTTCATCCGTCCTCCAGTGGGGCCATGCCTCTAAGTTAGTCACCCATCCTGGTGTTAAGGGTACTTTGGCCACTATTCAGAGATTTTGGTGGCCCACTAGAGAACGTGACATCGGATTTGTAGCTTCTTGTCCTGTCTGTGCCCAAACTAAGTCAAGCAATACCCCGCCTGCGGGTCTCCTCAGACCACCCTATTCAGTCACGCCCCTGGTCGCACATTGCTTTGGATTTTGTTACCGGTCTCCCATCTTCTGTCGGTAACACAGTTATTCTTACTGTAGTCGACCGTTTTTCTAAGGCTGCTCGTTTTTCCACTTCCTAAGCTACCGTCCGCCCGAGAGAGACCGCCCAGATAATGGTAGATCACGTATTTAAGATTCGTGGTCTTCCTTCGGACATTGTGTCGGACAGAGGGCCACAATTTGCCTCTCAGTTCTGGAGGGAGTTCTGCCGACTGATTGGGGCGTCCCCAGTCTGTCGTCAGGATTTCATCCCAGGACCAATGGACAAGCCGAACGGACCATTCAGATTCTCGGACGTATGTTGCGCAGCTTGACTTCACAGAGCCCAGCATCCTGGTGCGACCAGCTTGGCTGGGCCGAATATGCCATAATTCGCTACCCTCGTCCGCCACTGGGTTATCTCCATTTGAAGGTTGTCTCGGTTACCAACCTCCACTTTTTGCTTCTCAGGAGTCTGAGACTTCCGTGCCATCCGTACAGGCTTTTACTTAGGTGCAAGCATACTTGGAGGAGGTGTGAGATCTGCGTTATGACGTACTAGGGCGCGCACTCGTAGAGCTGCTAATCGTCATCGGGTCAAGGCTCCCGTTATGTTTGTGGGCAAAAGGTGTGGCTTTCCACCGGAATCTTCCCATTCACGAGGGCTCTAAGAAGCTCATGCCTCGTTTTGTTGGTCCTTTTGCTATTTGAAGGTCCTTAGTCCGGTAGCTGTCAAACTGAGATTATCTCGTCAGTTACGTCGGGTGCACCCTGTTTTTCATGTGTCCTGTATCAAGCCTGTCATTCACGCTCCCACCCGTCCCGCCCTTCCTCCTCCGGCTCTCGACGAGGTGGATCCCATTTACAGATTTCGCAAGCTGCTGACGTTCGTCTTCGGGGGCGTGGCCACCAGTTCCTGGTGGACTGGGAGGGCTACGGTCAGAGGAGAGGCAGTGGATTCCGGCCCGGGACGTCCTGGACCGCTCGCTCATCGAGGATTTCTATCGGTCTCGCCAGGCCTCTCCCTTGGGAACGCCTGGTGGCGCTCGTTGAGGGAGGGGGCTGTCATGATCTGGGTATCTTCTCTTTTCTCTCTCACACTCATACTACCACACACCTTCTCTACGCTCACACTTACTGTCATGTTTCGACTGTCTCACCTGTTGATCATTTCAATCAGCGCTCTCGCTGCTTTGCGCTCACACCTGTGTCTTGTCTTGTTTGATTACTCAGTCTACTTCTATTTTTTGTTCTCTCTGTTCTATGTCGATTATTGTGAGTAACGCTCTCCTCTTTTTGTCAGTTAAAGGAATCTTACCATTGTCTTGTCTTGTGTAGCAGTATTGCCTTGTTGTTTCCTGTTACCTGCTGTGGTGAACCTCATCCGCAGTTCTCTCTGCACAGCTGCCTACTTCAAGGACCTTCCACTCTGAGAGTATTTTCTGTTCATCATCATCTCTCCCGACAAAGTATCTTCTGAGACCTGTCTACTGGAGAGCATCTTTTCTGTTCTAGTTTCTGAGCTATCTTTCTGAAGGCTTATTTTTGTTGAACATTAAAGACTTTGCATGAATTACCTTTGCTTTTGGATCCTTTTGTATCATCCTTGACAATTAGTGCATATTTAATTAAGAGATGCCTATTTGCATATTTAAACAATAAATACAGAAAGACTTGTAATCATTTTTTTCTCATCTTAATCTAGATTAATCAACTGGGAAAGTTTCATGGTGATATCTGGTAGATACATTTTTACCCTATTCATTCATTGGGTGATTCCGGGGAGTTAAAGCAAATTTGAGGTAGCATTGTTTTGACCCTAATTACAAGTTTCCAGCAGCTTGTTGACGGGGTCCACCCAGGTTGTGATCCTCAGACATCATAGATGTCATTTTTATGACATCATTTATAGACATTTTTATAAATATTTATTTAATTAAAACAAAATTGTATCAAATTACAGTTACTGTAAATCCGGCCTCTATTTCATAAACGCCAGAGGAGAACTGGCCCCCGACTGAGCAGGGTTCTCCCAAGGTTTTTTTTTTCTCCATTAGGTCACCTGATGGAGTTTTAGGACACCAGTAGGTCACTTGATGGAGTTTTTCGGTTCCTTGCCACTGTTGCCTTGGCTGTTCTTGCCCTTGGCTTGTTCAGTTGGGGATATTCAGAATAATTAACCAAGCATTATACCTTGATCAGCCCTACCAAACGTGGATGTTTTTTCACTAAGAAACAAACCATTATGTTTAATTTGATTGAGATTGTGAAAAGCTGCTTTGATGCAATTTATATGTGAAAAGCGCTATATAAATAACTTGACTTTGACAACCTTTTAACAGCAGCCCATGTCTGATTTCCTAAAAAACAGGTGGTTTGTTGCCCCCTGGGTAAATAAGTGGAAACCAAGGAAATTAAATAATTTTTAAAATGATGCATTATTAATTAAAAATTAGCACTGATTTTTCTCAAATTCTTATTTACAAAAATATTCTTTGGACTTCCTTGCAATAGAAACAGAGGTTGGGTGGGGTGGGGATGGGGTGGGATGTGGTTTTAATGGGGTTGATGGGAGAGGTGGGATGGACGTGGGATGGGTGGGATGTGGTTTTAATGGGGGTGGGATGGATATAGCAATGAATGGGATAAAGGTTGGATGGGGTGGAATGGGATGGATTAAGGTGGGATTGGAATGGGATGGATAAGGTGGGATGGGATACAGGTGGAATGGGACTGGGATAAAGGTTGGATGGAATGGGATGGTATAAGGTGGATGTATAAATGTGGGATGAAGTGGGATGTGGGTTAACCGGGGTGGGATGTATAAGGTGGGATGGGTGGGATGTGGTTTTTAATGTGGTGGGATGGGATTGATTAAGATGGATGGGATGGGGTGGAATAGGGATGGGATGGATAAGGTGGATGGAAGGGATGGGATAAGGTGGAAGATGGGATAAGGTGGATGGGATGGGATTAAGGTGGAATGGGATGGGATAAGGTGGGATGGGGTGGGATTTGAATAAGGTGGATGGGATAAGGTGGGATGGAATGGGTGGGATGGGGGGGGATGGAATGGGGTGGGATGGGGTGGGATGGAAATATGGGGTGGGGTTGGGAGGAATGGGATAGGATAAGGTGGGATGGGGTAGGATGGGATAAGGGTGGGGTGAGGGAGACAATACCTCCGTACTGAAAGACAATCCTCAGCTCAATTCCACCAGTAATAAACCCTCAGCCAACTGCTGTTAGGGGCTCATACCTCTGGTCAGGCTCACTGGGGGCTCCGTCTTCTGGGGACTCCTCTTCTGTGAGGGTCAGCACTGGCCCTTACTTATCCCTGGGCTCTGGCTGACGCCCCGGCGGGTGGTACTCTCCGTCTGCGGGGGCTCACACGATTCCTCCGAGGTCTCAGGTGTTGAAAACGTGCTCTGGGTCTGGCCTGTCCTGGCAAGACACTCTCCAGAAACATAATGACGGCATCCCCCAAGTTAGTCCCAGAGGTGTCCTGGGAAGTCAACATGCTAGATGGTAACTGGTCTCGATCCAAACAGTTCTTCAGTGTCGCGTAGAACGGAAGGCCTGGTGAGTGCAAGGACAGCGGTTTTCCTGAAGCCACCAAAATAAAGCGAGTTATTAAGTCCCATTAAGTTGGTTGTACAGACACAAGACTGAAGATAATGAAGATAGATAACAATGTACGGGCGATACATAGCATACATACACAAACAACAACAAAAGACTGATTCGACAGAGAAGTTATATACACAGAGATAATGAAATGATAACAAACCGGTGTGATGAATAGGTGAGTGTGTGCTGGTGTGAGGCCAGAAGGGATTATGGGAAATGTACTGTTAGGTTTACTGGTCTGGGACTTAGGATTGTGACAACACTCACTCTTATCGCATGTGACATTCTCTGTTTCGGGTCCAGCCATGCACGCAGCATACGCAGCAGACCACTGCACTGTAATGGGGAATTGAAAGACCTCTGACGAGTCACACTTATCCAAGTTTTGTGTGTGCTTGTAAGAGAGAGACCACAGTGGGGAATAGTGACCAGTGGAATCTTTTGGTACCCCACGCGGTTTTGATTCAAATCGATTTTGAGGTCATGATTTGTTTTTGTTTAAAAATTGATTCTCGAATTTTAAATCAAATACCGATTCGATTATATTACAAAGACTTTATTCTTATAACTGTGTTGTTTAACTTTTCTTATTTGACTACGGTAGACAGTTTTAATAATTCAGTCTAGGAAAAAATCTAAAACGGAATTAATAGTAAACTTGAAATTTATTTAGGTTTGTCTAACCATTTAAGTCAAACCCGATATTATCAGACAAAAAATGCTGTTTCAACTGACTGCAATTCAGTACACAAATGACTGCAGTCACCTGTAAACAAAGCATGGCAGCCCTGAGACTACAAGAAAAACTACTAATACATAATAAGATTCTTTAATAAAAATACAAATATTATGCAAAATAAAACTTTGGTAAATAAACTGGAAAATAAATAAACAATAGGACAAACACAATAGAAAAAAATACAAATGAAATACGTTTTTTTCAGGTCTACTGTACTACTGCCTAGTTTATTTACCAGGTCCCTTAAGAAAGAGATACAGAGAACTGGAATAAATCAACATGTACAAAATAAAAAAAAAAAAATACTGTACACATATTTTCTCACAGTCCATATTTTGCTCCATTTTATGGAGGACTCAAGCTTGAGACTTGAGTCAACCAAGTTCAAAGTGGGAACGTGGACTTGAAACAAATGATAATTGATGATTAGATGTAAGGTGGAGTTGAGGTAAAATGAGGGATACCGAAAGAATGCTGGATGCAGCAAAAGCTTTCGATTTCTAATCTCACATAGATACTTAAACTAAACTTTCAAGAGCTCATATCTACTGTTACAATAGACACAAAATAGGTTTCAATTCACATTTAATTTTATAGCGAATTTCACAATACATATTGTTTCAAAGCAGCTTTACAGAAAATGCATGTCTACATTACAATTTTGATTGATCAGTTAATCGAGGTAACTGTCAAGTTATGCTTTTCAGAATGTAAACATATACAAATCACACAGTTTAGCTAATAATGTATTCATTAAAACAATGTTTTCATTTTCAAATCCATAATTACAGTAAGACAAAACCCAATACACAGTTCTAGGATATTTTATGTCCATATGTGGTTACTTTCCTCCAGAGGAGAGGACTGGGGTCTGTTCCCTGACTCAGTGAGGCTGACGTCAGCAGGGATGGAGGATGGTGGTCCGAGCACTGTCATCCCCCCCCATCAGTGAGCGAAGAATGTAAAAACACACTGACAGACAAGAGAACGCAAGTCCACGACATCACAAGCTCCATTCACTGTGGCCTCCAGTATGACCTTGTCCAAAACTTCCTTCTCATATGTGGGGTGTGTGTGTCTTTCGGTGCGTGAGATGCTGGCATCTTTCAAAGTCTCTGAATGTTTGGAAGTGGTTTAGATTCACATATGTGCGATGTATGCATAACAGAAATGTTTGTAAGGTATGTACTTGACATCTTACACATTCCAGGACTAGGGTAACAAAACTTAATCACCTAATGATTTGAGAATCCTGGAAACTACCGAAAGGGATAGTTCACATGAGAGGCGATGATATTTCACTGTCCGCTCAGGGCCGCTCGCTCAAACCCAGAATGCTTAGTGAAATGCTAGTAAATATGTAAAATAAGCAATAAGTCCTAAGGTTATGATTCAAGAATGTTTTTTAATAAAGAATTGCAAACCTATAGCCTACATAACCTAAATGTACAGTTAAACTTCAAAGTAACTATGAATAAGAAGACAATGAAAAGGAGTGGGAGAAACTGTGGTTCCAAAGATTGAGTTTTTTTGTGATATACTAACACAAAGTTCTTTTTTTGTTTTTGCTTATTGATAAAAGGAAGTTTGAAATACCTTCACAGGCGCTATACTATTAGTAACATCTCAATTCCGTCCACACTGATGAGAGGCGCCGTTTAGGCAATATGTAAACATATGCTGCAACGCTCCCCGCTCAATAACAAAATAAACACACCTAAAAAATGACAGCAGTGAGAACAGCAGTTAGGAAGCATCTAGATCAAGTGATCTGGATACTTTGCATCAGCTCTGCAGTTTGTCAGTATCAAGTATAATCATGTCACGTTTATTTATAGTCTACCACTTTATAAAATATTGCTTTAAAGCCACAAAAATCATTACTGTTATCTATAGGCCTACTGAAATTGAAGACTGAAATTTATTCAAGAAAATCGCATTACAAACAAAAGACAGATTATAGTAACAGAAAAAGCGGAGCGGATTTAGAGCGGAATAGATTTACCCAACGCTATATGGAGAGGAGCGTTCGCTTGGCCGTGGGGGACTGTGTTTAGCACACGGAATAGAGCGGAATATTCTTCGCACGCTTTAGAACGGTGTCCGTGTCATGCGGCCCCAAAGTTAAAAACTAATATCTTTGCAACGGAAAGTGAATCAATCAAAATAACGTTAGCTGGAAAAAACTTTATTCAGAGCTCTGTAAAGCCCAAAAAAATCTCGGTTCCTTAAATTTCCTATTATCCACAGTAAAGCTGCTTTGAATCTATTTGTTTATAAAAAGCGTTTTATAAACGAAGGTGCTTTACTTTGCTCACACGTAGGGCGCTAACGTCGTGTCAACGTCCATAGATTACGGCGACTACGAAAATATGTTTAATTTACATTATTTAAATTTATCTCGAGTACTGGCGGCTTCTTCTACTCCCATGCAAGAGAATCTATCACATAAATGTCATATGTTCCTTATAATATAAATGTCTTATCCATCACAAGTCAGTATGGGTACCACAAGGCTCAGTACAAGGACCGGTTGCGTTCACGCTGTACACGCTACCCTTGGGAGATATTTATTTTCCATTAGGAAGCAAGGATTAGTTTTCACTGTTATGCTGATGAAATATAGTGTATATAGCTCTTTGGGCCCTATTTTAACGATCTGAAACGAAGTACCAATCGCGAGCCAAGTTACTTTGCTGTTTATGCTATTTTTTTTTAACTGGCGGGATAAATGACTCTTGCGCCTGATGCAGTTTAAAAGTGGTTGGGTCTGAAATAGCTTCATTATTCATATGTGTGGTTTGGGGCGTAAACTAGAAATAAACCAATCAGAGCGTCATCCAACATACCCTTTAAGAGCTGGTGTGCATGTTGCATGGCGATTTTTATTATATGGCGGATTTACCAGGCGTGGTTCACAGCCGAGGAGACCGATGTTCTTGTCAGGAAGTGGAATAGGCGAGAAGTATGTTGTATGGGGATGGGGAAACCCACCCAAATCAGCGTTGGTTAAACAGGCGTGGGAGAAATAGCCACAATTGTTTTCATCAGCTGGCATCCCCAATGACATTGCACCAGTGCCGCAAGCGCTAACAAACCACAATCAGAAGACGGGGGAAGTCCAAGCTTGCTTAGCAACTATCGGACACGAACCGGATAACGGCAATGTGATTCTGCCTCTACTAGGACCTATGCCAGCAGAGGACATGCCGCGTCCACCCTCCACCGGCTGAAAGCATTTCAAGGGTTTGGGGGCTTTCAAATCGGCACCCTAACCAGAAATGCAAGCCAGTCCAACCCCAATGTACACTTACAATTAAGTTCACACATTCAATTAAGGTTTCTTATGAAAATATTTAATCATTATTTTAACATTAAATAAATGTAACACAGCCCGCAATAAATAAAAACCAATACAATCAGCTTCGCAGGAAGACCCTGGCCGCGGCGAGCCGTGCGCAAGGGCCATCTGAGGAGGAACAGCGTAACAACCAAGGTCCCAGACCCTCTACGGCGCCGTGCAGCATCGCCAGACCGGAGGACCACCCAGTCTACACTCCAGCAAACCGGGTTTATATGCCCGGCAAAGTAATGGATGCCCATCTTGACCGATGGCGATTTTGCTGCGGGCCTCTCGGGCGCATCTCCTCAAGTTTGGAGAGGATTACTGGCAGCCATGGAAGCGTGGCCCTTTTAAACGCACAAACTGCTCCTGTTGTGCCTCTCCTCCTGTGCCCCACTCCCATCTCTCCTCCACCCGTTCCAACAGAGCACATCGGCGCAATGCCACTCCCGGACCCCAAGTGTCCAATTCCCGGTGGCACGCGTCAGCATGACTATCGAGAGGAGGAAAAATGTAGAGTTCCCTTCGTTGTCACTCTGAGTTACGTCGGATGACGACGAATGGGGTTTCGCTTATGAACACCTATCGACTTCCGAGTAATACCAAAAACGAGCCAATGGCAAAGAAATGCCATGGTTCCTGCGGAATTTGCATGACGTAACTCCGCCCCACCTCGTGGGTATAAAGGAGGACGCCGGCAACATGCAGTTATGTTTTTCCCGCTTGGAGGCAAAGTATTCTTCACTCCTCCACAGCCATTTATGACTTCGCTCTAACGAGACGAAGCCATGCTCTTCCCGGGTGTTGGTGTGACGGCGATACACAAGTTCACATTGCCTGCTGATCTGTGCAGTGATCTGCCAAGAGTGTGTTCTCCCCGCTCGCTTCAACATCGCAGAGTTTTTTTCTCTCCCTCAACAACAGGAGCTTCGCATGGCACGCGGGCATGTCTCTTTAAAAAGAACGCTCGGGGGCGGGGGGGGCCGGGCGCTCCCGGGGCGGGGCCCCGGGGGCGGGCCTGCCGGGGCACGGCCCTGCATTTAAAAAAAAAAGTGTTGCGCAGATTGGTATCAACTCTGATGGCCACGAGCGCTGTCTAGGATGTTTGGCTTTGATCATCCTTGTACGCGCTCGTGGGTGATTCATGTTTTCTTTCTCTGTGGGACAAATCATCGCGTCATTTTAGGTCGAGACTTTTCGGTGAACTCGCAAGAGTGAGAGTCCCCCTCATCCACCCCCCCCGATTTTCGGCTGGTGGGCCAGGGTGTCCTGAGGTGTTGGTCTGGAACAGGCGCCGCCTCTGTGACCGTTACTCCAGCCCCCCTCTTCAATGACGGTGCCCGTTAGCGAGCGGCGATTCCACGAGTCTATCTTCGGTGGGCCCTTGTGTTTTCATTTGAAAGCTACAGAGGATGGGCTATTCTGTAGCAGCATCACTAGGTGGCTTATCTTTGGAAGTGACGACTCTCCACAGCTGCTGCCACCTTCCTGGTGTGCAGTTATGGCTGTGCCTGAGTCTGGATCCCCCGCCCGGAGATGACGCCATACTTTCTGGACGATTGAATTTTTTGGGTAAGTGGCCGCCGTCCCGCATTCCACGGCAAACCCCAATATCTTTCTTACCCGTGACGTGCATGAATGAGATCTCGATGTCCTGAAAGACCCCGATGGGAGTCATTCTAGGCAGGCCGCCGAGCTCGTGGGGAGATGAGGTGTTTACACTGCTGGGGCTGACCGTCTGTGTGCAGGATGTCGGCGGACTCGTCTGCTCTACACACGCGCACACCCAAGTCGGCCTCTTCAACGGCCTCTACGCGGTGCGGTTGAGTACTTCTGCTCAACCGATCACAACCGCCGGGAGTTAGATTGAGGTTTTTTCTTGCCGACGGCCCCGCCGCCGTCCCGCCTCAGGTCCCTCCAGTCTGCCAACCGCCGAGGCGCCCACCCCGGTTCCAACCCCGCCCGTTCACCCGGCTGGCTTTGGAAGACCGTGGGGGATGCCTCAGCCCTCTCCAGCCCGCCCCCGCTAAACGCCGGGTTAAGCGTGCTTTGAGATGCGCTGCTCAGAGATGGGACCTCAGTTCCTTTCGGGGGGGGGGGGGGGGGGGGGGGGGGGCGGGAGGTGGTAGCAGGGCCAATCCTCTCCCTGAGGGCTGGGGGAAAAGAATCCTTAGTCAGAAAGAACTGACTCTCCGTCTCTGAGCACACAGAGTTTCTCGGACGACACAGAGCGCCGCCCACAAGCCGAGCGTCTCCTCGTCCCCTCTGTCCCCAGAGCGGTTGACACGGCGTGCCGTCCACGGACCGTTTTCGTCCCTGTCCCACTCTGCTCGCCCCGCGGAGCGCTGGCCTCCCTGGCCTCCTCTGTCAGGGCGCGGTTGTTAACTGTGGCCCCCACACCGGGCCGCTATGCCGTCCACCCTCTGGGCCCATCTTCGCTGCCCCTCCGGGGGACGCCTGTTGGTTCGCATGACCCCGCTGGTTCAGTTCCTGGGAGCCTGGCGAGAGCGTCCCCGTCTGTCCCGCTGGATCGCCCGACCATCAGGCTCGGCTATGCGATTCAGTTCGCACGGTCCTCCTCCCCGCTACAGGGAGTCCCGCTCCACATTGGTCGGTGGCAATGCCCCCATCATTATGAGAGCAAGAGGATTGCACCCTGCTGGCGAAGGGTGCAATCAAGAACTGTCCCCTCCAGCCGAGATGAGGTTCCGGCTTCTACAGCCCTTAACTTCATTGACCCCAAGAAAACCGGTGGGTTACGACCGATCCTGGACCTGCGCGTGCTGAACCGCTCACCTTCACAGGATGCCGTTCAAGATGCTCACCGCCAACGCATTTTTGACTGTGTCGGCCCTCGGATTGGTTTGCCAGGCGATCGACCTGAAGACGCCCTACTTTTCATGTTTCCATCTTTCCTCGACACAGACCGTTCCCCCTTTTGCTTTCGAGGGCAGGCATAACCAGTACGCGGTCCTCCCCTTCTCGGGCTAGCCCTGTCCCTCGCAGTCTTCACGAAGGGTCGTCGAGGCAGCCCTTGTTCCCCTTCGGGTTACGGGGTTTCGCATCCTAACTATCGCGACGACTGGCGATCCTAGCACACTCTCATAGATCAGGTTTGCGAACACAGGGACCTTTGCTCCCGGCACCTAGCTCGTCTGGGCCTTCGGGTCAACTGGGAGAAAGCCAACTTGCCCCGTGCAGAGGATCTCATTTCTCGGTAGACATCGACTCGGTCACCATGTCCCGCACAGCTTACGAGCGAGTGCGCGCATCCCTGCTGACTGTCCTGAGACAAATTCAGGGCAAGAGTGCAGTTCCACTGAAATATTTCAGAGGCCCTGGGGCATATGCACTCAGCCGCGGAGACGCCGCTCGGATTACTTCATATGAGACCGCTTCAGCTTTGGCTATGCGCGACCGAGTCCCCGAGGTGGGCATGGCAACAAGGCACGCTCCGAGTATCAGTTACTCCCGACACCTGCCGTCAGACCTTCACCTACGTGGGGTCGAACCCAGTTTTCTCCGGGCTGGTGTCCCCCTGGAAACGAGTTTTCCGGCATGTGTTGTCTCAAAATGCCTCCACCACGGGCTGTGGCGCCATGGTGCATGGACATGCTGCCGCGGGCTCCCTGGAGAGGACCCCTGCGCCTATGGCATGTCCAATTGCCTCGGTTTGCTGGCAGTACGCTTGCCCTGCACCGCTTTCCGGGCGTTTACTCAAGGGTCCAACACGTACTAGTCCAATCAAACAATACCGCCACTGTAGCGTATCATCAACCATCAAGGTGGTCTACGCACCCGCCGTATTCGCAACTCGCTCGCCACCACTTATGGAGTCAAAGCATCTGAGGTCCCCATCAAGCCATTTACATTCCCGGAAGCACTGAACAGTGCAGCCGACAGCCCAAGCTCACGCTTCAGCCCTCCAGGAGAATGCGACTCCAACCCCAGTCGGTCAGCTGATTTGGGACCATTGGGGACGCACAGATAGATCTGTTTGCCTCCCATCGATCGACCCATTGCGACGCCAGTATTATCTCTGACCGAGGGCACCCTCGGCAGGGATGCCTCTGGCGCACAGCTGGCCTGCGGGCCGCACGATAGCGTTTTCCCCCAGTAAAAGCCATCCTGTGCAGGTCTTGCGCAAGGTCAGGAGGACGAGGAGCAGGTCCTTCTGGTTGCCCGTACAGGCCCACCCGACTTGGTTCTCCAAACTAGTGCTCCTCGCGACCAGCACCTCCTTGGCCAATTCCTCTGAGGAAGACCTCCTTTCTTCAGGGCGGGCACCCTGTGGCACCCTCGCCCGATCATTGGAACCTCCCACGTGTGGCTCCTGATGGGACGAGGCAGGTTGAGTACCCTACCCCACCAGCAGTGGTGGCTACATCACTTCCGCTAGAGCGTCGTCCCACGAGCACGCCAACGCGTTGAAGGGAATCCTCTTTCTCAACTGGTGCTCTACACGCCGATGAAGACCCCCGGAGGTGTTCGCTCAGTTTCGTGCTTTCCTTCCTTCAAGATGGTTGGGAGCGAAGGCTGTCCCTCCCTCCACCCGTCAAAGTTTATGTTGCTGCTATGCCGCACACCACGACTTAGTGGAAGGTAAATCCTTAGGAAGCACGACCTGATCGTCGGGGTTTCCAGAGGGGGGCGAGGAACTGGAATTCCTCCTCGCACTCCTCTCGTTCCCGCTTGGACCTCGCAGTGGTTCTAACGCCCTGCAGAATGCTCCCTTTGAGCCTCTGCAATCAGTGGAGCTTAAGATTCCTGTCAATGAAGACAGCGCTCTGGTTGCATTGGCCTCTCTCAAGAGGGTCGGGGGCCTGCACGCATTCTCCGTTGACGAAGCGTCCTGGAATTCGGGCCGGCTTACTCTCACGTGATCCTGACACCCCGGCTTGGAATATGTGCCCCAAGGTTCCTACCACTCCCTTCCGGGACCAGGTGGTGAACCTGCAAGCGCTGCCCTTATGGAGGAGCAGACCCAGCCTTGGCAAGCTCTGTCCAGTACGCGCTCCTCCGCCCAATGTACCAGGACGCAGTGTTTTCAGGAACCTCAGACCAGCTCTATTGTCTGTTATGGTGGGAAGCTGAAGGGACAGGCTCTCTCCAAGCAGAGGTTTCTCACAGGGAATAGTGGACACCATTGCTTTGGCCGAGCCAGCATGCGCAAGGTCGACGTGCCCCCTTGGTGTTACGCCCACTCCACCCGAGTGTGGCATCTCTTGGGCCTCTAGCTCATGAACGACACGCTGGACAGACATCTGCAGAGTTTTTTGCAGGCTGGGCGACAACGAACACATTCGCCAGATTCTACAATCTCCGATGGAGCCTGTGTCCTCCTCATGTACTCCTTCAACTAGCTAGTACTGGACCCGCTCAGGTGTCTCGCTTGCTTGCCCTTCCACTTCTACGGGACGGATAGTGTGATTTTCCCTCAGGGGAGCTCTCCGCAAGCCCTGCGTTCCTCCAGCACCCCTCATGCTAGCGCCAGTGTCTATTGCCTGGGCGTCGGCTAGGTGCCTCCCGTGTTCATGGTCCCTCCCCGGAGCACCCCCACATGTGTATTCCCACGTAAGCCTCTCTGGCATGTTCGTTCCCTTGGCAAGCCACTTGCCACCCCTGAGGTTTGAAATATTCCACCTGCGGCTGGACCCACTCCGTGTTCTCCATATATTCCTTTCGGGTCAGATGTGAATTCCCAAATAGTCCCCCCCCCCCTCCCCTCTGGGTTGGTGTTAATGGCATATTTCCTCTAAACTAGGATAGCTGCCCAGTGTACCCTTGGATCTCCTTAATCCGCTAATGTTTCCTCAGCTATGTCAACAACACAACCTTGATTTATGTAAATGTGTTAAAACACAACATGCCGGGGCAAAGAATGCGCAACTTTTTGAGGACTGTACTGTAATAATGCCTCCTGACCTAAGTCCAAACACCTGAACGCATTTTCCAGTATCCGAACTTTGTTCCAATTACACAGTGTGTTTTGTGTGTGTTTTTTTGATTAACCGTATGTCACTCATTGTTGCTGCGCATCAAATGGGTCATCAGTCATGTCTTTTAACGGATACCCGTTGTCCCCTAATAGCCACGCCATCCAAAGGGGATTGCCCCTCGATGATGGGCAGGACTTGCAGAGTTTGCTAGTATAACATGAGTTTTGTGGCTCGAGCCTGCATAATCCATCGAGGATGATACAAAGTGCGCATGGGTGATTTAATACTAGTTAGCATCGCAAATGACTTGTATGTTTGATTGAATGTTAGGTTTCCCGTGCGGTTGACGTATACAAAGCGCTCGAGCGCCCCGGTGGGGGGTTGTCTGCGGGATTTCGGGGACAAGTCTAGGCTGCACATGGGTTGCAGGTCGAGCGTGAACCAACCCTTACCCAAGCGAACTCCACCAGGGAACCCATACTTTGCAGAAAACGCATGCTTAGCTCTTTTCCGCTGTTCGGGTGTGACGGGGAATTGGATGTATTCCCCATCCTGTCGGACTAGACCTGAGTAACTGCGTGTATAGCCAACTTATGGCAGATTGTGAAATGCCTCCAATGGAAGCTCAGGGGGTGCGGGAACGACCCAGAATGCATATGAAAGCAATGCCGCTGTAACTCTCACTGCAACGGGGCAGGCATAGGGACAGGCGCATCAGTCCCCTGCTCATCTGCCGGAGAGGCAGATTCTGGTTCACAGGCCTGGCGGGTCAGGCGTATCTTACACATACTTTCCTCCTCATCGAGGGAGAGATACTAGGTCGGCCTCTGGGCCGGTAGACCCTCTCCCTCCGGCATCTAAATCTCTGTCCCAAGACATAACTCCCATCTCACTGTGCAATAGAAAAAAAATATGAGAAAGCTCAACTTAACTGTTAAGTTAAAGAGTAATGTTTTTAATGTACTTACATTATGTAAAGGTATTTCCATAATCCTTCAGATTTTTTTTGCCTGTCTTGACGGACAAAACAATTTTGTCAGATGTCCTTTTTATACATGTGTCTTGCCACTATTTGGGCAAACAGGTCTGATCCTTATTACTACAATTAGCCTGAAATTTTTGGTAACTGTGTAAAGCTAGATTTAGGCCTACAAATTCTACAATTAGGCCTTCATGACACCACACTGATTTACCCCCGGGTTAATATTTTTTTCCCCTCGTTATAATGTATGGATTTGCAAAAATAAAAACTGCTGCTCTGTGTTTGATGAGAGAATCAAAGTGGCCTACATTATGGCCAAGCATGCGCGCTTAAAATAGCATTATGATAACAACGTGCAACGGTTTTTTCCTGGAACTGCAAATAGCATTTTTAGGAATGTTTGCGCCGATCCCGCCCACCGGAGCGCCAGTTCATTTCCTAGTTTAACCGACTGCGTCTTGGAGGGAAAAGCCCGCTTTGCGCGGGTGCAAAATAGAAAATGATACATGCGACAGTGTACAAAGTCATTTGCCCGGGCAAGATAGGGGCCCTATATCTCTTCACGTCCTGAACGAAACTTGCCAAATGAACGGCATGCAATAGCAGGTATAAAAAATGTGGATGGACTAGTAATGTTCCTACTACAAATTCAGAAAAAACAGGTGTTCTAATGAATTGGACAAAAACCGCTACACGTACTAAACCTAGAATACTGTCTAACACTTGATGGCTGCTCTGTCAAGTCTTCGTCGTCGTTTAGAACCTGTGTGTGTGGGGGGTGCCTTTGACAACCATCATTTGAAGTCCACGTGTCCTAGTATCTGCAAAACCGCATTCCTTCCATCTTAAAAATTATCTAAATTACGGTCATTCTCTCAATAACAAATGCGGAACGAATTAGTTTCATGCTTTCAGACCTCAGGGCTAGATTATTGTAATGTTCTATGGGTGGTTGCCTCTGCACGCTTAATAAACGAAAAAACTACAGCGTAGTTTCGAAACACAGCTGGAAGGAAGACTCTTCCTAGAACAAAGAAGTAATGACCATGATATGACCATAGTAATGACCCCGGTTCGTCAACACTGCATTGGCTCCCTATTAAACCCCCATAATCGCCCTATTGTAGAAACAGACACTTATGTCATTTGATTGATACTGGTGAAGTCTGATTTGATACAATCTATATTGTGAAAAGCGCTATAGAAATATACTTGACTTGGACTTGACTTAGAACATGTATAAAATCCAAACAATGGTGGACCCGCGCCTAGACTCCACCGACAACGCATCCCCCCCCCCCCCCCTGAAGTGTCACAGAATTGGGTCAACTAGACATCTCCCTGTAAGGCCTCAGCGACAGGACCCAGCCATCAGCACTGATCCTCAACGAAATCCGTCAACATACCGGCGTGACTCTATCTTCAACCAGATGGAACTGGAAATTTCTGATTGTTTTCAAACCAATCTGACTTCTGACCTGGTAATGCAGCGTGAATCATAATCATGCACTGCCCCACCGACTGAGTCTGGGTCCCCAAGGTTTTTTTCACTGCACCCCTTTTCGCCTTTTTCACCTTTATTGCCATTGCTTTTGGCTTGCTTAGTTGGGGACATTATATATAACTTTTTTAATTTAATATTCTACAATGATATTGATCTGCGCTCATTGGACACCATTTGTGAGAACTGAACTGAGGCTGGACGATGACGTCACGGTTTTCTCTCCAAGTGGATTATATACAAATGAACTAAATAACATTTTTTATAACAAATGAAACATCACAGAACTTATTTTCAGATGGACGGTGACGCTATTTTCTTCTCAAGAACAAACTTTGTTGCATTTATTTTGTCTGTGGGTCTCTGTAAAGCGCATTGAAACAAGTCTGTAATTGGTAAAAAAGCGCTGTATAAAAATAATTGGTGACTTGACATTAAAGCCAGACCACGATCATCAAGAGTAATGGGAACACTTGTAAACTGAGGCCAAATAGAATGGTGGCTTTTATTCACATCTGCAAGGCTGAAAAATGCCCATAACCACGCACTCAACTGCTATGATCTAGCAACCTTATCAAAAACATCCTGGGGACTCTACCACTTTAAAACGACGAGCCAGCTGGGTTAAGTAGTGTTTATATCAGTGAGTTTTTGGAGTGTTGTTGCATTCTTACCGTGCTGTAAGTTTTGGTCAAAAACTGGATCACTCTCCTTAGAGCTGAAAGCTGTCGCTATACGCCTTGTGGGCTAGGTAGAATGCTAATGTTAATCGCTAACGATTGGTTCTGTACTTTATTGGCCCCTATACAGCCACAATAAAAAGGACGTTAACTTAGACCTTCAAACTTTAATCTGCAACGACGCTTTCAGCCAGTTGTTAGAAGTAGTGTATGCACATGGTAGACTTAAAAAATAAACGACTTATGTTAGATTCTAACTTAACAGTAGCTGAAAACTAGAGGTATGTGAACCTTTTGCAGATAAATACGAGGTGCATTTTCGTTTATATTGGACATTAAGTGGGGAATTAAGTCCATCATACTCCCAACTACGGTGACATAATAACAAATTTGGTAGGTAACACATTTTTCTAATTAGCCTACACTGTGACTGTTATACATCTTACATTTTAGTTAGAAAATATCGTTAGTGTAAAAATAAAGGTTTAAAAATGCTTCCTGTGTTCGCATATTTCATAAAAAATGACCATGAAAACTCTACCCTTTCTGAAATACTATAACGTTATCATCATAGATCTCATGTTAAAATCATATACAGATGCACTACCGCTCTTAAATACAGCTGATATATTCAAGTTAGCATTCATGGATTTCATGTTTAAATACCCGAGATCTTCGCTTTGGGGAATTGTGTTTAGTTTGAGAAGTTTACAGGCAAACATGTAATTACCTGCCATAGCAAAAGGTGTGAAAACAAGCAAAGGAACAAACCGAAACCCTCACGTGCCTCAGGCTGTTAGCGATCGCAACGCTTCCTCCTGTCTGTCGTCTATTTGCCTTGCACGCACTCCCACTTCTGAACACGCTGGTTTGTAGAGGTAATGGTTCTGGATCTTGACTGTCTGAGAATCACCCTCTACGTCTCGCACTAAATCCCCCATGTCGCATCGCCATCACCATGTTCTTAACTGTCGGAAAAAATAGCCAGCTAATATGACTCCGGTGGGTTGACGGAAGTTGGGGGATTGGTCAGTGTTGTGATATACTGCGCCCAAGTAGCATTGCTTCACCTTGATTCACCCCTAATAGTAGTCCCAAGTCAATTCGCCTAGGAAGATAATCTTAAAATAAGTCTTAGAATCTGATTGCTATTTGTACTCGTTGTGAATACTCAGGCCACAAGTAGAAATTCGTTTTTTTATCCCCTTTACTCAAACACCTGACAACATAGGATTCCCTTCATTATGCTAAGTTAAGCCTAGCGTCGGCGCTGCCAAACTAAGACAACGCATGCACTGAGACAAAAATGCTTTTGGCCCACCTATTATTAATGGTAGGGGAACGGTGAATGAGACCCTATTTAAACAAAAATGGTGGAGTTTTCCGCTTTAAAGCCATTAGGCAATAATAAGCTAACCTAAAAAAATTAATAAAACAAAAAAAAGATTCCCATCATACTGTGACCACGCGAGGGGGGGGGGGGTTGTTGAAGGCCAGGGGTGAGCTACCACACTCCGGAGGAAGCAGTCACACCGGAGGACACCAAGAGGCGGACAACCAGAATGGGTTTAAAAGGCAAGTTTAATACATTTAAAAAGGATCAGAACAGGGGCAGAGACGTCCCGTGAGCCGTGGCCTTCAGCAAAGGGAAGGGGAATGCGTGGTAGGACCTTCTTCCGTTGCTTCAGGGAAGTATTTCTCTCTCTGCCAGGCCCGTGGAACAGACAGTGGCGCTTCCACGTCGTTAGACTCGTTGAATAGGCTCGTGGGACAAACGATGGCTTTTCTCGTCGTTAGACTCGGTTGAGTAGGCTCGTGGGACAGACAGGGCTTCTCTCATCATTAGACTCGTTGCCTAGGCTCGTGGGGAGGGACAGTGGGCTTCTCTCGTCATTAGACTCGTTGCATAGGTCTCGTGACGGACATGGTTTCTTCTCTCGTCAATTAGAACTCGTTGCATAAGCTCCGTGGGACGGACAGTGGCTTCTCTGCAAAACAGATAATGCCAATGGGACAGACGTGAGTAAAAGCAAACAGACCGGGCTACCTTTCAGCCTTCCCTGTCTCGTTCTGTGCGTGGTAGAGGCGGCGCCTTTGGGAAGGAGAATAGTGAGGCTGGCCTTCCTTGGTTGCGGGAAAACAGCACTCGTGAACTGTAATTAAAAAGGTCGGTTGAGCTTCCCCCTGCCTCTGCACCATACACACAATCTCACAACATCAGGACACAGCTGACAGAACAGATTATTTGGAAGAATCTTCAAAGTCCATGGGACAATTTCATCCATCAGAGAAGTCAAACAGGCCAGTTGTTTGAACTCACCACACTTGAGCATAGATCACTCTTGAAAAATCGCCACAGCGTGTAACTTCACCCTTTCAGACACTGCAATACTCACTCTATGTCCCAGCAATTAATCAACTCGTCTCTCTGTCTCTTGCATAGGATGGATGATCCAAGGATTAATGGACGCAGAAAATGAACATGGGTTTAGCGATCTCTAAGTTACTGTTCCCCGAATGTCAACAGGATGGGCCACAATGCCCACAAAGCACAGGTTAGTCGTGCACTGAGATGGCATCTTTACATGAGGTTTTCTCGAGAGGTGAATCATAACAGGGTGCACTTAACTTTTCCTCGGTGAATCACATGGGCCTTACAGCGGGTTTCCAGTCTCTTTTCTATCAGCTTTCTCCGTTTTTCCTGCTAGCAGGTTTCTTTTTCACTTTACTTTCGTTGCTTGCAGTTCGTGTTTTTCTTGAAAAGGAACTCACTTAATGGGCAGCCTCGGGATCCTACCAGGCACACTGATCCCGCCTTGAACCTCGCTTCCCGCACTCGCCGCCGCCGCCGCCCACCGGGCGTTGCCACAGTCTGCTCGAGCACTCGTGTAAAGCTTCCCACTGATCCAGATACATTACCCTTTGCTGTGCTTCAAGCCCTTCTCTTTATACTCCTTTTCCGGGCGTGTAGTTTCATGAAGCACTACTCATTAGCCTCAGCTGGGGCTCATCATGGTCGGCGGCCATGAACATGCATACTTGCAGCCGGCCCGGTGTTACAGGGAAAAAAACACCGGCATCTCTTCCCCCTAGAAACGAGTTGGCATTTTTTTTGGTCCGGGTTTGTTCACCCGGTTGACAATACCATAGGCGATTAGGATACCGCCATTAAAAAACAAGTAGACGCTAATGTTAGCCGCCAATAAACAAAAAGCTGGAAAGCAAATAATAGTCCTCGACTACTAAGTTAGGTTGTTATAATAATAGATCGCTTTGTAACAAAAAGGCCTCGAGCACTGAACCCGAACACTAATGTTACTCCATCCACCACAGGTGATGGAAGTGTCACGGCTCCACTTGCTCCAGAGGCACCTGTCCAGCGGGAGAGGGTAAACTTAAGCGAGAGAAGTCACGAAATATTCAGAAACCTACCAAAAGTTTGGATATAGCTTCAAGGAAAGCGAAATAATTGAATTGACGATGTGTGTTATTGTGCAGAAACACTCTCAAAATGAAGGCATGAAGCCATCAAAGCTGCAAACGACACTTGGAGACTACTATGGCCACCTGAAAGATAAACCGCTGGAATAATTTCAGGCTCGTCTGCAGTCTCTCCAAGGCAACAGACATTGATGAGGAAATCAGCGAAAGTTAGAGAGCTTGCTTTGAAAGCCTCCTATCACGTTGCACTTTTGCATCGCTAATGTAAAAAACTCATACAATTGCGGAAGATTTGATATTGCCCGCGGCCACTGATATGTGCAAGACCATGTTTGGAATGATGAATATGCAAAAAAACTGATGACTATCCCGTTGTCAGACACAACAAATGCTCGGCAGGTTTCCGAAGTGTCATCTGATGTGAGGGAACAGTTAATTGAGAAGCTGATATCGGCGGAGTATGTGGACATATCCAAACACGCACAGCTCTTGGGGATTGTGCGTTTTGTTGACCAAAACGGAAATGTATGAGGATTTTTGTTTGCAAGAAGCTTCCTGAACGCACGCACAACAAGCTCTGAAATTTTCAAGTGATTGATGACTTTTTCAGAGCAAATGAGATAAGCTGGGCAAGGTGTTGTTGCGGTATGTACTGAAAAAAGGCGCCCCAAAAGTTACGTGGATTCACTGCATGTTACACAGAATCTCTTGCTGCCAAAGAAATTAGTGCTTGACTTTGCTGACGTTATGGACACTGTTGTGAAGACTGTCAATTTGATTAAGAAGAGTGCCTTGCAAACGCGCCTCTTTGCTGCGCTCTGCGACGCCACGGCAGAGGGTCACAATGCGCTCCTGTACCATACCGAGGTCAGACGGCTTTCTCGTGGATCAGTATTGGCACTTGTATTTGAGTTACGCACAGCTATCCATGAGTTTCTAGCTGGTCAAAACCGCCGGTAGATGGCTGCAACATTATAATGACAATGTCTGGTTCACTAAACTGGCATATCTTGTGGATATTTTCTCAGAGTTTAACAAACTGATCAGTTCCATGCAGGGCCGTAATACACATGCCATTCAGCTGTATGACAAGATGAAAGCTTTATCAAGAAAACAACCAGATGGAGAGAAGGTAACTTTTCTATGCATTCATCAGTGGAGGAGTTGGCTGAGTTCTGCAGTGCTTTCGCCTGATGTGAAACACGCAAATAATGGACACTTGGAGGCACTCGAAAGCCAATTTGAGAAGTACTTTTCTGAGGCTGAGTCCTGGAGAAGACAAGACATGGATAGTTTCCATTCAAAGACAAGGCATATGACAGCTCAAACTTGACAGTCTGTGAGGAAGATCAGCTGATAGAGCTTTCCACAGACAGTTCACACAAGAATGTGTATGAGTCCAGGCCTCTCATTCAGTTCTGGATTTATTGCCGGAAAGAGTTCCCCCAGCTCACTGCAAAAGCAATGCTGAGCCTTTTGCAATAACCTACCTTTGTGAAAGTGGGTTTTCCTCACTTACCTACCTGAAGAGCAAATACCGGTCCAGACTACAGCCTGAGGATGACATGATGCTCTGCCTGACAACCTCCATCTCCCCTAGAATAGATAATCTGTGTGCTACACACCAGGGACATATTTCTTACTAAGTTAGGCCTATGTGTCATCCTGAAACTAAATAAACCCAAATGTAAACCTCATCAGTAATAATAATTATAATGAACAAAAAAACATTTAATCAAACATAAATATAATAACCGATTACAAAAAGTAGGTTAAAAGAGGGTGAAAAATATGTTAGTGTATGGCCAGGCTTAAAACGTAACACCTTTTATTTTATCCCTGTTCTATTTCACTATTGGCTAAGAGGTCCCTGGGCTGAAAAGATTGAAGACCCCTGCTCTAAAGGATCCCAGATCAGCAAGGGCACTGAGCACTGCAAAGGGCCATGGGGAACATTTAAAATAAATTGAGCTGGCCATCACAAGGCTGAAAGCAGCAACAACACACGCTAATACAAGATGTATCCGTAAGATGGAGCAGTACTTTGCACATGATCAGCTGCCTGCTTGAACCGAGATGGCCTGTGACAGCAACGCTTTCAGATCCTGATGTCACACCACAAGGGAAGCGCTTCCTGAATTAAAAAAAAAATGACCAGTGGAAGTGGAGGAAGTGGAACAAGTGCTGAGGCCTTTAGAGTGTGCTACTGTTATCCTGAGGGGAGAGTCCTATGTGACTGTTTCCGCTCTACCTACGCTGGTGAAGGGCCTACAGAAGTCCATACAGAGCACATTATTTGAGGCCGCAGCTGTCAAGGCTTTCCAAGATGTTGCTGCACAGGAGATGACATCAAGATGGGAGCAGGAAACTAAATTCAGAGATGATAGAGAAAATGTATGTATTATTGCAGCAACCCTTGATCCCAGATTCTGCAAACTAAAATTCCTGCCAGCAGAGGACATTTTAAAAGGTAACCTCAAAGTTCAAGCTCTTGCACTGGAAGAGAAAAGAAGAGAGAGGGAGCAAACACATCAACATTAATGTGGGGAACAGGATGACTCAGCCAGTGCAGATACAACACTTTCAGAGAGGAGGCCAGATTCTCTGCTGGACACTTTGCTCAGTTCGGATTCAGATGAGCACACTAATGGTGAAGACACTGGTCACAACCAAGATCAAGATTCTCACAGAGAAGCAGTGAGGAATGGGATACTAATGTACCTTGGTGAGCAGGCTATCCCAAAGGATGAGAATCCGCTGAAATGATGGAAAGAAAATGAAGCAAGATTTCCCACTTTGGCCGTGCTGGCAAAGTGTTATTTGTCTACGCCTGCAACATCAACCACATCTGAACGCCTTTTCTCAGTTGCCGGCAACATTGTGAAAAAAAAGAGCAAGCCTGACATGCTTACATTTATCCATAGAAATGCTATTTGAGATCTAGCTGACAAACAATACTGACATTGATATGCAGAATTTTTGTTCGATTAACTGCCTTTTTCTTATCTGCCCCCAACTTTTTTTTGCACTGTTTATGTTGGCCAGTATTTATGTTGGACTTTGCTCCTTTAAACTACATAATGGCATTACACTGCATTTAATACTGTATATAGCTGAAACTTCACTTTATTGAGTAAAAACAGTGAAATGACAAACTTTAAATGAACTCAGAGCACTTGCAGTTACTGCTAGCTCACAATATCACACACAAAGTCAAATCCAATGAGTTAAGCTAACTCATTACATTTGAGGGAAACTTATTACCTCAATTCATTTAAGTTAATAAAAAACTATAGTTATGAGTACTCTGAACTTATTTCAGTTGAGTTCACTAAAGGTAGATATTGCAGTCAAGAAATTAAGTGATTAATTAAGTGATTATTGAGCATTAGAGATGAACACCTGCTGTTAACATGCAGGATCATTGAAGGACAGAGAAACACAAGAACTACAACTGAATTCAGCCACAACATTAGATGAAATCAACCGAAGATAAAATGTGTTTAAATCTCTGAAGATCTCAGCAGAAGAGGACTGAACAACTCCACAAACAGCATTACCAGCTTCACTTATTACTGACCAGTTTGAGTTTTATCATGCGTCTACAGAAGGTGTTATTGTGAATGAACAGAGGTTTAGATGAAGATGATTTATTGGGTTTCATTTAAAGACACCATGATAGTGGACAGTTTAGTTGGGCTCTTGACCCTTGACTTTATAACACCAGTTTTTGCTCTGGCTGCTGTAACTGAGTGTTTATTAGACACATTTGTTATGGCACAAAAGCCATAAGAAAGTTTTGTTTTGATGATGATTTATGGAATGATGAATCATCATTTGGTGTCTTGATTCTCTGATCTTTTTTAGAGAATAATCTCTGATTAAACAGGTAATATATAACTTGTATTATTCATTATAAAAGAACTGTGATTCAGCTGTAAGGCCCAGTGTTGTTACAATCAGATTTTAAAAACCTCTATGGTATAATGCTGACTTACACAGACATCAAGAATCAGCATATGAATATCAACAATGGTGACCATTAAAAAACAATTCATGCTGCAATGCATGCTGGGAGCCATGAATAAGTTTTGTATTATGGTAGTACCCAGCATGCATTGCAGTATGAATCTTTTTTTTTTTTTAATGGTCACCATTATTGAAATTCATATGCTGATTCATGATATCTGTGTTAGTTTTGGTAATGAATTACATTTTCTGTAAAATCCTTCATACTATCTGATGATCATAACATTGCTAGTTCTTATGTTGTAGAATATATTTTTGAATTCAACTAATAATATAATCAGAGATTAGACTCTGAATGAGATCAATGAATCAAATCATTAAATGTAGATTTCATCATCATAGTTTCCTTGACTTGAGCCATAACAAATATTTCATAAACACTCAATTACAACAACCAGTTTTCAAGGGTCAAGAGCCCAACTAAAGCAAACGCTGATCTCCATCATGGTGACCTTAAACCTTGTAGTTCTTGTGTTTCTCCTTCCTTCAGTGATTCTGCTTGTTAACAGCAGGTGTTCATCACTAATGATCAATCATCACTTAATTGATCACTTAACTACAATTATTATTCAATTATCATTCTGGGATCTGAAATGTTCTATAACTCATTCAGTTTGAGTTCTGTTTCAGTCATTCAAGCCACTTCAAGTTTCAGTATTATTTGAGCGCAGTGAACTCAATTTAATTGAGTAAATATACTTTGGTTTTACAGTGTATTTTCAGAAAATAAAATTTCGAAATATTAATGGTAGAAGTTGTACTTATTATTTATTGGAAAGTTAGCCAAAGGATGAATCAGCTAATCCAAAAAATAATCATTAGATTAGTCGACTAATCGGGGAAATAATCGACAATAAAAGAATTGTTACCTGCAGCCTTTCTCACGTGCTCTGGTTCACATAAAAATATGAGACATTTTTATCCATGGAAAAACTAAAGTTGCTGTTTATTGTTGAACATAAAAATAATAAGAGTGAATCGTGATCATAGATGTCAAGCAAGATTCAGTGAATAATGATGAAGTGTTTTAGCATGTTTCTCACACAAAGCTATCATAGGGCTTCATACTTTTATGAAACTTTATGGAGCTTTTTTGTTTTGTTTAGAACTTAAAAGCCTTTGGTCCCCTTCTACTTTTATAGCCCCTTTCACACATTATCCTGGTCGTCATCCTTGTATCCGTCCCAAGAAGCCTATGACTTCACCCAACAAAGACTAGACAAGACTAGTTCCTACCTCGTGGAGCTCCCCAATGCAGTGGATGTCTGGGAGAAAGATGCGCAGTCACTCTCCCAGCAGGCTTCCATCATGCTGTGGACTACAAGAAAAAATCTCCAAAAGATTTATACGACTGCACAGCAAAATCACCAGTGTTAAATTAACACTGCTCAGTGTTTATATGAGTCCACACTCAGAGGGTGTTCAATGAACACTGAAGCAGTGCTAAAGGTAATGAGATAATTAAGTAATTCATTGAGTGATGATTGAGCATTATCGAAGACACCTGATGTTAACAAGCAGAATCACTGAAGGAGAAAATCGTAATTGGTATGTTACCATTATGGAGATCAGTGTTTGCTTTAGTTGGGCTCTTGACCCTTACATGATTAACTTTAGTTCTTTGTTTGGCTGCCATACCTGAGTTATAATAGCCATATGAACAAAGAGAAAAGGTGTTATGATGTTGTCGGTTGTGTTTTAATATAACCAATATTTGACCTGAATCACAGAACTCATTGAGAGCATAATTCAGAGTTAAGTTTATCTTATGGATTATAGCAGCACTGTCATTGTAGAGTACCCATTTTTTAGCCTTTTCAATTAAGTCCAAATGATCACCTTTACAAAAAAAAACACCTTAAAAGAATCTCACGTATGAAGCGTATGAATCTCAACAATGGTGACAAACAGATGACCTCTGAACATAAGCTCATTATTTATTCATGCAGCAATGCATGATGGGAGCCATGAATGAGATTTGATTGGTGGCACCCAGAATGCACTGCAAAATGCTTTATAATTGTCACCATTGTTGAGAGTCACAGGCTGGTTCTTCATGTCTGTTCAAAAGAGCAAAAAAAACTTTTATATGTGAGTAAGTATTAAGAAATTATTTGGATTATATGGTAAAAGTTGCAAATATTGTGATTTTCAAGGACAATACTGCTATAATCAACAAAGTAAATGTAGCTCAGAAATTGGGCTCTATTAAGGTCAAATGACTGTGAGATAATGATAATATTAAAACACAACCAACACCATCAAATCACCTTTTCTCTTTGTTCATCTGGCTGTTATAACTCATGTACAGCAGCCAAACAAAGAACTAAAGTTAAAGACTTAAGGGTCAAGAGCCCAACTAAAGCAAACACTGATCTCCATAATGGTAACATACCAATTACAATTTTCTCCTTCAGTGATTCTGCTTGTTAACATCAGGTGTCTTCGATAATGCTCAATCATCACTCAATTAATCACTTAATTATCTCATTAACTTTAGCACTGCTTCAGTGTTCATTTAACACTCTCTGAGTGTGGACTCATATAAACACTGAGCAGTGTTAATTTAACACTGGTGATTTTGCTGTGTGAGGTTGAGGATTGAGGCTAAAAAAAACACTTAAATGGTGGACATCTTGGAAGCAAGAGCCAAAAAAAGATGAAAAGGACCAACAGTAGCCAAGCTTCAACAACCAGCAACCAGCTCCTCCACCTTCCAGCACCCAGTGCATACAGTATATGCTGCTGATACACACTAACAAGTTTAAGGATATAATACAGTAATAAAATAAATGTTAAGTATGATAACTTCTATAATACAGTAGTATAATATAATACAGTTCTGGTGTTTAGTATGATTCCCCATTAAGCCTAGTATGCTCCCTTTTTCAAAACTGCTCCCCTATTTTAAGGGGACATAAATCCAAAAATCAGCTGAGCTGAAATATAGACAGGTAATAGTCAATTGAGTCACAATGCCTAAAAACACTCCAGTTTTTGCAAAACTCTAAATTTCTATAAAAAGGGTGCACTTTATTATTAAGGAATTTCATTATTTAATACGTGTACTAAGGTACAAACTTGATATCCTCATTTTTACCACTTCCACCCACCGCTGTCACACGCGGTCAAACGTTATATTGAACTAATATGCAACTTTCCCCACCCTGCAAAAATATGTTTAGACTCCGTTTCTCTAATTCCAAACACAATGCACTGTAACATGTACTAAATTAAATTGAGTTCACTGCACTCAAATAATATCGAAACTTGAAATGGCTTGAATGACTGAAACAGAACTCAAACTGAATGAGTTATAGAACATTTCAGATCCCAGAATGATAATTGAATAATAATTGTATAGTTAAGTGATCAATTAAATGATGATTGATCATTAGTGATGAACACCTGCTGTTAACAAGCAGAATCACTGAAGGACAGAGAAACACAAGAACTACAAGGTTTAAGGTTACCATGATGGAGATCAGCGCTTGCTTTAGTTGGGCTCTTGACCCTTGACTTTTGAAGAAAAGTTTTTCTGTGGCTGCTGTAATTGAGTGTTTATTAAACATTTGTTATGGCACAAATTTCAAGGAAAAGTTTAATTGGGAATGGTGGTCAAGGTTTGAAGATGACAATCATCATTTAAAGACTTGATTCACTGATCACATTCAGAATCTACTCTCTGATTAAAAGGGCAACATATTATTAGTTTGATTTGAAACTGAGATTCTACAGTATAAGAACTAACAATATTGTGACTATCATTATGAAGGATTTAACAGAAAATGTAACTCGTTTCTAAAACTAACACAGATATCATGAATCAGCATATGAATCTCAACAATGGTGACCATTAAAAAAAACTATTCATACTGCAAAGCATGCTGGGTACTACCATAATACAAACCTTATCCATGGCTCCCAGCATGCATTGCAGCATGAATTGTTTTTTAATGGTCACCATTGTTGAGATTCATATGCTGATTCTTGATGTCTGTGTAAGTCAGCTTCATACCATAGAGGTTTTTAAAATCTGATTGTAACAACAATGGGCCTTACAGCAGAATCACAGATCTTTTATAATGAATGATATAAATTATATATCACCTGTTTAATCAGAGATTATTCTCTAGAAGAGATTAGAGAATCAAGACACCAAATGATGATTCATCATTCCATAAATCATCATCAAAACACAACCACATGCTCATATTTTCTTTTGGCTTGTGTGCCATAACAAATGTATCTAATAAACACACAGTTACAGCAGCCAGAGAAAAAATGGTGTTATAATGTCAAGGGTCAAGAGCCCAACTAAAGCAAACACTGACCACTATCATGGTGTCTTTAAATGAAACTCAAATCATCTAAACCTTTGTTCATTCACAATATCACCTTCTGTAGACGCATGATAAAACTCAAACTGGTCAGTAATAAGTGAAGCTGGTAATGCTGTTTGTGGAGTTGTTCAGTCCTCTTCTGCTGAGATCTTCAGAGATTTAAACATATTTTATCTTCAGTTGATTTCATCTAATGTTGTGGCTGAATTCAGTTGTAGTTCTTGTGTTTCTCTGTCCTTCAGTGATCCTGCATGTTAACAGCAGGTGTTCATCACTAATGCTCAATAATCACTTAATTAATCACTTAATTAATCACTTAATTAATCACTTAATTTCTTGACTGCTATCTACCTTTAGTGAACTCAACTGAAATAAGTTCAGAGTACTCATAACTATTATTTGTTATAAACTTAAATTAATTGAGGTAATAAGTTTCCTCAAATGTAATGAGTTAGCTTAACTCATTGGATTTGACTTTGTGTGTGATATTGTGAGCTAGCAGTAACTGCAAGTGCTCTGAGTTCATTTAAAGTTTGTCATTTCACTGTTTTTACTCAGTAAGTGAAGTTTCAGCTATATACAGTATTAAATGCTGTGAAAAGTTTAATTGTGTATTAAGAAATATTACTGTTTTAGTGGACTCGATTAAAATAAGTTCAGAGTACTCATAACTATTGTTTTTTATAAACTTAAATGAATTGAGGTAATCGGTTTCCTTAAAATGAAATGAGTTAGCTTAACTTGTTGGGTTTTACAATGGAAACTGAATTAAGAGAACAGATTTTACAATTAATAGGGTGTACTAACTTTATTCAGCTCCAATCCTTGCCTAATCTGTTAGTTATCTGATAACATCCCTTATTTACTCATTTAATGAGAAATAGTCTACTAGAAGGTTTTAATTTACAAGTTCTTTTTATTTAGGTGTACTGATAATATACAATCTTATTTTTTAAACGCCTTACCTTTTACAAGTGCGTCGCAAACGCTTTGTTCTGCTGCATCTCTACGGCGCGGCATCAGTGCTGTACTTCAGGAACTGCTGAGAGGCTCCACGAGCCGCCATTGCTGTAACAAAAGCGTTCCACTGGAGTCAATGGAGCTGTCGCAACTCTCTCTCTATATGGCTCTGGGTATATAATATGCCTAACGTTTATGAAATGCCATTCAGACTGACTATCAGAGATATTAAAATACATAATCTTCTGCGTGATATGATGTTCTCTGACATTAAATGTATTTATTTCATTAATATTGAGTATCAATTGATGTCAAACAAAATGGTGTTTGTTAATTTCACGACTAAGCTAAGTCATTGTGCGTTTTCCTCCGCGCTATCCAGTGCGTCCCGCAGCTTTTCCACACAGATTTTGAGAATTGACCAGCAAAACAAAATAGGCCAAAGAAGTAGACTACTGGCTAGTGTCTGGGAGATGCGAGGTACATTCATATTTATGAAATAAGCACATATAAGTAAAATACAAATGTATCTGGGTCCCATTTGGGTGGCCCATGCAGGGCCCAAGTTACAGCCCATCAAAAGCCCACATGGACATGTTGGCTGGGTACTAGCCAAGCCTATATTCTTACATGCGTAGTTAGCCATAAGTTAGCCAACATTTTATAATTGACTGTATTTGCCAGAAAATAAGTCGCATATCACCTGAGTGTAAGTGTATAAGTCACAATGGATCATGTTGAAAGAGAAACGCATGTGCGTCACACATTGTAAAAAACACATTTGATTATTAGCTTATTCAGAAATAGTGTAAAATATCGTTAAATAAAATACAACATTAACATTATAAACAATATTAACATGTAGGCTATGCGTATTTTACTTCCCCTTACTGTATGACAAATCCTTAAATGAATGGTAGCCTATTCAGAAAACAACAAGAATGAAAAATATAAGCCTAGCCCCAAAATAGCCTATACTGTGCTCTTTATGACAAACAACATTTAGCCTATTTTAAACGCCAAGCCCAAACTAATTGATTTGAATCTAAACTGAAACTGTGCCAACGTCAGTCCAAAGTTTCCATATTTGCAATGTAACATTTGGATGCTAACTATTAATGTAAAGCAGGCTTCGTACTTCAGTTGAGTCCCAACATACAGCCTATAGGCTAAATCATCTTCACAGCAAGGGAAATGTTTGGAATAACAGCAAAAGGTGATGACTGACCGGCACAGCCTTTATATTGTACAACAGGCTAATTAAATTAAGCAGAATAACTTTTTATATGTTTGATTGACTGTGTTTTATTTTGATAATGAACAGTCTGCGATATGAAGCAACGCCAGAACTGATGCTATGCAGTGCGAGCGTGCGATGCGGCGCCATGACTTCGATCAGCAGGGGAAATAACTTCACAGTCTGTCATTTATAGCCATACAGATAATATGACATTCAAAATGAAAACAAAATATCATGCCTTTGAAAAATAAATAACAACATGGTGTGCTGCCCCTCGGTCTCCTTGAACATCTTTCTGGCGCACACCAAAAATAAACCAAAATACCTAGCAAATAGCTTTCTTGGCACGCCGACTTTTGATGTCTCTGGACATTAATGCATTAAATAGGCCTAAATCACTTTGGAATAAATCACAGCGTGTTTCTTGATAAAAAAACATGACTTGCAGTCCGGAAAATATGGTAGGTTATAGCTAATTATTTCACGGTCCCCCTGGCTCTTGAGAACTGCTGGTACACAGAAGAAAGCCGCTCTAGGCTCTTCTCCGGTACGGGTTGTGTCCAGCCATTCGTTTGTCTAGTTGTTTGATGAAATGTATGCAATGAACTTGTTAAGATCCATACAACTGCAGCATTCGAGGACTGTTATTAGAATATTAGAAATCATATAGGCTATTCAAGCTGTTTTCTAATTTTTCTACTCTTAATATTAAATAAAAATCGACTGAACGAATGATGCACAGATTCTCTTGAACACCAGCAGGTTTGGCAGAAGACTCCTGCAGTGCAGCTCTGTAACTGTACTGGCCATAATGCTCCTTTCCACTTTTCTGAGATCCTCTACTCTTCCCTGAGGATGACCTGAGACCTACATTCTGTACGATCTGAATTTCCCAAGTTTTGAATTTTAGAAACCTGAATTTGAAGTTCCGAATTTCTTCAACTTGAAAACTTTAATCTGTATTATTTTAAACTGGATATTTGCAGTCTAAGAATTCAGAACAAAAAACAAACAAACAGCTGTTTGAAAATACATGTCTATAAAATTCAGCTTTTTTGTATAAAAGCACTAAATAAATGTGAATCGAATTGGATATTTTAAAAGGTTACAAACTTATTCTTGCCACTGTACTCTGTAGTTCCATTAACTACATGCCATTTTTCTTTACTTCTACTCAAAAACAATGCACATTCAAGTAATTTGGACTGCAAATAATCTCATCAAAATCCACATTAGGAAGGGCCATAAATGCCTTTAGTTTTATCTATTGCATAATGTCAAATAATCTGCCGGGAGCAAAGGTATTTGAAAATGAAAATAGAGGTCATGGTTTGGTATTTAGCATTTTCTTGGTTTGGTAGAGACCCTATTTTTAAAATGGAGAAGTGCCCACAGTGAGACCACAGGAGAAGGCACAGCAAGAGCAAACTACTGATCCATGATGCTTTGCACTGAGATACCAGCAATCACCCTACAATACTTTACCTCAATCTATTAACTGAACGTAATGAGACAAAAAATCTTAAGCATGTATTATTTTTTATATTTCTTTCATCAACACTGCTTACAATTATTCATCTGAGATAGGAATACTAGGAACACTTCAGTATGACATATGTTTTATGTTTTTTTTTTCATTCATCCCCTGCTACATTTTTTTGTTTAGTTCAAACATATTTCAAGCCAGTTTATCATTACCTCTTGGATATAATTTATATATCAATGTCCTGAATGTCAAGTTCTGTTTCTCTCTGAGACTCTTATTTTGACGTTCTGTGTTCATGTTCATAGTTCCTGCATGCCTTAAGTGTGGAACAGTAACACTACCAAAGCTGCTTTAAGGCAAGTCTTCAAGGTTGACAAAAAAAGAAAAGAGGGTACGCAGTACGCAGGACAGGAGACCAGAGGCCATTTTTTGAGTGAATGTCAATAGAGGAGAGGCTTCACTACACTGAATAAACTGCTTTTGTGGGAAAACAGCTTATCATTTAATGAATTGACAGCCTATCGGCTAATCTTCCACATGCTTGTCATTAAACAATCACGCTGGATTGATGTATTTTTAGAATTTACACAGAAATGTTTCTTTTTTAAAAGAGACAATTTTGCATCAGGTAGGATTCAGTTTACGGCAGTTCTCATTTATTTCTAGGGTATCTGCAAACAGTGACCATCACTGGGCTCTGGTCAGGGGCTGGAGCCGTCACTGGCATGGCGACATGAAGACTCAGGCGTGTTACTTTTTGGAATGGACTCGGGGATGAACGGACTCTGAGATTTCACACTCAGGAACGGATTCGGGGATGAACGGATTTGGGGATGAACAGACTCGGGGATTTCACACTCTGTAACGGACTCGAGGGAGGAACGGACTCTGGGATTTCACTCTCAGGAACGGATTCGGGGATGAACTGATTCGGGGATGAACGGATTCGGGGATGAACGGACTCGGGGATTTCACTCTCAGGAACAGACTCGGGGATGAACGGACTCTGGGATGAGCGGACTCGGGGATTTCACACTCTGTAACGGACTCGAGGGAGGAACGGACTCGGGGATTTCACTCTCAGGAACGGACTCAGGGATGAACGGACTCGGGGATGAACGGTCTCAGGGATGAACGGACTCAGGGATTTCACACTCTGTAACGGACTCGGGGATGAACGGACTCAGGGATGAACAGACTCTGGGATTTCATTCTCGGGAACGGACTCGGGGATGAACGGACTCTGGAATGAACGGACTCTGGGATTTCACTCTCAGAAACGGACTCTGGGATTAACGGACTCGGGGATGAACGGACTCAGGGATTTCACACTCTGTAACGGACTCGGGGATGAACGGACTCAGGGATTTCACTCTCAGGAACGGACTCGGGGATGAACGGACTCAGGGATTTCACACTCTGTAACGGACTCGGGGATGAACGGACTCTGGGATTTCACTCTCAGAAACGGACTCGGGGATGAACGGACTCGGGGATTTCACACTCTGTAACGGATTCGAGGAACGGACTCGGGGATTTCACTCTCAGGAACGGACTCGGGGATGAACGGACTCAGGGATGAACGGACTCAGGGATGAACGGACTCAGGGATTTCACACTCTGTAACGGACTCGGGATGAACGGACTCTGGGATTTCACTCTCGGGAACGGACTCTGGGATGAACAGACTCTGGGATGAACGGACTCGGGGATTTCACACTCGGTAACGGACTCGGGGATGAACGGACTCGGGGATTTCACTCTCAGGAACGGACTCGGGGATGAACGGACTCTGGGATTTCACTCTCGGAAACGGACTCGGGGATGAACGGACTCGGGGATTTCACTCTCGGGAACGGACTCGGGGATGAACGGACTCGGGGATTTCACACTCGGGAACGGACTCGGGGATTTCACACTCGGGAACGGACTCGGGGATGAACGGACTCGGGGATTTCACACTCGGGAACGGACTTGGGGATTTCACACTCAGGAACGGACTCGGGGATTTCACGCTCAGGAACGAGGAGTGAACTCTGGCTTAACAAGAAGGATGAGCAGTTTTTCGGGAGTGGACCGGCTCAGGATGGCATATAGAACATATTGTTCTAATCTGCAGTTGCTAGTTATCCAGTGCATTTGTGAATACAATGGTTCGTCCAAACCTGCACGAAAAAGTTTCATCAGGAAAACTGCCGAAAATAGCTCCAGGAACATCTCAGCAAAGTCGACAAGGGGACGCCCATTCTGAGAGTGGGTGTATAACTGGTCAAGGGGATGGAGTGGAAAGCTCATAGTCATAGCTGATGTCAAAATTAATGTCCTGCTAATTAATTTTGAGATGTTTTATTTTCTTTGTATTATGTACATCCGTGCCGCGAGATTTTTTAAAAAGTGGTCGGGACAGTATCGAGCCTGGCAAAAGCCCATATTGCTCCACGACGTGTGTTAACGATTGTTTCTTTGGCCAGGTGGTATTTATAGCAGAGGGTGCAGGACGCTTTAGATTCTAGAGAGCATTTGATTGGACAGAAGATGTGATGAAGTCCGTGGTGACGTGATAAAAATCTGTGATCCATTTTAGCGGAAGTGAGGGACTGTAGGTTTTGAATGCTTATATCTTCTAAATGCGAATTTTGTCATTGGTTTGGAACAGACCAGCTTATTCATAACCTTAAGCTTAACATATTCATACTAAAAGCTAAAAAACTTTTATTTCAGGGGGCCTTAATTCACTGGTTGGTTCATTTGTTTCTGATTAAGCTTGATAACTGTTCAACTGGCACGATCAGTGTGTTTGTTGAAATGCAAACACTACTCTGTATTCTGCATATTGTTCCTTTTCAAGAACGTTCACTCGTATTGGCATAGCTATACGCTATGGGAAAACTCCTTTTCTCAAGAATATTGAAGCCTTTATTTTAAAACGCAGTGCATCTGCACAGCCAGCATCATGCTAGCAGCGAGGACGCGCAATCCTATCAGGATGGGCATGGCTGCTGACTATATAAGCCTGCCCATTTCACCATAGGAATCAGATTTAATCTCCTTCAGCATACGACGCATCTTCGCTGATTCTCCTGCCAGGAGACGAGCAAAACAGAGGAACGAGCGACTCTGCAGCAAAGCAGTTCAGCGGCCGGCGGCATCCTGTTCACTCGACTCGACGCTGCCTCTTCTGATTTGCCGCTCACCTGCGGCAAGTGATATCCTTTTAAAAGACTTCTTTTGTGCTCGCTTCGGTGCATACAATAAAAAGAGCAAATTTCTCGCCGCCGTTGTTTCAAATGCCGCGCTCCGACTATGTGTCATAAAGAGCCCCTCTACATGACTCAGACGGACACAACGAGTGCGCTTCCGGCCTTGTCACGTAAACCACACGGGAAGCAGAGAATCCAAGCGCAGTAGTTTAATTAAAGGGCAATCCAAAAACACGTAGTCATGCAGGCAGGGGTCAAAATCCAAAAACACAAGTACAACACCAAGAACAAGAACCAGGACGCAGATCAGGAAGTGGTGTGACATTAAACAAGGACTCCGTAACAAACACTAAACAGGCAGGGTATTTATACACATATCTAACAAGACTAACACAGAACAGCTGGGAACAATGATTACAGGGAACAGCTGAGTGCAATAAACTGATGAGTGACAGTGACAGACAGAATGCTGGGAATTGAAGTCAAATGTGAAGGACACCGTGAGAACGAGGACCTCTAGTGATAGACAAGGGAACACAACCAGACACTGTGACAACCCCCCCTCTACGGAGCGGCTACCAGACGCTCCACGACAACACTAAAACACGACACAAGAGTTCAGGAGGGAGGTGGAACGTTGGAGGATCAGGGGGAGGGATGGTGGGCCAGGTCCGTGAAGGGAGACAGGAACAAGGGGTGAGGGCTTAACCGGGAACCAGGGCGAAGCAGATGACCCATCGGGCGGCCAGGGCGAAGCAGACGACCCATCGGGCGGCCAGGGCGAAGCAGACGACCCATCGGGCGGCCAGGGCGAAGCAGACGACCCATCGGGCGGCCAGGGAGGAGAAGGAACAGCAGACACCGGCTCCAGAACAGCAGACACCGGCTCCGGAACAGCAGACACCGACTCCGGAACCGCAGACACCTGCTCCGGAACCGCAGACACCGGCTCAGGAACAGCAGACACCGGCTCCGGAACAGCAGACACCGGCTCCGGAACAGCAGACACCGGCTCCGGAACAGCAGACACCGGCTCTGGAACAGCAGACACCGGCTCAGGAACAGCAGACACCGGCTCAGGAACAGCAGACACCGGCTCAGGAACAGCCACAAGAACTGTAACAGTCACAAAAACAGACACAAACACAGAAACAAACACTGGCTCTGGAACAGGCACTTGCTCTTGAACAGGCATTGGCTCAGCCTCCGGCTCTGGAACAGGCACTGGCTCTGGAACAGGCACTGGCTCTGGAACAGGCACTGGCTCTGCCTCCGGCTCTGGAACCGGCATTGGCTCAGCCTCCGGCTCTGGAACGGGCATTGGCTCTGCCTCCGGCTCTGGAACGGGCATTGGCTCTGCCTCCGGCTCTGGAACGGGCAATGGCTCTGCCTCCATCTCTGGAACAGCAGACACTAGCTCCGGCTCTGGAACAGCAGACATGGGCATGTCCAGGATCCGAACCAGACGCTCCAGATAGTCCAGATCCAAGAAGGCAGACGGCACTGGCTCTGCCTCCGGCTCTGGAACGAGTACTGGCTCTGCCTCCGGCTCTGGAACAGGCATTGGCTCTGCCTCCGGCTCTGGAACCGGCAATGGCTCTGCCTCCGGCTCTGGAACCGGCAATGGTTCTGCCTCCGGCTCTGGAACGGGCACTGGCTCTACCTCCGGCTCTGGAACGGCCATTGGCTCTGCCTCCGGCTCCGGCTCTGGAACGGCCATTGGCTCTGCCTCCGGCTCCGGCTCTGGAACAACAGACACTGGTTCCGGCTCTGGAACAGCAGACACAGGCATGTCCAGGATCCGAGCCAGACGCTCCAGATAGTCCAGGTCCAGGAAGGCGGACGGAAAGTGAACAGTCTCTCGCTGGGCAGACGTGACGTGAACAGTCTCTCGCTGGGCAGACGTGATGTGAACAGTCTCTCGCTGGGCAGACGTGACGTGAACAGTCTCTCGCTGGGCAGACTTAACGTGAACAGTCTCTGACTGTGCCGACGGGACGTGATACATCTCCCTTTCACCTCTTCTGCGGCGACCTCCACGGGTCCCGCGGAACTTTACCAACCGGGTCCCCTTAAACAGTTCCCTTCTCTCCCGCTCGGTGGCTGGGGAAGAGATGTCATAAAACATACCGCTGGATTCAGTGTGATGGAGTCCTTCTGTCACGTAAACCACACGGGAAGCAGTAGTTTAATTAAAGGGCAATCCAAAAACATGTAGTCATGCAGGCAGGGGTCAAAATCCAAAAACACAAGTACAACACCAAGAACAAGAACCAGGACGCAGATCAGGAAGTGGTGTGACATTAAACAAGGACTCCGTAACAAACACTAAACAGGCAGGGTATTTATACACATATCTAACAAGACTAACACAGACCAACTGGGAACAATGATTACAGGGAACAGCTGAGTGCAATAAACTGATGAGTGACAGTGACAGACAGAATGCTGGGAATTGAAGTCAAATGTGAAGGACACCGTGAGAACGAGGACCTCTAATGATAGACAAGGTAACACAACCAGACACTGTGACAGGGCTGGGATCCAGCCACGCTGAAGCTGCACTCGCGAAGGGCGGCTGCTCTCATTGCGAGAGTATGCCGCTCTCCTCTCTGCGCTCGAGGCTAGCCCTCTTTTCACAGGGCGACCCGCCCCTCGCATCCTCCCGTTTCCCGCCCTCCTCGAACCACGGAGGAAGAAACGGCGAGGCCAGAGGATGCCTGAGTGCTCAGAGACGAGTGAGCCCACGCCGGTCCCATCCCCACGTGCCTCGCTCTCTCCAGAGGGAATAACTTCCTCTGTGTTATTAACCCAGACGGACCAGCCCCTGTCTGCAAGTGGCCGGCCTTGTCTCATTTGGTGGACCGGAGAAGGAAGGTGATGACAGCCTGTCTTTGGCTGCATCTGAAACCGAGGAATGGCCGGGCTCAGTCGCTGACAGGCCCACGCACCTCTGCCCGCCCACCACCATTGATGGAAGGCCAAGGCGGCTCATCCATCCAAACCATGCAGGACTACCTCAGCTCTCGCCGGCCGAGCCTATACCTCCGCTGGTCAGGCTGCATCAGCCCTGCACACTATGGCGGTCCTCCAAGTGTTCCAAGCGAAACTCCTCCACTCCATGGACGAGTCTGGACCGGACCCGAGGCCTTCAGGGACCTGCGCAGCACCAGGGAGACCACTGCCCAGGCAATTGGACGAAGCATGGCCAGCCTGGTTGTGTTAGAACCCCATCTCTGGCTGAACTTAACCGGGATAAAGGACGCAGACCGGGCTGCTTTCCTGTACTCACCGATCTCTAACACTGGTCTCTTCAGTCCCGCAGTTAAGAGCTTCACCAAGGCACAGAAGTCGTCGCAAGCAATGCCATGCTTCCTACCGAAGCGTTCCAGTTTGGCTTCAGGCCTCCCCAAGAAGGCGCCGACCCCTCAGCCAGCTAAGTCAGCGCCGCCAGTTTCTCAACCCCGCCCAGCGGCTGAAACCCATCGACGCCCACAGTCAGCTAAGCAAGGCAGGCTTATCAATACACAGTCCTACAATTCGGACTGTTCCTGGCATCTAATAGGTTTACGAAATTCATAGACGCAGCTCTCTCCCCCCTGAGACAGCAGGGAATGCGCATTCTGAACTACCTCGACGATTGGCTCATTCTGTCCCAATCGGAGGCCGAGTTACAAATCCACAGATCCTGGCTCCTCAGTCATCTAGAATGCCTTGGGCTCAGGATCAACTTTTCCAAGAGTGTCCTGTCTCCCAGCCAACGTATAACCTTCCTGGGAGCAGTCATCGGCTCTGTCCAGATGAGAGCTTGGCTCACGCCAGATCGTGCTCTCTCCATCCAACAGCTAGCTGCTTCGTTCTAAGCCCAAACCTCTAAGTATCCCTTCACTGGCTCCGACATTGTCTGGTCCCCGTTGGACTCTGAATTTAGTTCTACTATACCTACTACCTCGGCCTGCATAGTCCCAGGCGATAGTTCAGAGCGTAGTCATCAGCTATTAGCATGGCGTTTCGAAATTGGTTCCCATAGCGTATAGCTACGCAATACGAGTGAACGTTCTCGAAAGGGAACGTACTAGGTTACTAATGTAACCTCAGTTCCCTGAGAGTAAGGGAACGAGTATTGCGTAGCCAGCCGTGCTACTAAGCTGCACGTCAGGGTGATGTTGCATTACTCATTGTTGCCTTTACTCTCAGGGAAATGAGGTTACGTTAGTAACCGAGTACGTTTCTTTCCTTTGTTAATTACTCATGAGACTATGAGTACCTGCAAAACAAAATAATACCACAGAAAGAGCTGGAGTTTATATCATGTCTATTCATTAGGGCCTCTTTATTTTTAACATGTTCATTCTTTCAGACCAGTTAATTACTGCTTATTGGTTACTGATTGTAGTTTATTCTTTGATGTCTTAATTCGTAGCCTTTTTAAAAGGAGACTGTTTGGGGATATTCAAATTAATTAACCAAGCATTAATACCATTGATCAGCCCTACCAAACGTGGAAGTTTTTACCACTAAGAAACAAACATTGTTATGTTATTTGATTGATACTGTGAAGCTACTTTGATGCAATTTATATTGTGAAAAGCGCTATTTAAATACACTTAACTTGACTTGACTTGAAACAATTGGGCTGTCATACAGACTCCTAATGAATGGCTTCTAGTGAAGACTGAGAATCAATGCACAGATTATAGACTACGAATATTTTCTGTTTATTCATACATTTTACATAACAATCGTGCTTTTTCATATGACACCATTTAAATACATGTCCTATGTTATAATTTTAGGCAGTGTAACAGTTAAAAATATACAAAACAATATTATTTCTTACAAGACATAAATCTTATTTGTTTTATAATCCTTTTTAGAATCATCACTCATAATTTCCATAAGGTATGTGCTTCAGAGCTCAAAATATTATTGCAGAAAACAGCAATTGTTTTTCAAATATTTCAACATTTAGACAAAAAACTTAATGGAGTACAGACATTCACGGTTACATGTTTTACACAATACAATTTTACAATAAAGTTCCAGATAAAACTGCAGTAAAGTATCTTTGTACAAAACTCACAGGACATAGCCATTTCACATTTTATGTAGGTACGTATCTCCTCTTAGTAAACATGTTTAACATGACTGAATGCTTTTCACGTGTAGCTGCCTTTGATGGAAATTATCAGCACATCATTGCCCTGTCGTCAGAGAGGTTTCTGTACTCTTGGGTTTGTGCTTTTTTTTTGGGGGGGGGGGGGGGCAGAAAAGCCCTAATTATATTTTAGTATATGCTACTTATTTAAAATATGGTATTAACTATTCATTTGTATCCTTTTTCAAAAAACAAAATAATTTGTATCCTTTTTCAAAAAGGTATGGCACAATATAGTATAGTGTAAACCATTGTTATCGAGTGGCCAGTTCGTGTGTGCATTTCTGCTTTGTTTTAATGATTCAACATTTTGGCACATGATGTAACTAATGGTCATGCAAATTGCGACTACATAAATCACAGGCTTAAGGAGCTGATATGCACTCAGGGTCAGAGACATATCTGAGATTTTTTTTTTCCTGAGGGGACATGTAAACAGGACACTGAATTGACAGCACTCATCAGTAATCTATAGAATAATCTGTAAAAATGTTCACCCTGTGTTTTGCGGTGTTCTCATTTTCTGTATTTTTGTACCCTGTGCTTTACAAACTACACAATGCCAGGCATAGATTCGTTTTTGCTTTAGTCTATGATTTTGGTCCTTGGTCTCAACATTAAAGTACAAAGCATTCTAAAAATAATTCTAAAAATCACATACAAGTATTTTCTCTTTTTTAGCTCGGAAAAGAAAAAGAAAAAGCTTGTAACAGTCTCTCTCAACAAAGATATTCAACAACATATAATGGGTCATCCAAGGGCTCTACCGAATAAAAATTCATTGTGCTTCGGACACAGGGCTTGCTTGATGCACCTTGGTTATTCCAAATGACCCACAATATAACATAATCATAATCATGGACTCCTGCTTTGTCCCAGTGCAACATAGAAACTGTTTATACCTTACATAAATAGCTTATGCATTGCAAAACAATGCACTGTTCTTAAATCTAACTCACAGTATAACCTTAGTAGAGACAAATTTACATACTACATAGTATAATTCTTTTTTTTAACACTGACACTCGTTGCTTCACATTTGGAAAGCTTACAGAGTTTGTGTACATTTTTTAAATGCAAATGTTTTTTGTTTGTTTGTGTTTTTAATTATTTTTTGTCACATTTTATGTTTAGTTTGATTATTTATGACCCCTGGAGGTAGATGATTCTATTACTGTATAAACATGGAAGTCTTCTGTGCTGTTTGATTGCTCTCTGCTGGGGTTCACCTCTACTGCTTTTAGACATTGGCATCGCTACCAGGGTTAGTTGGAGATGAACTATCAGCCTGCACCTGCGGCTGTGACGGAGGCTGTGACTGAGACGGAGGCTGAGACTGAAGTGGAGGCTGGGGCTGAGATGGAGGCTGTGGCTCTGGCTGCGGTGATTGCGGTTGCTGCTGTGCCTGGTCCGGTTGTTGTGGTGATTGTGGTTGTTGCGGTGATTGCGGTTGCTGTGGTGATTGTGGTTGCTGTGGTGATTGTGGTTGCTGTGGTGATTGTGGTTGCTGTGGTGATTGTGGTTGTTGCGGTGATTGCGGTTGCTGCTGTGCCTGGTCTGGTTGTTGCGGTGATTGCTCCGGCAGCTGTGGCGGTGACTGAAGCTGCTGTTGCTCTGGCCCATTCTCCTGAGCACGCCTCACTGCTGGAGGCTGCAGCATTATCCTGATCCGCTGAAATAAGGCCCCAGAACCAGCACCAGTAAGCACAGATATACCATGTAATGCCTGTGTTATCTTTGTTCATTATTTTATACGTAAATGAAAACAGTTACCTCCTTATATGTCCCCTTCAGGGTGAGGAACATGTAGACCATATAACCAGGAATGAGAACCATAGAGGATAAAGCCATGAGCCAGCCCACTCCTTGCCCCCATTTAGGGAACACATAGTTGTTCAATTTAAGAGGCACCATTTGCACCGCGCTGAAGAGGAACACACCCTGCAGGAAAGCTCTTTTTAAAAATACTGCAGTTTTCACACAATTACTGAACACCATAATCTGTAACGATTCTTACTTTTATAGAGAAGACTACACGACTTTATTAACGTGGTGCCACTTTATATTAGGTGTCTTCAACTACTATGTACTTGCATAAAAAAAAAGAACTGTGCTATTGAGGTGGGATACGGGTAAGGTTAGGGGCAGTTTTGCTGGTATGGGTAGATTTAAGGGTGGGTTAAAGTGTATAGGAAGGTCAGCAGTATAATTCTTATTACAGAAATGTATTACAGCTCTAATTGCACTGGATACCCAGTAAACTGAGTCAATGGGACAAATAATGGTGTAGTAAAATGAACACTGTGTTATGGGAAATAAACCCTTAAGATTTCGTCTTATTATAAATATTATTGCAAATTTAGGTTTGTGTTAGATATCAAGCGGTAAACTACATTTTTATTTACCATAAACCACCATGGATCATGTTTGTGTTACATGCAGGTTGAAGCAGTGAGGATGCAGGATCTATATGCAGCAGGCTTTTATTGAACAAAATAAACCAAACCACTCAGAACAGCTCAGGCACAGAACAACCAACATATAATACAGACAACGACAGACAACTAGACAGGACTAAACACAGGGACTAAACCAAGGAAACAAGATAAAGCTGACATGAATAACGAGGCACAGGTGAACAGGATACTGAATCAAAGAGACACACTGGGAAAACTGACAAGCAAACATGAACTAACACACACTAAAGTGACAGAACACAACCCCTCCCACAAAGCGCGGCCTTGTGCCATATTACATCAACGGGTGGGAGGGTGCCGGCCCTGGAGGTTGACTAGGGAGTTGCTTACTCAGAGAAGGAAGCCTCCAGAGCGGGGCTGGCAACTCGTGAGACCTGAGATGAACCACCTTCACGGCCTTGCCCAGGGACCCAAGCCCGGCCACTATGGCAGTGGTCTTATAGCCCCCCACCCCCAATTTTCTTGGGGGGAGCTAGATGGGCTGAGCTCGGGGACTGAAGGCCTCTCTGGGGTGAGCTCTGGGACTGGAGTCCCCTCTGGATTCTTGACAGGAGACGGAGTCACCTCTGGACTCTTGACAGGAGAGGGAGTCACCTCTGGACTCTTGACAGGAGAGGGAGTCACCTCTGGACTCTTGACAGGAGACGGAGTCACCTCTGGACTCTTGACAGGAGACGGAGTCACCTCTGGACTTTTGACAGGAGAGGGAGTCACCTCTGGACTCTTGACAGGAGACGGAGTCACCTCTGGACTCTTGACGGGAGACGGAGTCACCTCTGGACTCTTGACGGGAGACGGAGTCACCTCTGGACTCTTGACGGGAGACGGAGTCACCTCTGGACTCTGGACGGGAGACGGAGTCACCTCTGGACTCTTGACGGGAGAGGGAGTCACCTCTGGACTCATGACGGGAGACGGAGTCACCTCTGGACTCTTGAAGGGAGACGTAGTCACCTCTGGACTCTTGACGGGAGACGTAGTCACCTCTGGACTCTGGACGGGAGACGGAGTCACCTCTGGACTCTGGACGGGAGACGGAGTCACCTCTGGACTCTGGACGGGAGACGGAGTCACCTCTGGACTCTTGACGGGAGACAGAGTCACCTCTGGACTCTGGACGGGAGACGGAGTCACCTCTGGACTCTGGACGGGAGACGGAGTCACCTCTGGACTCTTGACGGGAGACGGAGTCACCTCTGGACTCTTGACAGGAGAGGGAGTCACCTCTGGACTCTTGACAGGAGAGGGAGTCACCTCTGGACTCTTGACAGGAGACGGAGTCACCTCTGGACTCTTGACAGGAGACGGAGTCACCTCTGGACTCTGGACGGGAGACAGAGTTGGACTCTTGATGGGAGATAGAATCACCTCTGGACTCTTGACAGGAGACGGAGTCACCTCTGGACTCTGGACGGAAGACAGAGTCACCTCTGGACTCTTGATGGGAGATAGAGTCACCTCTGGACTCTTGACAGGAGAGGGAGTCACCTCTGGACTCTTGACGGGAGGGTTAGTGTTAGGGTTAGCGGCCATCTTGACTGAGAAGTCATATTTTACAGGTCTGTCGTTTTGTCACATGCAGATTGAAGCACAGAGAATGCAGGATCTATATGCAACAGGCTTTTATTGAACAAACTCTAAATGAACCAAAAGACTCAGAACAGCTCAGGCACAGAACAACCAACATATAATACGGACAACATATAAAACGACAGACAACTAGACAGGACTAAACACAGGGACTAAACCAAGGAAACAAGACACAGCTGACATGACTAACAAGGCACAGGTGAACAGGATACTGAATCAAAGAAACACACTGGGAAAACTGGGTCAAATTAACAGGCAAACATGAACTAATAAACACTTAACGTGACAGTTTGGAAGTTTGGACGTTTTGATTAAGGACAAGGGACATTCTTATGTGTCCCTCATTAACACATAAGTGCATGTGCATAATGAATCAGAGGGAAACATCCTAGAACGCTGCTTGCTGGGAACAACAATAAAGGCTTTTTACTTTTGAAGAAGCATCTTGAATTTTTTTGTGCAATTAAAGACTTTAATAATGAATAGCTGATTAACTGGCACTGAAACTATTGCAAGACAACTAATTTTGGACTGAATTGAGCTGGACAATGACTAACCTTGCAACATCTGTACTGTTATAGAAATGAATTACATCAACATTGAACTGACTCGAGCTGAATAATGACACTGTTGCATTTAGTAGAGCTGCTTATAGCTAAATAAACTAAATTTAACTTATATCATTGATGTACTTAGCAACATTGACTATTATTTTCCTGCTTATTAATGTGAAGCTGCTTTGAAACAATCTGTAGATTATAAAGTGCTCTTCAAATAAATGTGACTTGACAAACTTTAACTTTGTCTTACAGTAATTTTCCACACATCCAAAAACATTTTTTTGGATTTGACAGTATTCAAAGACTAACAAGTATACTCCACTTTTATCCATTTATTTTAATGTTTGTCACAAAAATGGCAAGAGTTTTTAGAAAAGGTTATATCGCATTAAAAAGAATAAAGGAGGTTACTTACAGCAACAATTAGAGGGGTGAAGAAAACCCAGCACAGTTTCCACCATATACAAGGCTTGTATCCAATCATTTCCTGGATGTTATCATAAAACTTGTTCACACCTGAAATTACATAAAATTTAATAGGGATTAGAACAATTCACTGCAACTATATTGCAGCAACTGGATTAACGGATAGACATCCATCTATCCATCCATTCATCTTTATCTGTAGCAGTGTTGAGGATTCAGGGGTACTCAATACAATCCGAACCGAGACATTTGTTGTGTCTGAAATCGAATACTCAAAACATACAGTGTTGGGCAGTAACGTGTTACAGCAATGGGATACAGTAATAAGATTACTTTTTGCAGAAACTAGTAGTTACTAGTTTCTAATAAGATTTCAGAAATAATATTACAGTTACAGTCCATAAAATAGCTTGTTGCAATGTTATTGTTGTTGCCTCCTCTACTAGTTTGAAATCCAACAATCCAATCATTCCTAGATTCATTTTGTAATCTTAACGACTTGCGGGTGCATGTGATGTCACCATTGCTGCAAGCTAGCGTGGAATATGTAAAATCTTACATTCAGTGGCTGGAAATAATGACATTACTTGATGACAAGAATATACCATTGTCAAAAGTAAGTTGTGGTATTACTTTACTCTGGCATTACATGGCTTGCCCATCCATATCGCTTTTATCTGGGTAACAGGTGAAATATGCTGTTTGTTGCATTTTAGAATCCAAATCATATGACAAATCATATGCTGTCGTAATCGTGTGTTTATTTGCTTCATGTTTCATGTATAGAAACGTTTCTCTGGGCTAGTATGTACAGAAAAGAACGCAGAAGTGTAGTGGAACTTGGTCATAGGAAGAGACAGGGCAGGTTATGATGAACACGTAATATGATTGGGATATGAGCAGCCTTTGTTTCGCGCCTTTCTTTCGGCCTGTTTTAAAGGATGCATCAGATGTATCCTTCGTGGCCTTAAATCACCCACAATCCTTTTCACACATTCCAATTCACGAAAATAAGCAGACGGAAAACAAGTCGGTACTGAGCTTGTCTGAGTTTATTATTGTAACTTATTATTACTGTTTAGTCCAAGTGTGCAGCACAAGTTCTGAAAAGTGATGTATGTAATCTAATGGGATGTGAGACAAACTAAACAATCAAATTACAGTTGTTCTGTAGTAAACTGTACTAACCGATTCAGCGGGAGTGTGGGCTCCATTTCACACTCACTACTGTACAGACTCTGGCTCAGGTCTGCGTAATCAGCACAAGATGTCAGCACCATATTGGGACATTGGCGGCTTCACTTTTCTACAATGGAAGAGAGTGAAGGCGCGTCGTCCATCTTTTTTTACAGTCTATGGTTTAGTCATTCATTAGTTGCCATGGTCCCTAATTAGTCCACACCTGTTCCCTGTTCTGTTGATTACCTTCCTCTGTGTATTTCAGCCTTCAGTCTTCCTCAGTTCTGTGTCGTATGTTAAAGGGTTAGTTCACCCAAAAATGAAAATTCTGTCATTATATTTTTGATGAAATCTGAGAGCTTTCTGATCCCTCCCTAGACAGCAACGTCATTGCAACTTTCAAGGTCCAGAAAGGTAGTTAAGACATCGTTAAAATAGTCATGTGACTACAGTTGTTCAACCTTAATGTTATGAAGTGACGAGAATACTTTTTGTGCACAAAAAAGCTCCAAAATATAGACTTTATTCAACAATTTCTTCTCTTCTGTGTCAGATCTCCAACGCTATTCACGTAGTAAACACAGTACAGCACTTCCAGGTTCTACGTCAGAACGCCGGCTCAGTATTGGCCGGCTCCTGCATCAGCATCACACATGCGTCGTTGTGCTTTTGTGAACAGCGTCGGACAATAATTAGCCGACATTCTGGTGTAGAACCCGGAAGCGCTGTACTGTGTTTACTACGCAAATAGCGTCGGAGATTTGACACAGAATAGAAGAAATTGTTGAATAAAGTAGTTCATTTTGGGGTTTTTTGCTCACAAAAAGTATTCTTGTTGCTTTATAACATTACATTGATTAATTAATGACAGGATTTTCAATTTTGGGTGAACTAACACTAATGTTTATGGATTGTTGTGTTTGAGTTATCTCTGTGTTTAATAAAAATCGTACATCAAGCATCACGCATCTTCCTTTTGGATTAAGCTACAGTGACCCCATTATAGAACCATTTTAAAAGGTATACTTTTGTACCTTACTAACCTCTAGAGGCTGCATATTAATACTGTACCTTAAAGATACATATTAGTGCATAAATGGTATATGTCAGTACCTTCTGAAAGGGTCCAACCTTAGTGACAGCTTTTGTAAAAAAAAAAAAAAAATGGATAGTGTATTATAAAAAAACGGCTTTAAAAAAAAACGACTTTCACAATGGCCAATCAGAGCAGCATAATGTCATAAACTATGACAACACTCTCCAATCCTAATGTAGAGATGACCCTCAGCTCAGTGGACAGTTGTTGAGTGGACCACAAATATTTAAAATTTGAGTTCCTCTGATCAAGAGCAAAGACATGGAAATTATATTCAACCAAAAGACAAACGTGTGATAGGATGGTTGTGAAGAGGGCAAACATGACAAGGACAGAAAGGGTTGAAGGCTTCGTTGTATATCAGACACATGACTCTAAAAATGAGGAGCTAATACAATTTCCCAGGCAGATTGACAGATTGGATTAATGGGAAAAATGCCAGGAAGATCCATGGAAAAAAAGGCTCCTCTCTGAAATGCCAAACTAGCAGACAGCAAAAGTGGCAAACACTGAGAAATCCTACCAATGGCCTTAATTGAGGACAGAGAGAAAGCAAAAGCACTAAAGATGACAATAGACGTATCGGGGGACATATACAGAGTTAACAATGTCAGTTACTCAAGGGACAGCGGCTCTAGACGAAAGCTCATGAGACTGTTCAGCACCTGCAGGCAGCAGCATCAAACACTCAATACATAACCATGTCATCAAGAGTAATGGCAAGACACTGGCAGAAAAAAAGCAATTGTTGATGTAGCAATCCCAAATGACCGTACCATAAAGAGGAAAAAGAGCTTGAGAAATAGAAGCTATAGACAAACCAAGGCCAATGTAGTGCTGAAGAAGAGGGACTAAATGAATGAATGAATGACTTGTCAATATCAATGAAAACGACAATCTTAAGCAATATTTTTGTCATCCTTGTCACAACTTGGAATTTATGATGGTTACCAACTTCAGTTTGTAATTCAATTCTGTTTCCTTACATACCCATTAATTGGCTGGTCTATTCAAAATTCACGATTTGTTGTCATGTGTGTAAAATACACACACATTTGCACACATTTAACAAAAATATACAATATGCAAATGTATACAAAAGTATTTTTGTAACAGTAATGGCATGGATGTTTTGCGTTCAGAGTGGTCCTGTCCCACTGATGCACTTTTGTCGTGACAGAATTATTGATGACTACTTATGACTGATGACCAAAGCATTTTTTGTCCTGTTCAGTGCAAAGGGCGAGCACAATGTAAAACACAGACACGGTGTGACAGGACTCACCATAGCACCAGGAGATTGAGATGCACTCGAAGAACACCAGGAAGAGCAGACACATGCCACTGGCTGAGTAATAGTCGAAGAGTTTAAACACATAGAGGCCACCCTAACACAAGAAGAACACAAGCGTAATATAAGTCCCTGTAGCCTGATATTAGTCATATTATTATCATATTATCTCCTCGTCAGATTCACGACTGATTACCTGTGTGATATTGGACAGTCCAATGGCGTAGGACACAACGCAAACACATGCGATGAAAATCTCTCTCCTTTTCCTGAGCACGCGTGGGAACTCATCCACCAGAGCAGTGATGAAGCCCTCCACTGTGCAGAACTGCAAGACAAGTCAACAGTCATTGTTATGGCAAACTTTTGTTATGGCTCTGTGCTGTTGCATTCAATAAACCTATGATCACAGGTGTGTGTGTATTAGCTATTACACTTTGAACATGGCTTATCCAATCAGATTTTAGCTTTTGTATGACTTCCTCAAAGCAAGGCAACAATAAAAACCAATAAAAAACATAAAACAATGTATTTTTTATGCGACAGGGTTGGGATTCAGTTTGGTTTTATTTGAACATTGCCACTAAACAAGACCAAAACTCCAGCTTAAGGGAAAAAGAAGTTTAAAATCTTGTAGCCATAAAGGCAGAAATCAGCATCAAAAGATTTTATTGGGCTCAGGGCTAATTCAATTTTTTAATCCTCCTTATGTTTCCTTGTGTGGCCACCAGGGACCCCGCCACAGATGCTGGAGTACCAAACACATCCCGTTCACTTCTGTTTCTAGGTCAGAGCTTGAATATGTGCAATTCTCACCTGACTGTCGATTCCCAGCATCAGCAGCATGGAGAAGAAGAGAATAGCCCACAACGGTGAGATGGGCAACTGCGTCACAGCTTCTGGATACGCTAAAAATGCCAAACCAGGACCTGTGTGAGCCATGAAGAAATAAAGCATTTCAGTTATCTGAAAGAAATGTCTAGATTTTAACTTCAAAGTGAAATATTGTAAAACATTCTGTAAAACGAACTGATTACCGGATGCAGCTACATCAGCTATTGGTCTCTTTGTGACATGTGCCATGAAGCCCACAATAGAGAAAATCACAAATCCAGCAAACATACTAGTGAAGGAATTTATACAGCACACGATGATAGAATCCCTGCAGAAAAAGGGGGAAAGGATTCTGTCTTCAAATGAGCTATAAGCATCTATAAAACATTCCCTTCACTGACCTGGAGGCTGCACATCAATTTGGCATTTAAGGAGAAGATGGATTATGTAAACGACATACAGCCAAATGCAGAATCAACTGTTTAATTTGACAGTAATTCTCACTATTCATATAGACTCACTCAAATTCCAGGCCCTGAAGACAGGGGCATCATGACAGTCAGCCACAGTTATAAGGCTGGCTTGTTCACATTTTCAAGCAAACATCAAAAAAGAAATGCTCGAGGTAAAAGCAAAGTTCAGGGGCCTGAAACAGGGTCAAGTTCTACGAACTGATTTGAAAAGATAATGTCACTGCGTCACTCATACCTGTACACATTGTTATTGAACGGGTTGTAGCTGCCCAGAGCAATGAGGGAGCCTAGACCCAAACCATAGGAGAAGAAAATCTGTGTTGCAGCATCCAGCCAAACCTGAGATGGAAAAGCAAGCTATGTATCAGCTAGACTGGGTTTGTTGGATCTCGTTTGACTGATGAAACGTGTGAATTACCTCAGACTCCTTCAGCTTCTCAAAGTCAGGAGTGATATAGAACATGATTCCCTCTTTGGCCCCAGGCAGGGACACTCCACGGATAAACAGAATGAACAACATGAAGTACGGGTAGGTGGCAGAGAAGTAAACAACCTGCGAAACATTGATTTCTCTATCAAATATCCCCAACGTGTGTTTGTCCAGCATGTAAATGCTTGTCAGAAAGAAACTGCAGGAAATATTGTGCATTGCTTTCACGGACAAGAAACTCAGAGAGCCACCATTTATTGCATCCATGTGTGCTTTACAATTAATGTAGTGAAATTATTACGAACTCACTCAAATTCCAGACCGAAGCCCTGAAGACAGACCAACAAAGACATCTCACCTTTCCAGTCCAGCTAACACCTTTCCAGATACAGAAGTACACGAGGATCCAGGCAATGGCCAGTGTTATTGCAAGTGGAGCACGAATTTCACCAGGTTTTTCTAAGCCATCAGTCATCTGATGCACATTGCGTCTGTATAAGCACATCATGCAACACAATTACATGTCACAACAAGACAATTTAATGTACAAAGGTCAAAGAAGGTCATGCACATCAATGTTTTCATCAAATCTTACTCCCAAAACTCCATGACAGCACTGGTGAGATTGGTGGTGTCTACTATGCTGTAGTTTGTATAACATCTGTCTGTGTTCCATTGATTGTTACAAGTTTTCCATGGAAGCTCCTACAAAGAGTAGAACAATGCTTTACATTTTTTATTTAATAAATACCCCAGAATAATTACCTAAACATGCCAATATATATATATATATACAGTATATATATATATATATATATATATATATATATATTTATTTATTTATTTATATATTTATTATTCTTTCTTTTCTTTTTTTTTGCATGGAAGCACACGTGACGAGGAATGCTTACAGTGGTAAAGGAGTTGTATAAGTAGTAAATGGCCCAGGCAATGATGACAATGTAGTAAATGTTCAGCCAGAATGAGAGAACAGCAGCAGCAAGACCAACACCTGTAGTTATGACATATTGTGTTATAACTTACATTCAAAGCAGAATGTGAACCACCTGGTCAAAGCCAGCATATACAGTACGGCTTTTATGCAGTATTATAGATGCTTTATTAGATCATTTGTCTTCAATCTGGAAGATCTGTGAGCATCTTTAGAACAACAGATATCAAACTTACAACACATAACCCATGCATTTAAATCTACTCGCGTTGCATTTACTGAAAGTCTCACACGCTTCAAGAAACCAGCTCGTATTTTCAGCATTAAGTAATGGGGCAGATGAGAAAGAAAAGTGCTGAATAATGATATACCTTTGAACATTGGAGCTAGTTTCCAAACCCCAAGGCCGCCAATGGATGTGTACTGTCCAAGAGCGCATTCAAGAAAAAACAGAGGAACTCCCGCAAAAAATAGCGTCAAAAAATAAGGAATCAAGAAAGCCCCTGGAATCAATACAGAAATACATGAAAGCACCAAGTGGGGCTGTGCACAGCAACACAAAGCACACACACACCCTGGCACAACATCTCAGACTCAGACTCTTGGAGAAGGAGAAGCGTCTCTTACCTCCGCCGTTTTTCCCGCACAGATAAGGAAATCTCCACACGTTCCCCAGGCCGATGGCGTAGCCCACGCATGACAGCAGAAAATCAAATTTACCACCCCAAGTTTCTCTGACTGGAATGTCTTTCTTCTTCTTCTCTGGTTTGGCGTCCTCTGATTTGGGTTTGTCGTTAGTTGTGATCTCGTTGAGTTCCGTCACAACTTGTCCATCGGTGTTTTTGGTGTTGTTTGTCGCCATGTCTCTGGTTTCAGACAGCAGTAGAGATCCACACAAACTCGACACAGTTTCAGCTAACCTGAAGACAGCGAATCACACGAAACCATTGGTTTCTTCCCCTGCAAACGCAGTCCGCGGTTTGACTTCGAAGGCGACACACACATACACACACACACACACACATTAAGAGATCTGCCGTCTCGGAGACAGAACTGTCTGTCAGACACATATTTTTTTTTTCGATAGAACGATCTAGCTTCTCAATTATGTTTTTTCGTCAATGTTTTGATGTAGGCTATTTACTATTGTTATACCGTTAAAATGCATGCACATAAACAAATCACTGACAATCTTTTCCATCTACTTACAGTGAATTGCGACTGTTTTCCAAAGGCAATGTGTCCGTGTGTCATGCAGCGAGGTGTCCGTGGATTGCTGTCTGAGTTGTGAACTTCCAGAAACGAGTGTTGTGTCCATGTAAAGCGGTCCTGCGGGAGCTGTCCACACGCCGCTGGTGCTGAATCCTGTCTGAGCGCAGCAGCTCCTCAACATTTACAGAGCGTCAATGTCATGTGAAAGTCAACACCCCCCAACGGATACACACACACATTTTCAGGTCAGGCACGCAAGTCTTTACCTTTATGTGCATGTGTTAACATCGTTCACAATGAAAATGATTCTGATCTCAATTAGAATATTACCAACATTTTGGAATTCAATGCAAAATATAGACTATGAGCCATTCATAAGTTACGCTATTCCCTTTGAAAGGTTAAAAATCTTGATTTGAAATTAACTTGCTCACACACATCTGGGGCTGCCAGGAGGTAAAAATGAACTCATGCATTCATTGCTCATTCTGAAGAAGAATTGCAATCCTCAAACCCAGCCCACTTCATACCCAAATATTTCATCATAAATGTGTCAGATGAGGAGCAGAACAGGTGAAGCCACTGACACGGATCAGGTGAGCAGGGAAATACCATTCCTCATCTGAAACAGGACGCTATCTTTTATCGGACGAATAAAACGCACACAGCGCAGTCTTGACCTTCTGTCGAAAGTCCATAAATATGTGGTAAGCATTTCCATCCAGAATATATGTCTTGAACTTACTTTTTAGTTAGCTTTTTGATTTCTTCTAAAAGCATAAAGGACAGAATTGTGAATGTCAGTAAACATTGGTTAATGAAAAGTGAACGAACTCAGTGTGGGATCTGGGTCAGAGTGGTATAGATTTCACCTCCTCTCGCGGAGCTTGGCTCACACTGGAGAACTCAATTGGAAGCAGATGGTGAACCAATGAGGGGTGAACTAACCTACTAATGATACTACATGAAATTTAGCATTTGCACTCCATCTGGCTGCATCTCCCTTCGGTTATGGGCTGAGAAAACATGACATATTTATGCACCTGCTGTGGATGCTTGAGTACTTTTGGCTTGCTGGTGACACCCATGATATTCCCAGACTCATTTGGAGAGAGAGATATGTGCTGCCCATCGAGTATATTCAAAATAATTATTTCAAATGAACTTTACTGTAGTTTGGAGTCTGTTGTTGTGTGTTTTTGAAAAGAAAAAACTGGTTTTACCTGATTTGACCATTACATCGACCCTAGATTTGACTTTCTTTGACGTAACCTAATGCAGGTGTATTCAGTCAAATGAAATCATATCATTTTGGTGTAAACAAAATAAAATAAATCCCACTCATTTGGATGTCATTATACAAAGCAAAAAAAAAAAAATAATAATAATATTAATTAAAAATTTTATAATATCTAAATTATAAACCAAAAAATACATTTAAATTATATGGTCTAAAATAACTCATATCTATTTATTGTTTATCAGGCTTGTGTATGGATTATTAAATTGAGGAAGTCTTCATAGGTTGCACAATTGCAGAATTTGTTTACCCCATAGTGACTTGGGCTTGATTTTGTTCTAATGAAATATGCTAATTCTGTTGGCTGTAAGAGAGCGATCAATGTCTCTAGTGTTGGTAGTATTCGGGAATGTGTGTGTTCAGTGTCTCTGACCTGACTTTGCCAGTCCTGACCAATATATTGTGCAGTGGGATCTAAGTGAACCGGGTTCTGTGTGAGCACTGCAAACTATTTAGGAGGGCTATATAAAAATATACATCCCTCAAAGCAGTATGGGGCATCGGAAACATTTTAAAATTTTGTTCAAGTGTTGCTAGGCAACAGCAAAATGGTCTCAGCCTCCTTGTTATATTGGTGTTTCTGCTGGGGTTTGCTCCCATTGATATCTTCAGGTTTTTTGTCTCCTTTGATTCGCAAATATTAAACTTTCATTTTTTATTTTTGAAAAAAGAATTGGCTTCAGAATTGCTCTCGAGTTACAGAAAGGCCTAAATGTTTAAACCAGAATTGAATTAGCTTCATCATTTATTCTTCAAAAAATAAAAATACATCCCCCTTCATTGTTAATAAATATCTATGCACACAAACCACATGTGGTGTGTTTGCTAACATTAGAGACTCGTGCACAGAACACTATGGGCACAGTGTACCACGAGCACGCCACAATGTCTGCGCTCTCTGCTCACTACACTGCTACTGATCTACTGCATTCACCGCAATCACTATGGAAACTGACTTTTGCCACACAGCCGCTACTGAAACAGACATGCAGCAAATGCTGTCAGCGATTGTCCAGTGACGCATGCTTACATGGAGGTCTGAATCAGTGTTTCTTGTAGACTACAGCAACACTAGCATGTCTCTTCTGTAGTTCTTACTACAGGACTTCAAACGACAGCATACGAATAGAAATCGTACAAGAAATCCTTCAGTACTTCAGCATATCTTAAGGCTGAAATGAGTCTCAACTCTCAAATTACTGTGCAAATTCTAATCTAGATCCACACAGCAAATTTGACACTGTAGTCCACAGACAAAACCGCAAGAGCTTTGCTTTTAACATACAGAGGTTTGGACAAAATGCGTACTTTAGCTAACACGTTGAAACCCTTTTAATCTAACCACCTGCCTCTGGCTAAAATGCATGAAAATGCTCTTCATGGTTTTAAAGGGTTTATCTGCTTCAAAGGCAGCGCTCTGACCGCGCAGTCCTCCAGCCGCACAAAGAATGCGCTCCAGCCTTTGGACAAGTTTCTGAGCTCAGTCCTCATTCAGGGGACAGGCTTCCCTTTTTTTCGCTTTTTACATAAGACAAATTTACACGTGCTGATGATGTCAGCTCTAAGTCTGCACACCACCTCCCCCCTCCCAAAAACATTTACAAAAATAAGGCATTTTCCTATCGAGTGCAAAGTACGTCTGTCAGGGATTTAGCACGCACATACATTTAGCATGCATTTAAAAAGCATAGCTGTAATAATATTGATGCATGGTTGTAGTGTAATGCATCAAAGCAAAGAAATTCTCAATGGAAAAAAGAGCAGGACTAATAATTGACTGCTAATCTATGAATGACATTCTGATTGGTTATAAAATGGCATGCGTGCATAATGGCAGCATTCCAATTTGTGGAGTAAAAACACAAGGGAAGCATCCTAAATCTGAAGAGAAAATGATCCTTCCCTCTGTGTGCATGTTGCTGTCACCCTGGATCTTTTCATAAAACCGCCACTAGCGTGCCTCGCATTTGAATTAGGCTGATGAGTGGAATCTGTGCCCACAGAGAGGCCAGCGGCGCTTTCCAACATCACACGACGCTTAATTAGGGATTCTTCTACATTGTAAGGCTGGATTTGTGCCAAATGTCTATCAGTGGTTTCAGTCAATGCACTAATCATTGCGCTCGCTACTGCCCGAGGTGCATCGCCGCGCTCTCTCCCCTGGCGTCTCAGACAGAAAACAACAGCCTGTGAAGGTATCTCTAATTTTAGAGCTCAAGCTTCATCTTGCGGTTTAAAAATATAGTGCAACCAAATAACACTTTCGAGAGCTAGTTGCACGAGACAATGATGATTCTGGGGGTAAATGGGGTAACGGAAGAATAATCTTCAGTCATTATTAACTACAAATCTTCCCCTCACTATAGCTTTAATCTCATTAGTGTTTCAAATTTCAAATTTAATGTACAAATTGCACAAAGACTGCTGAGAACCAAATGCAAAGTCAATGTTGTGGTGTGACACGGCATGATACAGTGTAATCTGTCTTCACACAGTGGTTATTAAAGTCATCTCATCACTGCAGCTACTGCTAGAAGCTCTGGTTAATAAAGAAACAGAGAGCAGGCTGTTACACATTTTATAGAGGGCAAGCACATGACATCACAGTCGGCGGAGCCACTGCGGTTACACCCACTGAGTGGCAAAAGGACTGAGTGGCAGCATTGGTATTCAGCTTGAATGCTGCAAAAAAAAACACATAAAACATATCTAAAATGAGAAAAAGCTTTAATATTGACTGTACAAATAGATTTAACAAGAAATCAGAGCCATCTTTTTACAGACTGCAAAAGCAACAGAAAAGAGAAGCAAATGGATCACTGCAATTCACAGAAACAACTGGAATCCAGGCAGCAACACATGTTGCAGTTACTATTTTGTTAGATGTTGAATTTTGGGATTAGAGATGTGCAGATCAGCTTTAAAGTCACCTTGAATCCGCTGTTAAAAATAAATCATCCACCCGCCACACCCGAACCTATGATTTTCTCTGACTTAGATATCTGCACTCGATTGTCAAGTGTGTAGAATAACAATTATTCTAATTCTCAGTGTTAAGCTTTGGAACAGTCTTCCTACCATTGTCCGGGAAGCAGACACACTCTGTCAGTTCAAAGCTAGACTAAAAACACATCTCTTTGACCTAGCATACACATAATACATTATAGACTTCTATAATTCAATGTTAGGCTGCATAGATTAGGTCAGCCGGAACTGGGAACACTTCCCTTAAATCCTGATGTACTCGTTACATCATCATAAGAAGAATGGCATCTACGCTAATTTTAGTGTCTTTGTTTATCCCGAGGTTTTCCCGCAGCCTACCGGATCCAGGCCGTATCCAGATCTGACTAGGACCTTCGCCTGGACACAGTCACACACACACACACACACACACACACACACACACTCCAGATCTGACTAGGACCTTCGCCTGGACACAGTCACACACACACACACACACACACACACACACACACACACACACACACTCCAGATCTGACTAGGACCTTCGCCTGGACCCGATGACAACGCAGTGCTGAAGTACCAACTAGCCTCTCCCTATGGAGGATCCCTTTCCCACTCTACAGAAAAAGCGTTGTGGGGAATTCGGTTCGCTTACCTAACCCGAAGTGATAAAATTAAATAAAATTCTGTATCAAATTTATAGGCAAGACAAATAGTTTGTTTAGGCATGATCTGTGGGGAATTACAAACCTGCGCACACACAGGTCCTTCTCAAAAAATTAGCATATTGTGATAAAGTTCATTATTTTCCATAATGTAATGATAAAAATTAAACTTTCATATATTTTAGATTCATTGCACACCAACTGAAATATTTCAGGTCTTTTATTGTTTTAATACTGATGATTTTGGCATACAGCTCATGAAAACCCAAAATTCCTGTCTCAAAAAATTAGCATATTTCATCCGACCAATAAAATAAGTTTTTTTAATACAAAAAGAAAGTCAACCTTCAAATAATTATGTTCAGTTATGCACTCAATACTTGGTCAGGAATCCTGCAGAAATGACTGCTTCAATGCGGCGTGGCGTGGAGGCAATCAGCCTGTGGCACTGCTGAGGTGTTCTGGAGGCCCAGGATGCTTCGAGAGCGGCCTTAAGCTCATCCAGAGTGTTGGGTCTTGCGTCTCTCAACTTTCTCTTCTCAATATCCCACAGATTCTCTATGGGGTTCAGGTCAGGAGAGTTGGCAGGCCAATTGAGCACAGTAATACCATGGTCAGTAAACCATTTACCAGTGGTTTTGGCACTGTGAGCAGGTGCCAGGTCGTGCTGAAAAATGAAATCTTCATCTCCATAAAGCTTTTCAGCAGGTGGAAGCATGAAGTGCTCCAAAATCTCCTGATAGCTAGCTGCATTGACCCTGCCCTTGATAAAACACAGTGGACCAACACCAGCAGCTGACATGGCACCCCAGACCATCACTGACTGTGGGTACTTGACACTGGACTTCAGGCATTTTGGCATTTCCTTCTCCCCAGTCTTCCTCCAGACTCTGGCACCTTGATTTCCGAATGACATGCAACCACTGAGCAACAGTCCAGTGCTACTTCTCTGTAGCCCAGGTCAGGCGCTTCTGTCGCTGTTTCTGGTTCAAAAGTGGCTTGACCTGGGGAATGCGGCACCTGTAGCCCATTTCCTGCACACGCCTGTGCACGGTGGCTCTGGATGTTTCTACTCCAGACTCAGTCCACTGCTTCCGCAGGTCCCCCAAGGTCTGGAATCGGTCCTTCTCCACAATCTTCCTCAGGGTCCGGTCACCTCTTCTGGTTGTGCAGCGTTTTTTGCCACACTTTTTCCTTCCCACAGACTTCCCACTGAGGTGCCTTGATACAGCACTCTGGGAACAGCCTATTTGTTCAGAAATTTCTTTCTGTGTCTTACCCTCTTGCTTGAGGGTGTCAATGATGGCCTTCTGGACAGCAGTCAGGTCGGCAGTCTTACCCATGATTGCGGTTTTGAGTAATGAAACAGGCTGGGAGTTTTTAAAAGCCTCAGGAATCTTTTGCAGGTGTTTAGAGTTAATTAGTTGATTCAGATGATTAAGTTAATAGCTCGTTTAGAGAACCTTTTCATGATATGCTAATTTTTTGAGACAGGAATTTGGGGTTTTCATGAGCTGTATGCCATAATCATCAGTATTAAAACAATAAAAGACCTGAAATATTTCAGTTGGTGTGCAATGAATCTAAAACATATGAAAGTTAAATTTTTATCATTACATTATGGAAAATAATTAACTTTATCACAATATGCTAATTTTTTGAGAAGGACCTGTATATTCAAACGCACATAACTATAGAATCAGTTCTTAATGCGCATGAGAACGCCATCAGCGTTTATCACAGGTTCAGTTTAAAGTCTGTTTAGAGAGAACGTTGTCGTCTTAGCGGCCCCTAATTTAGTAACAAATTATAATTTCAATGGAAGTGAATCAATCAAAACTAACTTTAGCTGGAAAATAACATTATTCAAGAACCGCTATAAAGCCAAAACAATCTCTGTTACCTTAAATTATATTTTTATCTCTGTAAAGCTGCTTTGAAACAATCTACATTGTTAAAAGCGCTATATAAATGAAGATGACTTGACTTAAGCGGCACTTAAGTAGGCTACTTTTAAATGAACATTTATTTGAAGTGCCCTTATTATGCTTTTACAGATATTCCCTTTCATGCAGTGTGTAACACAGCTGTTTGTGAATGTAAAAGATCTGCAAAGTTATAAAGATCAAAGTGCACAACATAGTTATTGTCACCTCTATTAAACTACACTTCCCAGCATCACTTCTGGTCCCCACCTGCACACAGTCTGCCATCATCACACCTGCCACGAATAATCACATCCTCAAGTCTCACACCTGTCCCCACCCGTCCCCAACTGCCCCCAACTGTCCCCACCTGTCCCCAACTGCCCCGACCCGTACCCATCTGTCCCCACCTGTCCCTAACTGTCCCCACCTGTCCCTAACTGTCCCCACCTTTCCCCACCTGTCCCCACCCGTACCCACCTGACTCCCCAACTGTCCCCAACTGTCTCAAAGTCTTCATCCATCTTCTGGGATCATCTCGTCTTCCGGTTTTCCTCTCATTCTTCATCAATGCCTGCAACAGATAAGAACTGTCACTTTCCTGCCAGTATCACCATATTGATCTGCAATCCAGTTACTCACCAGCTCATGTCAATAAACTCCGTTTGGAATTTACCTGTGTTTTCCATCTTCTGTTCCATGACAGAAACGCTTGTGTTGTGTACATGTCGAGAAGACGCTGTTTTCTGATTGGCAAAAGCAAATTCTCTTTGTATACACTTACAAAGGATGAGGATATGAATGGTCATTGGTTAAAATTGCCACAGTGATACAACAGCAGTATAACCTTTTGTTGCTTACCTATCATTTTACTGACGACTGCTTGCGGTTAGGAATCTGGGTGTGCTCTTTGATACCAATCTATCATTTGAAAGTCACGTGTCTAGTATCTGTAAAACCGCATTCTTCTATCTTAAAAATATATCTAAATTACGTAATTTGCCCTCAATGACAAATGCAGAACAATTAGTTAATGCGTTCATGATATCAAGGCTAGATTATTGTAATGCTCTACTGGGTGGTTGCCCTGCATGCCTAATAAACAAACTACAGCTGGTCCAAAACGCAGCAGCTCGAGTTCTTACTAGAACCAGGAAGTATGACCATATTAGCCCGGTTCTAACCTCACTACATTGGCTCCCTATTAAACATTGTATACATTTTAAAATATTGCTGATTACTTACAAAGCACTAAATGATTTGGCTCCGCAGTACTTGAGTGAGCTCTTAACGCATTACAGTCCTTCACGTCTATTGCGATCTCAAAACTCCGGCCAGTTAATAATATCTAGAATATCAAAATCGACTTCAGGCGGTAGATCCTTTTCCTATTTAGCACCAAAACTCAGGAACAATCTTCCTAACATTGTCCGGGAAGCAGACACACTCTGTCAGTTCAAATCTAGATTAAAAACACATCTCTTTGACCTAGCATACACATAATATATTATAGACTTCTATAATTCAATGTTAGGCTGCATAGATTAGGTCAGCCGGAACTGGGAACACTTCCGATAAATAGTGATGTACTCTTACATCATAAGAAGAATGGCATCTATGCTAATATCAGTCTCTCTGTTTATCCCGAGGTTTACCGCAGTCTTCCGGATCCAGGCCGTATCCAGATCTGGTGAAGGACCTGCGCCTGGACATGACGACAACACAGCCCTGAAGTGTCAACAAGCCTCTCCCCTGTGAAGGCCTCCTTCTCCTTCTCCTTCCCTTCTGTTGCCTTTGGCTAGCTCAGTTGGGGATATTCAAATTAATTAACCAAGCATTAATACCTGTTATGTTGCCGGAAGGACGAAGCAGAGAGAGAATCCAAGTGCAGCTAAATTTAATAAAAATGACAGGAGAAACAAGGAACACCGGCACACTGAAGCAAGAACAACAACCGACAAACCACAACTGAAACACAGAGGTATAAAAAGACAGGCAAACAAGCTAAACAAGATAACAAGGGGGCGTGGCTAATCAGAAACACATGGGGAGACTAATCAACAAAACAGGGAACAGCTGAAACATGAAAGGACAGGGGAACACATGACAGACAAGAACAAGATACACAAACACAAAACCCACACCGTGACATAGCCCCCCCCCCCTATGGGCGGCTCCCGACGCCCCTCGAAACAAAACACTAAAGTTCAGGAGGGTGGTGAAGTGGAGGCGGTCCTGGGGGAGGGACGGAGGGCCAGACCCGTGCAGGGAACAGAACCAGGGCCCTGCAATGGCGGGCATGGGCCATGGAACGTGGGCGGAGCATGAGGCGCAGGTGGCGGCCAGGGCGGAGACGACCCCTCGGGCGGCCAGGGCGGAGGCGACCCCTCGGGCGGCCAGGGCGGAGGCGACCCCTCGGGCGGCCAGGGCGGAGGCGACCCCTCGGGCGGCCAGGGCGGAGGCGACCCCTCGGGCGGCCAGGGCGGAGGCGACCCCTCGGGCGGCCAGGGCGGAGGCGACCCCTCGGGCGGCCAGGGCGGCGAAGACCCCTCGGGAGGCCAGGGCGGCGAAGACCCCTCGGGAGGCCAGGGCGGCGAAGACCCCTCGGGAGGCCAGGGCGGTGACGACACCGGCTCAGGAACAGCAGACACCGGCTCAGGAACAGACAACACACACACTGGCTCGGGAACTGACTCGGGAACAGACAACACACACACTGGCTCGGGAGCAGACAGCACACACACTGGCTCGGGAGCAGACAGCACACACACTGGCTCGGGAGCAGACAGCACACACACTGGCTCGGGAGCAGACAGCACACACACTGGCTCGGGAGCAGACAGCACACACACTGGCTCGGGAGCAGACAGCACACACACTGGTTCGGGAGCAGACAACACACACACTGGCTCGGGAGCAGACAACACACACACTGGCTCGGGAGCAGACAACACACACCCTGGCTCGGGAACAGACACCGGCTCAGGAACGGGAACAGACACCGGCTCAGCAGCCCCTAGAACAGTAGCGGCCACAAGGACAGACACGAACACAGAAACAAACATTGACTCAGGAATATCAGACACCGGCTCAGGAACAGACAACACACACACTGGCTCGGGAACAGACAACTCACACACTGGCTCGGGAGCTGACAACACACACACTGGCTCGGGCTCAGGAACAGACAACCCACACACTGGCTCGGGAGCAGACAACACACACACTGGCTTGGGAGCAGACAGCACACACACTGGCTCGGGAGCAGACAGCACACACCCTGGCTCGGGAACAGACACCGGCTCAGGAACGGGAACAGACACCGGCTCAGCAGCCCCTAGAACAGTAGCGGCCACAAGGACAGACACGAACACAGAAACAAACATTGACTCAGGAATATCAGACACCGGCTCAGGAACAGACAACACACACATTGGCTCGGGAACTGGCTCGGGAACAGACAACTCACACACTGGCTCGGGAGCTGACAACACACACACTGGCTCGGGCTCAGGAACAGACAACCCACACACTGGCTCGGGAGCAGACAGCACACACACTTGCTTGGGAGCAGACAGCACACACACTGGCTCGGGAGCAGACAGCACACACACTGGCTCGGGAGCAGACAGCACACACACTGGCTCGGGAGCAGACAGCACACACACTGCCTCGGGAGCAGACAGCACACACACTGCCTCGGGAGCAGACAGCACACACACTGCCTCGGGAGCAGACAGCACACACACTGCCTCGGGAGCAGACAGCACACACACTGGCTCGGGAGCAGACAGCACACACACTGGCTCGGGAGCAGACAGCACACACACTGGCTCGGGAGCAGACAGCGCACACACACTGGCTCGGGAACTGGCTCGGGAGCAGACAGCACACACACTGGCTCGGGAACTGGCTCGGGAACAGACAACACACACACTGGCTCGGGAACAGACAACACACACACTGGCTCGGGAACAGACAACACACACACTGGCTCGGGAGCAGACACCGGCTCAGGAACGGGAACAGACACCGGCTCAGCAGCCACTAGAACAGTAGCGGTCACAAGGACAGACACAAACATAGAAACAAACATTGACTCAGGCATATCAGACACTGGCTCTGGAACAGGAACAGACTCTGGCTCGGAAACGGCCATCTTGTCCGTAGACACTGGCTCGGAGGCGGCCATCTTGTCCGTAGACACTGGCTCGGAGGCGGCCATCTTGTCCGTAGACACTGGCTCGGAGGCGGCCATCTTGTCCGTAGACACTGGCTCGGAGGCGGCCATCCTGTCCGTAGACACTGGCTCGGAGGCGGCCATCCTGTCCGTAGACACTGGCTCGGAGGCGGCCATCCTGTCCGTAGACACTGGCTCGGAGGCGGCCATCTTGTCCGTAGACACTGGCTCGGAGGCGGCCATCTTGTCCGTAGACACTGGCTCGGAGGCGGCCATCGAGAGGGCGCTGGACTGGACGGGACCAGCGGTGAGGGCGCTGGGCTGGACGGGACCAGCGGTGAGGGCGCTGGGCTGGACGGGACCAGCGGTGAGGGCGCTGGGCTGGACGGCGTCAGCGGCGAGGGTTCTGGGCTGGACGGCGTCAGTGGCGAGGGCTCTGGGCTGGACGGCGTCAGTGGCGAATGGGGCCCTGGGCTGGACATCCCCAACCCAGGGTCGAAAAATGGCCAGCGTGGAGAGTGGTGTCGGGGCTCCTCTCGACCACCTCCTCTACTGAGGCCTCCACGTGTCCCACGAAACTTGGCCAACCAGGTCCCCTCAAAAGAGTGGCCTCTCCCCCGCTCGGCGGCTGGAGATGAGACACTGGCGAACATGCTGCTGGATTCAGTGTGGTCGGTCGTTCTGTTATGTTGCCGGAAGGACGAAGCAGAGAGAGAATCCAAGTGCAGCTAAATTTAATAAAAATGACAGGAGAAACAAGGAACACCGGCACACTGAAGCAAGAACAACAACCGACAAACCACAACTGAAACACAGAGGTATAAAAAGACAGGCAAACAAGCTAAACAAGATAACAAGGGGGCGTGGCTAATCAGAAACACATGGGGAGACTAATCAACAAAACAGGGAACAGCTGAAACATGAAAGGACAGGGGAACACATGACAGACAAGAACAAGATACACAAACACAAAACCCACACCGTGACAATACCATTGATCAGCCCTACCAAACGTGGATGTTTTTTTCCACTAAGAAACAAACATTGTTATGTTATTTGATTGATACTGTGAAGCTGCTTTGATGCAATTTATATTGTGAAAAGCTCTATATAAATACACTTGACTTGACTTGACTTTACCTCTGTACAGATAAAACGTTGTCGGCATAATTCCGGTTCACGTGGCTACGCGGAAGCGATAAATAATTATTTATTATACATTTTTAAGGCCAGGCAACTCAACTTTTAGGCCTTCTTGTGGTCACTTATTGAGGAACAGTGTGTTTGCAACGCTCAATGTAGAACATATATATTTCATCAACTGTTTTTGTCTGGTGTGCTACCCGAAATCTATGCATTCACCATGGACTTTACACTAGCATCAAATGTTCTTAGATTGGATTACCTTTGTGGATTATATATTTTTCTTTTCCAACTTTGCCTTCGAGGACTACTATTTTTGTCTGAGTGAGTTATTTGCTATAACGAGATGGTGGTCGTGACTGAACTAACTTTGAACTGAACTTTTGTGCACAGACAATCTGATTGATCATCGCTGGATTACAGGTTACTTATATTCCTTACACACACATTATCCATATTGCCTTATTTTCATTATGTTTCTGAGGAACAGCTCTAGGTAGAATGTCACGGGTTGCCATTTCATAAATATAGTTACGACATGGTGTGAACCCAGAATAAGCTCGTTGTTTTGCTTCAGGAGAAACTATAATAGGTGTCTGCTGTTTGTTTGTGGCTCTCTGTGACTGTCTAAAACTCTGCAGAGCCTTGAACGCGCTGATGACATGAGATGTCGGTGCGCAGAGTTATGAAAATACATAGGTTGACAGGCAGGTAGGACATCCTATTATTATACTAAATGCAACGATTGGACAAAAATGTTTTAGTCCTGAGACTTCCACAGAAGATTGTTTAATATTTAGACTACTTCTATTATTGATTGCTATCAGGATGTGAAGAGTTTCAACCCATATAACAAAAAAATTGCCTAAAATGGAAATTTTGTATTTCTTGCCTGCCCGACTCACAGATTATCTGCAGTGTCCATTGATCGATGTCCATAATTTTATATCCAAAAAATCAGTTTGAATGTCTGCTGAGGAAAGCGATATGTTCATCTTTGTCCCTTAGTTATATTATTAACCTTACTTTCATGATATAAGTTAAACAGATGTTATATTAAACTCTTGTCAAAATTTTGGAAATTGTTTTTGTGTTCACTGAGATACTTTTCAAAGGGGGTGTACTCATTTACACTGAGAACTGTATATTAGTCACATTTTTGAGGTTTTGAATAACTACATTTTCGGCTAAAAAATTCTTAACTACACAACTACAGTAATATTTGTAAAAAATATGGTGGATTTGCTTGACCGCTATGACAGTCGCCACAAGCAGAGTGATACAAACGGTGAAACGGTAAGAGTGCTGTTACTGCGCAAATATCGCACAGCTCTCAGTCAATCAGAATCGAGAACCAGAAAGAACCGTTGTATAAATGAGCAATATCACACGAGTAGCAGTGCAGCAAATATACAGGCTTATTACACGGCTTTGTGGAATTCTTGTGGAATTTAATCACGCCATACAGCGCTATATTATTCCCCGATAACAACCGCTGAAAACAGAAACACAGGCTCATCCGGGTTACAGAAGTCAGCAACACTATACGCTTGTTAGGAACGTTTTTCTTTGTGGAAGTTTTGCGTTTGGTGAGCTAATAAAATATTAAAAGTCAAATCAATATATTGTGTACAGTTATTTAACTATCTCATCCATTATGGACTCGCTCTCTCGTTTCATACAAACACAGCCGCTGCCATTCTAGGACTGTTGTTTTGTACACTGTTGGATTATAAGATACAAACAGGTACGATTTTAAAATATTTTCATCTCAAATCAATATCTCTTATACGCCATAATTTTTTAGGTGACCGAATGCTGTGTAATAAGTGGTATGACTGTACTGTATCCATTAAATGTCTGTCTAGTTCAAACTTGCCACGCTAGCAACTGCTCTCTCTGAGGAACCTTTGCGTTAAAGAGCTAATAAAATATTCCGACTCAGATCAATATTGTGTGTCTAATTATTCAGTTATGTGGCAAGTAGCCATGTAATAAACAGATAATGCACATCCAGCCGGTTGTTATCTCAGAATAAACCCCTTCAGGCTGATGAAGACCTGATCCTGATCACCCTGTCAGGGTTTATTCTGAGATAACAACCGGCTGGATGTACTTTATCTCTTACATATATTGCATGGCTACGAGTGTGATATTGCATTATTACAACAGTTCGACGGAACACAGGAGTAAATAAATAAAAAACAATCCTCTTTAAAAAAAAACTCTTTTGTGCAGAACAACTTCCTTCTGCCACGGATTTAAATCCCAGGTTGACAGTTTAACAGTTAAACCCAAGCCTCCGTTACTAATTTTAAAAACGTCACTTTAGAACTACACTGAACAAAATTATAAACACAACACTTTTGTTTTTGCCCTCATTTTTCATGAGTTGAACTCAAAGATCTAAGACTTTTTCTATGTACACAAAAGGCCTATTTCTCTCAAATATTGTTCACAAATCTGTCTAAATCTGTGTTAGTGAGCACTTCTCCTTTGCCGAGATAATCCATCCACCTCACAGGTGTGGCATATCAAGATGCTGATTAGACAGCATGATTATTGCACAGGTGTGCCTTAGGCTGGCTACAATAAAATGTGCAGTTTTACTGTATTTGGGGGGGGGGGGGTCCAAAAACCAAAAGATTGCCCATTTGATGTACCCCAAATAAATTATATCTCATGTGTAATCACTATCTACATAAGAGCCAGTGGCAAATTCCCGAAGGACTGGCCGAGATGACGCTGTTCTCTGCGGGTACATGAACACTGAGCGGCCGCTGATGGCCTGGAGCTCGCATCAGAGAAAGCGTCTTAACAAATTGTAAAATAAGCACTATGATTATATATGAGTCACACATTTGAGGTCTAAATAACTACATTACATTAGGATCTTGGATCTGCTGTTCACTGATCGATTGCTCCTGTCTGCCTTCCTGCCTGCTGTGAGTTTGTTTGCGTCGAGGCTGTAAGCTCTACGCCTCGTATTAGCTTCGTATTTCTTTCTGTTTTGAACCATCATTTACTACCATTTCTAGTTGTTTATATTACTAAATATAGTTTACCCACCATTTCAGATTAACCTTACATCGCTAGCTTCCGTTATTGTTAGCACCGCACGCTAGTGTTTACGCGCCACCCCGCGCTCATTTATTTATTATTTATTTTCTCTCGCGCGCCCGCGCCTTTGAGTTCATAAAAGCCCAGGTAAGTAAGAATCAGTCAACACAAACGGTGAGTAATGTCTTGTCCTGTTATTGTCACCTGTGTCACATGTCACATGTTTAGTATAGCCTTCTCCGATGGCAATATAGGATTTATTTGTGATAAATGCAAGGAGACAGTCAGGCTGACGGAGAAGATTTCAGAGCTAGAGACACGCATCCAAACTTTAATTGAGGATAGTAAGGATAGTACTAGAGCTTTAGATACTTTTTTGGATGCACCTAGCATTGTGAACTCTGTATATGATTCGGTTCCGGCTGAAGTAGAGCCCACGCAGCAGGGCAGATGGGTGACCGTGAGGGATCGCTCTAGTCGCGGATTAAAAAACCACTCTTCCGTTCCGATTACCATAACAAATCGATTTGCCCCACTCAGTGAAACACCCACTGAGAATTCTGTTGATTGTGCCCTGGTAATGGTGATTCGATCACACGGAACGTGAAAATAGAGACACCAGCCACCATAGTCACATGTTTGCCCGGAGCCAGAGCGCCTGACATCAAAGCAAATTTAAAAGTGCTGGCTAATGCTAATCGTAAATTCTCTAAGATCATTATTCATGTCGGCACTAATGATGTTCGACTCCGCCAGTCGGAGATCACCAAAATTAATATTAAAGAGGTGTGTGAACTCGCAAGTACGATGTCAGGCACTGTAATTTTCTCTGGCCCCCTTCCTGTTCGCAGGAGTGATGAGATAGTTAGTAGATTGGCCTCACTCAATGGTTGGTTGTCTAAGTGGTGTCCGTTGAATAATATAGAATTCATAGACAATTGGAAAAGTTTTTGGGGCAAGCCTGACCTGTTGAAAAGAGATGGTGTTCATCCCTCCTGGGATGGTGCCGCTCTTCTCTCTAGTAATATGGCACATAGTCTTAGAGCTAAAACATGACAATCTGGGGCCCAGGTCAGGAAGCAGACAGACTGGCTAAACCGACCGTCTGCTAGCGGCCTCGCGTCACCAAGGTCAGATAAATCTCATCACATAGAGACTCTTTCACCTAGATATCATCATATAGAGACTGTGTCTATTCCCCGAAATTTGGAAATCCAAAAAACCTCAGGTAAAAAATTTAATTGATGTTCAACAAATAAAAAACAGATATAATACAGATGAACAAATGATAAAGCTTGGGTTGCTGAATATTCGATCCCTTACTTCAAAATCGCTCATAGTTAATGATATGATTTCAGATTATAATCTAGATGTGCTGTGTTTGACAGAAACCTGGCTAAAACCAAACGATTACATTACTTTAAATGAGTCAACCCCACAAGTTTACTGTTATAAACATGAACCTCGTCTAAAACGCAAAGGGGGAGGTGTTGCTGTAATTTATAGTAATATTTTCAAAACCACTGAGAAATCTATTTTTAAATATACTTCTTTTGAAGTGTTGGTGCTTAATGTAAAAATATATAGTGTAAACGATAAATCACGTTTGAGATTTCTGCTGGCTACTGTATACAGGCCACCAGGGCACCATAAAGATTTTATCAAAGAATTTGCGGACTTTCTATCAGAATTAGTATTGGCTAACGATAAAGTACTAATTGTTGGTGATTTTAATATACATGTAGATAATGAAAAAGATGCATTGGGATTGGCACTTAAAGACATTGTAAACTCAATTGGAGTTAGACAACACGTGTCAGGACCCACTCATTGTCGTAATCATACTCTAGATCTAATATTATCACATGGAATAGATGTTGATGCCGTTGAAATTCTGCAGCAGAGCGATGACATCTCAGACCATTATCTAGTCTCATGTAAATTACATTTAGCCAAGGCTGCAAAGCCGACTCCGTGTTATAAATATGTTAGACCTATAACTTCTGCCACTAAAGATTGCTTTATCAATAATCTTCCTAATCAGTTTCATCATCTCAGCATCCCGGATAGCTTAGAAGAACTCGATATTGCAACAGAAACTTTTAACTCTCTCTTTTCCAGCACTTTAGACGCAGTTGCTCCGTTGCGCTTAAAGAAGATTAAAGAAAATAGTCCAACGCCGTGGTACAACGAGCACACTCATGCCCTTAAGAGAGCAGCCAGAAAAATGGAGCGCAACTGGAAGAAAACAAAACTAGAGGTATTTCGGATTTCATGGAAAGAGAGCTCGATTGCTTACAGAGAGGCTTTAAAAGCTGCTAGATCTGCTTATTTTTCAACCCTATTAGAAGAAAATAAACATAATCCTAACAAAAAAGAAAGCTTCAAGCACAGACATTTCCAAGCAACACAGCAGTAATGACTTTATGAACTTCTTCACTTATAAGATTGATAATATCAGGGACAAAATTATAACTATGCAACCGTCTACTACAGTATCGCATCAGGGAGTGCATTGTAGTCTCCCTGAGGAAAAATTCTATTCATTTGTTCCTATAGGAGAGGAAGAATTCTGCAAACTCGTTAATTCATCTAAATCAACAAAACTTGTATGTTAGACCCTATACCGACTAAGCTATTGAAAGAGATGCTTCCAGAGATCATAGATCCTCTTATTAATATCATTAATTCGTCTTTGTCTCTAGGATACGTACCAAAAACTTTTAAGCTGGCTATGATAAAACCGCTTGTTAAAAAACCGCAACTTGATCCTTCAGAATTAGTCAATTACAGGCCGATCTCAAATCTGCCTTTTCTGTCAAAGATATTAGAAAAAGCAGTATCCTCACAACTGTGTTCCTTTCTTGAAAGAAATGATATCTGCGAGGATTTTCAGTCAGGATTTAGACCGCACCACAGTACTGAGACAGCTCTCATTAGAGTTACAAATGATTTACTTTTATCATCCGATCGTGGTTGTATCTCTCTATTAGTGTTACTTGATCTTAGTGCTGCATTTGACACAATTGACCACAACATTCTTTTAAATAGACTAGAAAACTATGTTGGCATTAGTGGAATTGCACTAGCATGGTTTAAATCAAACTTATCTGACCGTTATCAGTTTGTAGCAGTAAATGAAGAGATGTCTTATCGATCACAAGTTCAGTATGGCGTACCACAATGCTCAGTACTAGGGCCGCTGCTGTTCACTCTGTACATGCTACCATTAGGACATATCATTAGGAAACATGGAATTAGCTTTCATTGTTATGCCGATGATACTCAGCTGTATATTTCTTCAAAACCTAACGAAACTTACCAATTCACAAAATTAACGGAATGCATAACTGATTTAAAAAATTGGATGACTAGTAATTTCCTACTACTAAACTCTGAAAAAACAGAGATTCTAATTATTGGACAAAAAACTTCCACACGTAATAACCTAGAATACTGTCTAACACTTGATGGCTGCTCTGTTAAGTCTTCGTCGTCGGTTAGGAACCTGGGTGTGCTTTTTGATAGCAATCTTTCATTTGAAAGTCACGTGTCTAGTATCTGTAAAACCGCATTTTTCCATCTTAAAAATATATCTAAATTACGACATATGCTCTCATTAACAAATGCGGAACAATTAGTTCATGCTTTCATGACATTAAGACTAGATTATTGTAATGCTCTACTGGGTGGTTGCCCTGCACGCTTAATAAATAAACTACAACTGGTCCAAAACGCTGCAGCTCGAGTTCTTACTAGAACCAGGAAATATGACCATATTAGCCCGGTTCTGTCAACACTGCATTGGCTGCCTATTAAACATCGTATAAATTTTAAAATATTGTTGATTACTTACAAAGCACTAAATGGTTTAGCTCCGCAGTACTTGAGCGAGCTCTTAACGCATTATAGTCCTTCACGTCTACTGCGATCTCAAAATTCGGGCCAGTTGATAATACCTAGAATATCTAAATCGACTGCGGGCGGTAGATCCTTTTCCTATTTAGCACCAGAACTTTGGAACAGTCTTCCTACCATTGTCCGGGAAGCAGACACACTCTGTCAGTTCAAAGCTAGACTAAAAACACATCTCTTTGACCTAGCATACACATAATATATTATAGACTTCTATAATTCAATGTTAGGCTGCATAGATTAGGTCAGCCGGAACTGGGAACACTTCCCTTAAATCCTGATGTACTCGTTACATCATCATAAGAAGAATGGCATCTACGCTAATTTTAGTGTCTTTGTTCATCCCGAGGTTTTCCCGCAGCCTACCGGATCCAGGCCGTATCCAGATCTGACTAGGAGCTTTGCCTGGACCCGATGACAACGCAGTGCTAAAGTGCCAACTAGCCTCTCCCTATGGAGGATCCCTTTCCCACTCTACAGATAAAACGTTGTGATTCCGGTTCGCGTACCCACCCCGAAGTGATAAAATAAAACAAAATTCTGTATCAAATTGCAGTTACTATAAATCCGGCCTCTAGTTCATAAACGCCAGAGGAGAACTGGCCCCGACTGAGCCTGGGTTCTCCCAAGGTTTTTTTTTCTCCAGTAGGTCACCTGATGGAGTTTTAGGACACCAGTAGGTCACTTGATGGAGTTTTTCGGTTCCTTGCCACTGTTGCCTTTGGGCTTGCTCAGTTGGGGATATTCAAAATAATTAACCAAGCATTAATACCATTGATCAGCCCTACCAAACGTGGATGTTTTTTCACTAAGAAACAAACATTGTTATGTTATTTGATTGATATTGTGAAGCTGCTTTGATGCAATTTATATTGTGAAAAGTGCTATATAAATACACTTGACTTGACTTGACTTGACATTCTCCCTTAAAAAACTCTTAACTACATTTCGTGACACAACAACAACAATAGGAAATTCTATCAATGACGGGGAAAGAGTTAGCCTATAGTGTTAGCAAATAAAGCGTTTACAGTCTTTGCTTTATGCGACCAACATAATCCGGACCTTCAAAACACAACTTAAAATTCATATCTTCAAGCTTGCCCAATAAATCAGTATCCTCATCACTGCTTTCTCTGTTCTTCACTTTTCCAGATCTATTTGCTACATACTTCGGCGTAATTGTATATTTTGATAAATAATACAATATGTCTTTCTTTGATTCATGTCAATCAGTGTATGCTTGTTTCCATCTGTTTTGTCTCTCATAAGCAGATGGCCTTTGTATTTGTTTGCTTGTCATTGTTTGTTTTTTGTTTCCTATTTGTATTACATTGTGAAGCGACCTTGGGTTCTTGAAAGGCGCTATAGAAAATAAACATATTATTATCGACCCGATTCCTGTCCAGATGTCAATGTCAATGGACCACTGGTTCATTGGTTAGTTATAAGGAACACTGTTGAGTCAAGTCAAGTCACCTTTATTTATATAGCGATTTATACAATATAGATTGTTTCCATCACTGAATAATTTTTTTATGTTATCACTGTAAGCCCAGCAAACACAGAACGTTCCCCTAAGGTTCCCATCTGGTTATTTTTTTGGGAACCAAACAAGAACGTTCTAGGAACGTTCCCTGTAGGTTATTTTTAGGTTTAATTTAATAACCTAAGGAGAATGTTCTGGGAACCAAAAACTAACGTTCCAAGAACTTTAAATTGTTAGCTGGGAAGCTGCTTTGAAACAGAGTTGATTTCACTGAGCCTGGATTCTCCCAAAGTTTTTTTCTCCATTCTGTCACCTGATGGAGTTTTGGTTTTGGCACTGTCACCTTTTTCACCTTTAGCGCCTTTTTCGTCTTTGTCGCCTTTGGCTTTTGGCTTGCTTAGTTGGGGACATTAAATTTAATATTCAACAATTATATTGATGTGCCTGCATTGACACCTGCATGAGAACTGAACTGAACTGGACGATGACATCACAGTTTTCTCCAGAGTGGCTATATATATATATATATATGAACTAAATAAATTAATAACTTTTTACAACAAAAATGAACCATCACTGAACTTACTCAAGCTGGACTGTGATGCTATTTTCTTTTAGAAACAAACGTTGTTGCATTATTTTCCTGTTATCTCTGTGAAGCTGCTTTGAAACAATCTGTAAAAGCTAACAATAAATTTACTCAATTAAATTGAGTTCACTGCACTCAAATAATACTGAAACTTGAAGTGGCTTGAATGACTGAAACAGAACTCAAACTGAATGAGTTATAGAACATTTCAGATCCCAGAATGATAATTGAATAATAATTATAGTTAAGTGATCAATTAAGTGATGATTGATCATTAGTGATGAACACCTGCTGTTAACAAGCAGAATCACTGAAGGACAGAGAAACACAAGAACTACAAGGTTTAAGGTCACCATGATGGAGATCAGCGCTTGCTTTAGTTGGGCTCTTGACCCTTGACTTTAGAGTACAAGTTTTTCTTTGACTGCTGTAATTGAGTGTTTATCAAACATTTGTTATGGCACAAAATTCAAGGAAAAGTATGTTTGGGAATGGTAGTCAAGGTTTGATGATGACTATCATCAGTTAATGATTTGATTCACTGATCTCATTCAGAGTCTAGTCTCTGATTAAAAGGGTAACAAATTATTAGTTTGAATTGAAACTTAGACTCTACAGTATAAGAACTAGCAATGTTATGACTATCACATAATATGAAGGATTTTACAGAAAATGTAATTCATTACCAAAATTAACACAGATATCATGAATCAGCATATGAATCTCAACAATGGTGATCATTAAAAAACTATTCATACTGCAAAGCATGCTGGGTACTACAATAATACAAACCTTATCCATGGCTCCCAGCATGCATTGCAGCATGAATAGTTTTTTAATGGTCACCATTGTTGAGATTCATATGCTGATTCTTGATGTCTGTGTAAGTCAGCTTGATACCATAGAGGTTTTTAAAATCTGATTGTAACAACAATGGGCCTTACAGCAGAATCACAGATCTTTTATGATGAATAATACAAGTTATATATCCCCTGTTTAATCAGAGATTATTCTCTGGAAAATACCAGAAAATCAAGACACCAAATGATAATTCATCTTTCCATTAATCATCATTAAAACACAACCACATGCTCACATTTTCTTTTGGCTTTTGTGCCATAACAAGTGTGCTATATAAACACTCAGTTATAGCAACCAGAGGAAAAACTGGTGTTATAAAGTCAAGGGTCAAGAGCCCAACTAAAGCAAACACTGACCACTATCATGGTGTCTTTAAATGAAACCCAATAAATCATCTTCATCTAAACCTCTGTTCATTCCCAATAACACCTTCTGTAGACGCATAACTCAAATAACTCAATAACTCATAATTTAAACTGGTTAATAAGTGAAGCTGGTAATGCTGTTTGTGGAGTTGTTCAATCCTCCACTGAGATCTTCAGAGATTTAAACATATTTTATCTTCAGTGATTTCATCTAATGTTGTGTCTGAAGTCAGTTGTAGTTCTTGTGTTTCTCTTTCCTTCAGTGATCCTGCATGTTAACAGCAGGTGTTCGTCACTAATGCTCAACAATCACTTCATTAATCACTTAATTTCTTGACTGCAATATCTACTTTTAGTGAACTCAACTGAAATAATTTCAGAGTACTCATAACTATTGTTTTTTATGAACTTAAATGAATTGAGGTAATAAGTTTCCTCAAATGTAATGAGTTAGCTTAACTCATTGGATTGGACTTTGTGTGTGATATTGTGAGCTAGCAGTAACTGCAAGTGCTCTGAGTTCATTTAAAGTTTGTCATTTCACTGTTTTTACTCAATAAAGTGAAGTTTCAGCTATATACAGTATTAAATGCAGTGTAAAGTTTAATTGTGTATTAAGAAATATTATTGTTTTAGTAAACTCAAATAAAATAAGTTCAGAGTACTCATAACTATTGTTTTTTATAAACTTAAATGAATTGAGGTAATCGGTTTCCTCAAATGAAATGAGTTAGCTTAACTTGTTGGGTTTTACAGTGTAAAAAGCTCTATATAAATAAAGCTGACTTGACATTGTCCAGCTCAGCTCAGTTCTTATCCAATAGTGCCAATGCAGTCAGATCAATAATATTGTTGAATATTAAATGTCCCCAACTAAGCAAGCCAGAGGCGACAGGCAAGAACACAAACTCCATCAGTGGCAGAATAGAGAAAAAAACTTTGGGAGAAACCAGGCTCATCGGGGGTTCAGTTCTTCTCTGAACAGTGTGTGAATATGATTCAGGCTGCAACACAAGTCAAAAATCCAATTGTGGATAGGTAGCATTGAAATATTTAATTCAGTACCATTTGCTTGAAGATCAGATTCATCCCGCCAGTCTGGAGATTAAGCTGGGCATAGGGTCTGTGCAGAGGACCTGTCAGGTTGCTGAGGATCAGTGCCGATGGCTGTCGTGTCGATGAGGCCTTCACAGGGCAGAGTCTAGTTGACAGGATCTCTGCTGACATTCAGGGCTGCGTTGTGCAGAGCCTCCATCTGATCCGGACACGGACCAGGCTGACAAAGGAAACCTCGGGATAAAATGAGACTAATATTAGCATAGATGCCATTCTTCTGTAACCAGAATAAGTATGCTATGCCTTTAAGTGGGCATGTGATGTGATAGGGCTGCCACGTTTAAAGTTTTGCAGGCGTCAATGAAACAGCGTTTGTTCTCGCTCTCCACTTGATGAACGAGTATGTGTGTGGTCTCTCCTATACTGTGGCGTTGGAAGAACTGCTTGTGTGTTATTGCTGTGCCCAACAATTCAGTGTCCGGCTTGCCCACAAATGTGTTTTAGTATTTTTCCTGTGTTGATGACCTGTTGATCTGAGAACGCTGTGTGCGTGCAACTCTGCGGTTGGTTTCGGCCGCTGGATGTGAGTGCATGGGCAAGTTTATTTACGATTTATGTGAAAGGTGGTGCTAAAGATCTAGACTGTGTGTTTTAGGATCACTCATGTCTATACTCGGCTCAGTTACGAGTGCCAGCATTTACGGACGTTTGTATGGAACAGACTGCGTTACAACCCACTTCTGCCTTTCATTAAGACTGTTAAGTCTCAGTCAACCAAGTGAACTGATACTGCGTTCAGTCTGTGTTCCAGTCATTGGAAACAGTGTGTTCAGTTCAGTCTTAGAATGTTTTAGCGTCCCCGGGGTGTACTTTTCTATCTTTGGTTATTTGAGCTTGTACAGCACTTTAGTCAGTCCTGTAGTGGTTTTAAATGTGCTTTATAGTCAAGTCAAGTCACCTTCATTTATACAGCGCTTTTAACAATATAGATTGTTTCAAACAGCTTTACAGTAATAATAGGAAATTAAAGTAACAGAGATTGTTTTGGCTGTGCAGCAGCTCTAGAATAAAGTTATTGTCCAGCTAAAGTTAGTTTTGACTGATTCACTTCCGTTGCAACGATCATTAGTTATTAACTTAGCGGCCGCTAACACGACCCCGTTCTAGCAGAAAACCCTTACCGTGTTTCGGCCCACTCATTCGCACAACAACAGTTGCTGGTCGAGAACTAAAATCATGAAAAAGTTATCTCTGCGCAAACGTCAAAAACGCGAACCTGTGAGAACGCTGACGGCGTGCACATGCGTATTACGTGTTTAGTCTATAGGTATGCGTGTTTGAAAATATATGTGCGCAGGCGTGTAGTGTTTCTTTACACATTGACCTCAATAAATGACTCCGCGTAGCGATGTGAACTGGAATTATTTTGACAACGCTTTATCTGTACAAAGGTAAAGAGAAGGAGGCCTTCACAGAGGAGAGACTAGTTGACACTTCAGGACTGTGTTGTCGTTGTGTCCAGGCGCAGATCCTTCATTAAGAAGATTTGACTCTCAGCCATGCAGTGGGACTTCTCCTACAACCGTCAAATTGTCTTGGCTTTTCAAGACAGGTGTAACCCAGATTAGAAATATAAATACACAACCTCTAAAGAATAAAAGAGGAAATCTTAAAATTAAGTTCTGTTACTTAACTAACCAATTTAAATGTTTAAAACACGATTTTAATGTGAGGAGGAAAAAAAGAACACGGCCCCTTTAAGAATAACGCACGCATTAGGGAATAACGCATTAGGGAAGAGAAAGATGTATTTTTATTTGTAACTGGTATTACCACCATTTTGAGAAAATCTCATGGTTGCTTGAGATAATCATTCAATTTAATCAGATAATTGCAGACATGGTTCGACAAACCGTGTTTTCCCTAGATTCTATGCATCACCGACCGCATAAAAGTATGTACCACTTCCAAAAAAAACGCAACGCAATACACACCATTTGCGGTACAGTAAGTGCATGGCTTCGACGAGTAACATTTGTTATATGCGGCTCAAGAAGTTCACTAAGATAAGACATTCCTTACGCGGAAAATCTGTATCTTTCATACAAGTATCAGGAAAGTCAAGGGGATTTTGTCTGTCCCTAAAAACTCTTTCTCTACGAAGTGCTCGTCTAACAATTATATATATATATGTATATATATATATATATATATATATATATACAATCTAAATATAAATGAAAGTCAAAAGCACATTTTTAGTCATACCTGGAAACAAATCCTGTTCAAATAGGTTATATGGGCCATTCTACAGAATTGGTTCAAAGTCAGAGTTGAAAGTTCAGAAACATCTTGAAAAGAAAATTGTCTTTTTCCATAAATGTCTTAGAAGGCCAATATATTTGATCATTCATATTTCAAAGCTAAGGATTCATTATTTTGAAATACGTAGCTTGCATTGGAATAAACACTATAACATCTTAGTTGATTAGTTTATTGACAAAACATACTATATATTTAACATATGAGCAGAAACTGCTAACAAAAGCTTATTTGATGTCTATTTTAGAGTAAAAACTTTATAATCTATCCAAAACTAGTCAATGAAATGTTGTCTTTTATTTCGTCTGTAACAGTGTGCATCGTGCGTTCATTCATTCATTCATTCTTTCATACACACACACACGCACACGCGCACACACACACACACACACACACACACACACACACACACACACACACACACAGAAACATGATTCAAATTTAAACTGTATGCTATTTTTTGCGTTTACAGACACTAACGTTATTCTATATCGCGATTAGAACAAAGCACAAGAATAAAACACTTACACACTTCTCAGCTGGATCTGTTGCTCCCAGGGCCAGGTGTTCTGACGATTCATGCTACCCATCGAGATTTGCTACTTACTGGTTATGCGCATGTGCAGACTCACAGTTTTTTTTTAACAAAAGGTAAATTTTCACGTGTTATCATGTAATTTCCCTTTAAAAAATACTAACTACCATATGAATGTTTGTACGGTCAGCCAGCTGAACAAGAATAACTGAAAGTTTCAGTTACTAAGGAAAGGTGTGCTTTGACAAGTCAAAGATGAATTTTTGATGATAATTTTTACTTTTCACACCGTTTTAAAAATAAAAACAGTAGCCTAGGCTATACAGTAGCTACTCATAACTTAGAATTGTATTTCATATAATATTAATCAACATTCTGTGATCGATTCGCGCTACGGTAGCATATTTCGACAAGGCAGCACAAATCGTCAGAACACCGGCTCTAGCACTTTGGTTGCCCTAGGCGAGATTAAGTTTTGCGCCCCCGGATCAAAATGATACCTATTTATTAAAATAAACAAAAATGCTCTTAAAGTCACTTCAAAACTTCAAGTACACTGTAAAAAATATTTTAGCAATTTAGTTATTTCAACTTATTTTTTTGAGTAGAGATAACTAGATTGTCCAGACAACAAGAAATTTTCAGTTTTCTTGTCCTCAACTAGACTGAAAGTTGAATGAACAAGTAAAATTGATATTTTAACTAAAAAATGTATGTTTAAACAACTGCACTAGATTTTCAGTTGAATTAACAAGTATACTTGTTATTTTAACTTATAAATGTAAGTTGAAACAACTGCACTACATTTTCTGCAGGTTTTACTTCAATTATACTCTAATGCTTTGATAGTAAACTAAACTTAATTTATCTATCTATCTTGCAGTCTGGTAGACTGCATGGTCTTAAAACCTAAACTTCAACCTTTTAAAACCGCTTCAAACATAAATCTTCAACTTCAACCATGTTTTTACAATTATGAGCACGGATTCATTAAATTACACAAAAAAAAAATCCTTACACGTGTCTTCAGAAGAAATAGACTGATACAGAGTAAGTGTGACATTTTATATAGTGAAAGTGATTGTTGCGAGTTTTTAGTTCGTAATAAGCGTTTCATAGTCTTCTGTTAACAAATAATATAATAATAAATCATACATTAAATTCATAAGTGCAAATGAACATTAGTAAAAGCATTTTTTTCAGAATTATTCACAGCAAAAACTCCAGTGTTAAATGAACTCTCCTGAGAGTTTATATGGCTTGTTAATATAAGTTGGGAGTATTAAAGTTAAAGAGCTAATTAAGTGATTCATTGAGTGATGATTGACCATTATTGAAGACACCTGATGTTAACAAGCAGAATCACCAAAGGAGAAAATCTAATTTTTTAAGCCACCATTATGGTGATGAATGTTTGCTTTAGTTGGTCTTGTGACCCTTAAATTGTTAACATTATATTTTGGCTGTTGTATTTGAGTTATAACTGCCAAATAATCAAAGAGAAAAGGTGATATGACACTGTTGGTTATGTTTTGACATAAGAATGACTTGTATCACAAAGCTCATTTAAAGCCTTATCTCTGACTTTAACTGTATAATGTTAATAACAACATCACAGTGATTCTACAGTACAAGATCTACAAATTTCTAAATAATCCAAAGGATTTCTTAACAGTTGTTCGCATCAACTTTTTTTTGTGCCTTTTTTAGGCACAGACATAAAGAATCAGTGTATGAAACTCAACAATGGTGACAAACAGAATATTCAATTAGGAAAAGGATATTACTAAGACATTTCAGATCATAATTTATTCATACCGCAATGCATGATGGGAGCCATTAATGAGTTTTGATTGGTGGCACCCAGAATGCACTGCAACATTCTTTATAATTGTCACCATTGTTGAGATTCACAGGCTGATTATTGATGTCAGTGTGTCTAAATAAAATCATTTTTCAGAGTGTTCTGATCAGAAAAGCTTTTAAGAAATATTTTGGACTATATTAAAAAAGCTTGAATATCGTTTGCTATAGAATCACTAAAAAACTCTCAAGTAATGAGTATGTTAAAACATAACCAACACCATTGGAATCACCTTTTCTCTTTGATCATCTGGCAGTTATAACTCAGACACTACTGCCAAACAAAATATAATGTTACCAGTTTAAGGGTCACGAGCCCAACTAAAGCAAACACTGATCACTATAATGGTGGCTAAAAATTTGATTTTCAAAACACCACTTTAGTTGGCTGAACTTATTGGATGTAGTTTAGAAAACTTAACTTTAGTTGGCCGAACTTATTGGATGTAGTTTAGAAAACTTAACTTTAGTTGACCAAACTTAGATTCAAAGTTTACTTAACTAGATTAAATCAGTTCATTGTACTTTATAATATGTCAGGTAAACCTTTGCAAATTTGTCAGGTACACTTTTCAAAATAAGTTAGTTAAACTAAAAAAAAAACATGCAAAAAGATAACACAAAATAATGAGTTAAGTCAACAAACATTTTTTTACAGTGTAGATTATGACTTGAAGGATCAACTGTAATAAATTGTACTAACGAATGCTACAAAGAATGTTTATGGATACTTCTCATCTATCATCCTACAGTTGCATTGTACAAATACATTTTATCTAACCATGTAACTTGTAGTAGATAAATTACAATTACTACCACCAATACTATTATTAATAATCTATTAGGCTGCTACAAGGCTAAGGGAGTATGCCCCCTTAAGAAACTTTTGTGCATTTTTATGTTAAATTCATCAATCTAGTGCACTTTGAGAGTTCAAAATTAAAAGCTCCAAATTCAGTGTGCAAATTGAATTTAGAAAAACCTATTTTTTGGGGTCAGTGTCTGTCTACATTACACTACTACATAATAATAGTTATAATAATAATCCCATGACAGTAATAGCCATAGCCTATATTGTAAAACAAATGCAATGAAAAATAAAGGGAATTTTCATAATTAGTTTTGTACAAATTTCTATACTTGAAAGTAAGTTATATAGTTGGAAGTAACCCAGCTCCACCAATTAAACAAAACAAAGCGAATGGGCCCCCGATGTAGTTTTATGGGCCGTTGACAAAAAGAAAAAAGTATGAGATGTAAAAAGCAAAGATGTAATGAGATGCCCAAAAAGCACGTCGGCCCAGCGGGAATCTCCCAGCACCGATGGCCAGTAGCCTACATGTCTGTGCACAATACTAAGTAAATGTATTTTGTTTGACATGAGATGAGATGAGAAGACGTACCTCTATACTGGGTTTTCTTTTTATCCTATTCCTTTCTCCTTTTTCTTCCCTGTGCACCAGAGAGTTCAGATCGCTTCATTTTCGACCGGCGCGCCAGATGAGCACGTGCCTAACTAACGTAACCCCCCTAATCAAGTTGACTAGTAATTAAACGTATGAATGAGGGGTGCCTTAGGATGATCATGTTTAATATACATGTTTTATTTCGCTTGTCAATCTAATTATATGATTAATAGGAAGTAGACCAAGGGCGACATTAGAGGGCGCCCGCGCCCCCAACATTTTTGTCGCCCTAGGCAACAGCCTAGCTCGCCTATAGCCTATATCCTATGGGGATATTCAAAATAATTAACCAAGCATTATTACCATTGATCAGCCCTACCAAACGTGGATGTTTTTTTCACTAAGAAACAAACATTGTTATGTTATTTGATTGATACTGTGAAGCTGCTTTGATGCAATTTATATTGTGAAAAGCGCTATATAAATACACTTGACTTGACTTGACTTGACTATAGCAATCGCCGGTGTTCTGACGATTTGTGCTGCCTTGTCGAAATATGCTACCGTAGCGCGAATCGATCACAGAATGTCGATTAATATTATATGAAATACAATTATAATACAATTCTAAGTTATGAGTAGCTACTGTATAGCCTAGGCTACTGTTTTTATTTTTAAAACGGTGTGAAAAGTAAAAATTATCATCAAAAATTCATCTTTGACTTGTCAAAGCACACCTTTCCTTAGTAACTGAAACTTTCAGTTATTCTTGTTCAGCTGGCTGACCGTACAAACATTCATATGGTAGTTAGTATTTTTTAAAGGGAAATTACATGATAACACGTGAACATTTACCTTTTGTTAAAAAAAAAACCTGTGAGTCTGCACATGCGCATAACCAGTAAGTAGCAAATCTCGATGGGTAGCATGAATCGTCAGAACACCTGGCCCTGGTTGCTCCTCTTCGAAGTGAAAATAAACCAGCACTTGTTCTGAGGTAGGTAAATGTCCCAGGATTATTCCTCACAGCCGCGCAAGACGACAGTACAATAATCTGACTAAATATAGTGTGTTCACAGAGTATATGTGGGCGTTTACACTCAATGTGTTGCTTCAGATAATTTGTGTTTGAATAGCGCGCGCTCTCCGTGGGCGTGTCACATTAGCGGAATAATGAGATGCGAGAACGATGATGAGAACGGCTGACACCTCTCTCTTTTTATATAGATGACATAAACGGAGAATATTTACTTTAGTTTTGAATCAGATTATTTAAAAGTACAAACTTAAATGATTTAAAAGATATATTGCTCATGGCTGGGTGAATAGGATTCGATGAGTTTTAAGTTTAGAGACGTGCTCCAGAAAAAAAGTTCACGGAGACGGAGGCAGAATACACACCCTGTTTATTTTCATTATTTTACAAAAGCACAATATTTTATTTCGATTGTATGTGGGCACATAAAAAAGTACACATTTAACAGTTTATTTCCTCATATTTCTTAACTCTGTATGACCAGAAATGATGGTGGTACTTTAAGTCTATTTTTATGCTATGTGAAAAAAATCTGCCAAAACGCGCCAGCGCGTTTTTGGTCCCCAAAAACTATCTCTATCTCTCACTATCATGGAGAGAGACCCATCGCCAGTTATGCAGGCCATCCCGCTCAGAATAAAGGAGATGGCACTGGGTACTGAGCAGCAATTGTGTGCCACACTGCGTGAAAATCCATTCAGTATCCAGCTGGATGAAACAACAACAATAGACAATAATGTTCTGCTGATGGCGTAGGTGTATTATATGTCTGAGAGAGATGTGGCCGAGGATGTTTTGTTTGCCAAATATCTCTCCCCTGACACACGGGGGGAGACGATCTTCAGGGCCCTGAGTGACTACCTGCTGGAGAACTGTATTCCGATCACCAACATCCTCGCCTGTGCCACAGATGGAGCTCCTGCTATGGTTGGCAGGTACCGTGGCTTCACAACTTTGTTAAAGGAGCGTGTGCCGCAGGTGTTAACAGTGCACTGCATTTTGCACCGTCACAATTTAGTGGCCAAAAATATAAGTCCTTCTCTCCACCAGTCTCTGAACATCGCTGTTACGGTGACATATTTTACCTGGCAGATTTCTTCTGGAAGATGAATGAAGTGTCACTCAAGCTCCAGGGAGATGCCCTGACACTGGTCCATTCAAAGGCCACCATCTGCAGTGTCCTCGCCAAGCTGGAGCCTATTCTTCTTATTATTATTATTAGTAGTAGGTATATTTTAGTTTACAAAGGCAAATGGATCATTAAGAGGATCATGAAGAGGTCAGGGGGCGTTTGTTCAAAAAAGGTTGAGAACCACTGCCCTAGAGTCATTGGAGAAATAGACCCCACACATGTTGCAATCTCCACAGCTCTAGGAGAACATGAGGCGGATTATGTGAACAGAAAGCCCTTTCACGGCCTTCATGTTCTATTATTCATGTGAGATGATTTTTATTTGCAATTTAGATCAATCTTTAAATGAATAGTAACTAACAGATAGGACAATGATTTACTGTACATTTCATCTGCAGATGATTGTGATCATAAATGCATGATCACAAGCTTGGACTCCAAATGGCCTGGCTCAGCGCATGACTCACGAGTTTTCCGTGAGTCTATGTTGTGTCAGCGCTCTGAGGAAGGCAAGTTAAATTTGGTACAGTACGAAACACTTTAAAGTGTTCATTTTAATTGTGACACAGCACAACTTACACAATTTTCCCCTTTTCTGTTATATGACAGGGCTTTTTGATGGCCTGTTGGTAGTAGACAGGGGTTATGCATGCCAGAGGTTTTTGCTAACCCCCTATCCTGACCCTCAGACAGGGCCACAGAACCGCTTCGATGTGGCCCTCAGTAAAACCAGGGTCAAGATCGAGCTGACCTTTGGCATCCTAAAGACACGTTTCAACTGCCTTAGGCGCTTAAGAGTGTCACCAGAGTGGGCATCACAGATAGTGGCCATTCTGCACAATATAGCCACTATCAGAAAGGGGCGAGTACCACCACAAACCAGCTTCTCCCCGATGAAGTAGACCCATCACACTTGACCACTCTGGCGCAGCTGTCAGAGATGCAATCACAACACAATATTTTACTTAATAAAAGCACACTGACACTGCAGATAGGTCTCAAACTGTTTTATTGGTCATGTGGCTAGGGAGGAAGAAAGAAAACAAGAGAAAGTTACATTAATAAATATTTACAGTGTTCATACCAAAAGGTTACTTGGTTAAATAAGTTCACATACTGAAATCAGTTTTTTTTTCCAGCTGTTTGATCTCCAATTTAATGTGGAGCCTCCTCAGCTCACGGTCCAGCTCAGGGCCGGAGCGGGACTCATTTTCAGGCCTGGAGTTTCATGCATTAGACCGGCCCACTTTAGTTCCCGACTGACTATATTAAAATAATGTAATTAAAACCTCAGTATATAAGTCTGCAATAGTGTTCTGTACAGCCTTGTAATTCAATGTATTTTTCAAAAATATAATTTTCTATTCAGTGCAATAGCCGTACACAGGGTTTTATAAATACAGAGGTCCCAAAAGTGATCTTGCTAGGGCAGTGGTTCTCAAACTTTTTCGGTCATTCCCCACTTTGGACAAGGGGGAAGACACAATGCTAATGAAATACGCAACAAGCTTAAAATGTTCCAATGTATTAAAGTAACAAGTAGTATCAATATAGTAACAAGTTGTATCTAAATACAAACTACCTATCTACATCAAATAACAGCAAGTTCAAAAATAAAGAAAATAAAAGTGCAGCTGTGTCAAAACGAAAATATTTAAAAAAGAGTCTTTCTACAAAACAAAACTCAATGAAGTGGTCAAAATCATGTCTTACCCACTCCATGTTTCCAGATATTTTGTCCCTCATATGATGTATTATATCTTTCTCACTTTATGCTCATTTTCATAAGCAACATTGATTAAATAAAAATAGCATTAGCCTGTAATATTTAAAAATAAATATGAAACTAATACGTTTTCTTTAAGGGCTACAACACATATACAGGACAGAGAAATTTCCTGTCTTGTCGTCAACCACAACATAATGACGTCAAATATTTTCCAACCCAGCCCTCCCCCCGCATGAAACAGCTTCCAGCGCGCCTGCCTGCTGCCCATCGGCGCCAAACATAGATCATACACATATCTATGGGGGCCAAACATAGATCATACACATATCTATGGGGGCGAAACATAGATCATACACATATCTATGGGTGCGAAACATAGATCATACACATATCAATGGGCGCGAAACAGATCATACACATATCTATGGGCGCGAAACATAGATCATACACATATCTATGGGGCGAAACAGATCGTACACATATCTATGGGGGCGAAACATAGATCATACACATATCTATGGGGGCGAAACATAGATCATACACATCAATGGGGGCGAAACATAGATCATACACATATCTATGGGGCGAAACAGATCGTACACATATCTATGGGGGCGAAACATAGATCATACACATATCTATGGGGGCAAAACATAGATCATACACATCAATGGGGGCGAAACATAGATCATACACATATCTATGGGGGCGAAACATAGATCATACACATATCTATGGGGGCGAAACACAGATCATACACATATCTATGGACGCGAAACATAGATCATACACATATCTATGGGCGCGAAACACAGATCATACACATATCTATGGGGGCGAAACATAGATCATACACATATCTATGGGGGCGAAACATAGATCATACACATATCTATGGACGCGAAACATAGATCATACACATATCTATGGGCGCGAAACACAGATCATACACATATCTATGGGGGCGAAACATAGATCATACACATATCTATGGGGGCGAAACATAGATCATACACATCAATGGGGGCGAAACATAGATCATACACATATCTATGGGGCGAAACAGATCGTACACATATCTATGGGGGCGAAACATAGATCATACACATATCTATGGGGGCAAAACATAGATCATACACATCAATGGGGGCGAAACATAGATCATACACATATCTATGGGGGCGAAACATAGATCATACACATATCTATGGGGGCGAAACACAGATCATACACATATCTATGGACGCGAAACATAGATCATACACATATCTATGGGGGCGAAACACAGATCATACACATATCTATGGGGGCGAAACATAGATCATACACATATCTATGGGGGCGAAACATAGATCATACACATATCTATGGACGCGAAACATAGATCATACACATATCTATGGGCGCGAAACACAGATCATACACATATCTATGGGGGCGAAACATAGATCATACACATATCTATGGGGGCGAAACATAGATCATACACATCAATGGGGGCGAAACATAGATCATACACATATCTATGGGGCGAAACAGATCGTACACATATCTATGGGGGCGAAACATAGATCATACACATATCTATGGGGGCAAAACATAGATCATACACATCAATGGGGGCGAAACATAGATCATACACATATCTATGGGGGCGAAACATAGATCATACACATATCTATGGGGGCGAAACACAGATCATACACATATCTATGGACGCGAAACATAGATCATACACATATCTATGGGGGCGAAACACAGATCATACACATATCTATGGGCGCGAAACACAGATCATACACATATCTATGGACGCGAAACATAGATCATACACATATCTATGGGGGCTAAAGTTTGTTCCGCTACAATTAATATGGTGTAAGTAATATGTACACGTCAATCATTATTTTTGGGGTGGGGAAGGGAATTCCTGTTACACTTGGTGTCGCCCCCGGGGGTGATCGGTCTAATAAGCAGCAACACACAGCTATAAGGATGGTTTGCTCTCACACGCGCTGCATTTATAGTCACACATAGGCGCGCGCGCGGACGCGCAGTCACTCTCTAGTCTAGTGCGCGGTCTTGCTCCAGATTCCGGTAGATTGGATCTCATTTGCAGGCGTCAAGGAGCTGCTATCAATATGCGGGAGACTCCCAGAACTTAAGTTGGGATGTCTGGATAAAGATATAAAGGCATAAAAAGGAACATTTCCTCCCATTTGGCGCCCCACACTTTGGTTCTGTGCTAGGGGGTTCGGGGGCATATTTTTTTTCCCACTGTCATTGGCAAAAAACGTATGTATATCTGTGTTAAATAGGAATCCATTGTTATAAAGACAAGTTATTCTCATTCTGGGGACAGTATGCAATAGGCTATTGCTCTACCTGCTCTCCTCTTTTATCTCCATCTCCTGCTCTCGTTCTTCTTCTCTCAGTCTCTTTACCTGTAAATCTCCCCTTCCCGAAGCTGAGCTTTGATTGATACGGTCTTTGCAAACTGATTATTTATGACGGTCGTTTAAAACTATCGTAAAACAGCTGTTTAGTTTAGCCACTAGCATTTTATCGTCGCGTTGGGATTCGCGTTGGGATTCGCGCTTGGCTCGCGCTTCTGTGAACATAAGTCCTGCTTTGATCGGTCAAGCATTTTGCCTTTGCCGACGAGCGGAAAGTACTAAATGGTTTAGCTCCGCAGTACTTGAGCGACCTCTTAACGCATTATAGTCCTTCATGTTTATTGCTATCTCACAACTCTGGCCAGTTAATAATGCCTTGAATATCAAAATCGACTGCTGGCGGTAGATCCTTTTCCTATTTAGCACCAAAACTTTGGAACAGTCTTCCTACCATTGTCCGGGAAGCAGACACACTCTGTCAGTTCAAATCTAGTAAATCTTAAATCTAAAATCTCTTTAACCTGGTAATCATATAGAACATTATACATTTCTATTATTCAAATCAGTTAAATGATCATTAGGCTACATAGATTAGGTCAGCCGGAACCGGGGACACTTCCTATAACACCAGATGTACTCGTTACATCATAAGAAGAATGGCATCTATGCTAATATTAGTCTTTCTGTTTATTCCGAGGTTTACTGAAGTCAGCCGGATCCGGGCCGTATTCAGATCAGATGGTGGACCTGCGCCTGGACCCATCCACAACGCATCCCTGAAGTGCCAGCCTCATCATCCCTGTGAAGGCCTCATCGACACGACAGGCATCGGCACTGATCCTCAACAAACTTTTCTCCATACCGGAGTGATGACTCCGACTCTCAACCAGATGGAATTGGATAATATTCTGAATGCTCTGATCCAATCTGACTTCTGACCTGTAATGCTGCCTGAATTATAATCATACACTGTTCGTTCGTTGGCCAGAGAAGGACTGGCCCCCGACTGAGCCTGGTTTCTCCCAAGGTTTTTTCCTCCATTCGGTCACTGATGAAGTTTTGGTCCCTTGCCACTGTTGCCTCTGACTTGCTCAGTTGGGGACATTTAATATTCAACAATATTATTGATCTGCCTTAAGGTGGACGATGACACAATTTTCTTCTAGAAACAAACTGCACTGTATTATTTTCATGTTATCACTGTGAAGCTGATTTGATACAATCTGTATTGTAAAAAGCACTATATAATAAAGGTGACTTGAATTGACTTGACACATTATGAAGTTGATATATTTCACAAAACTTCTGGTGAAATTTCATTAGATTTACATGAACACAAGCACAGTTCTATGATAGTTCTGTTTCCAGGAGAGGATCTATTTTCTGGCGGTCTTAGAGTCACACAAAAGAAGGGTGTGGGGGTGGGTGGCTGTAGACTGATGCGCTGGACTGGAAGAGTCGAGCCTCCCGGGTGGAGGTGCTCAGGCTGGAGGTAATAATGGCTACAGTCTCATCATAGGTCCAGTGCAGTATTATAAATGTGAGCTGGAGCTGCGGCTAGAGCGCATGCTCTGTGAGTGATAATTGCAGGCCACAGCGACTGTGTGGAGAGATAAAAGTGCCTTGAGCTACTCTTCTACTCTTCCTGTAATCCCTCATTCAAACAGGCTGATGGGGCCGTAGCATGAGACCACACACACATATACTGACACTCAGACTATATAACCTGTCATTGGCACTGGACTCCCGCATTAAGTTACTATCTAAAGTCTATTCCTTAAGGGAGAGAAAAATCTAAATTTCATTAGTGTAAAATTTATCTTTTCTCTGAAAACAATACCTTTGAAAAAAACTGAATTCAGCTGTGAACACGACACTCTAAAAAAAATACTGGGTTATTAAATTTAAACCAATGGTTGGGTTTGTCCATGTAGAAGCATCAGACCATTAAGCCTGGTTTTGACTTCTACCATTGGGGGATTAGTATCAACAAGCAGTCCATTAATTCCTCCTTGAAAGCATTTTATTTTTCTTATTTGTTTTGTACGGCACACACACAGCAGCACATTTATATTGCCGTTGAAAACTGGTTCGCTCCCCCCCCCCCCCTGCCATTTCCTGTTAATAGTTAAATATGTCACCACAGGGGGGCGCCTATATTACAATATTACAATTCAAAAAGAAATAAGCCAATATATACATACAAAAGTAAGTAATACAAATAAATGGATATTATTCATAATTATTTTATAAATGAATCCGTTCATTCAGGGCAAAAATTTAAAAATACAAATGAAACATTAAAGTGGCCATAACTGTCCATATATTTGACCCAAACGTGGGATGAATTTGTGAAGAAAGATTTCATCCCATCTTTTGAGTAAAGACTACCTATAAGTAATGACACAGTAAAATAAATTAGGCAAAGTCTACCCAACTCTTCTCAATACATTACAAAACTTAGCACTTATAGAAAGTGGGTAACATTAACTCTTGATTGTTATACATATAAAAATGGAAAAAAAATGCTCAAGATAAGCGACTTCTGGTTTTGGGGTGTGGGGCATACGCATATCTCGCAGTCTGCATAGGTCACCCCAATATACACCCCATTTGAAAGGGATTATGTTCCATTTTTCTTTTATGTTCTGCCAACTGTTTCTAGTCCCTTTCAAAAAAAAAGAAAAAGAAAAAGGTCCTAAAAAAAAAGGTCCTTCAACTCCCTCATCATCTCATCACAGGATGAAAACACTGAATTAAAAAAAAAAATGTTGGTGTCCTTAATTATAAGACATGAATTCTCCAAGCACTTTATTTCCCCTGGCTATCTAAAAAGTATATTTATTTTACTATCATAATTTGTGTGCATTGGTGGATTTATGAACTTTATGATTTAAAAATGTCTTATGGTTGCATCAAAGGCAGCTTGTAATGACACAAAGATGCTGAATCAAATTACAATTACAAATTATAAAATAGACCAAAAAAAAAATACAAACAAAAAGTTACAGTCAGTTTGTAGGTTCAGTAACACATTAAACGCATATAGCTCTAGTACGAATTATAGCACCACGTCCAACCAATAACCAGCCCAAAAACACAAATGTGTTCTGGAAATAAATTAAACGTCAAACACTAAACACTAGCAGATTTTTCACCTTACTTAAAACCCATAAAATAACACATAATTTCAACAATTACTCTCTCAAAAAAGCATGCCAGGGACTGGAAATCACAAGCCTGTGTTGGTATTGTAATGTTGATTCATGTAGTCCCAATGCAAATGGATTTATTAAACTTCTGTTTTAACAAACTTAAATTATCCTCAACAAAATTAAGATGTTTATTTTAAAAGTAAAATTATAGTAAATTTAGTAATTTTTTTGTGAAGTCTTATCTATTTAACTTGGACTTTACACAACATAATTAAATTCTCATTTCAAACATAAATTTATTAAGTTAAGTAAGCGTTTAGCAGCCTTTTTTCAGAATCAGTACACTGAACAGAATTAGTAATGTTCTTAATCAACAATCTGCTGGGACACACACACACACACACACTCACTCTCTCTCTCTCACACACACACACACACACACACTCACTCACTCTCTCTCTCACACACACACACACACACACACTCACAGACTCTCTCACACACACACACACACACACACACACACACGCTCACACACACACACACACTCTCTCACACACACACAAACAAACTTATATTTTCTTTGCATTTATCCTCTTCTCTATCTTGCTTTATAATCTAGTTGCCTAATAAACCTGGTATTGTATATTATCATTGTACAATATGTATATTATCCTCTTTGGTAAGTCACTTTGGATAAACACATCTATATTATATATCAAATTTAATAAATTAATTAAAGTAAATGAGTATGTGTGAGGACATAAAAAATGATGAGAGAGTGTTTTGATGCTGGTGTTTGGGCCATAAAAAATCTACCCAAATTATTTATTATTAATTTAAAAACAGAGATATCTAATGCTAAGAGAGGGTAAATTATATGTGTGCATGTGTATTTTCCTCATGTATTCTGCTGTCTTAGGTCGTCTCTTTCCTTTCATTTGAGTGTGAGAGGAAATTGCTGTGTTCATCTGTGCTCTGCTACTATATGGTTTCTATGGCAACATCTGCAAAATGATGTGCTCTGAATGAGAGAAGGAAGGCTGATGTTTCTGTTAGCCATCGCCTGTGAAGGGTAGTGTGCAGTGCTCTAATAAAAGCATGCTTCCGGTCTTCATATCATGGTTTCCTTTCAGTCAGTCACATTCGACGTTACGTCGGAATGACTGACGTAATGGGATCTCGCCTGAGAGCCCAATCAAGTCAAGTCAAGTCCCCTTCATTTATATTGCTCTTTTAACAATACAAAACAGATTGTTCTGTAATCTGTCAAGTAAAAGATAGTTTTGGCTTTACAGCAGCTCTAGAATAAAGTTATTGACCAGCTAAAGTTAGTTTTGCAAAACTGCACTTCCATTGCAAAGATTAGTTTAGTTATTACAGTTTAGTTCAATTAGTTATTACAGTTTTTGCCTATTGCTTACACACTTTTTGCAGAATTTGGCTCATTATGTCAAAACTCTACACACAAGCCAATCAGAAATAGCACTTGGAGATTAACAACTCATATCTATGCCAAAATGAAACACTACAATCAAAACTTAACACTCCTTTCTAAAAATGAAATTCTTGCAACAAAACCATACACACAAGCACCATTTGAATTACTCTTTCATATCAACAGCAACACACTGATGGGCTTTATATAAAACACTGAAGTCTTTGTGTTTCTATTTTTATTGTCTGTGATGAGGGGGGCGGGGTTTCGCGGAGTTTGCAGTGGGGAAGCGAGGGAGGAGCCGAGCGGTAAGTAAGTAGGTCAAGTGCAAAGTGACGAACACCTGTGTCTGATTGCAGTAATTGGCGTGGGGAGACCGCATATAAACCGGCTGGTCCAGAAGAGAGAGAGAGAGAGAAGGACTGGGGCTCTGAACAAGCCAGCGAGCAAGCTACAGCCAAGAAAAGAGAATCAATTTGACTGTTGTATCTGAATTATAGCTGCCAGATGAACAAAGAGATTACCTGCTGATTATTGAAGAATCTCCGTTTGTGCACTGTCAGCGCACGTGGCGCACCTTTACTTTACTTTTCATTTATTTTAATAAAACTGTTCGAGCCCCGTCACGCCGACCCTTGTCTTCTTTCATCCCCCACAAAGAACCTTCGTTACACTGGTGCCGAAACCCGGGATGGAAGAAGAAGCCGCCGCCAGACAGCCTCCGTCCCCATTTGCGGATGTCATCCACGCGCTCGCGGGTCTGCATCAAGAGCAACACCGTGCCCTGCTGGCAGTGAAGGAGGAACAGGAGCGTCGGTTCGAGGCGCTCCTCCGAGCCCAGCAGGAGGACCGCGAGCTGTTCCGGAGCTGGATGGACCGGGAGGGGCGGGCCAGACCATCAACGCCAGCTTCAGCCTCGGCCCAGACCGTTCCACTACACAAGATGGGCCCGCAGGACGACCCGGAAGCCTTCCTCGAGCTTTTCGAGAGGACTGCCGAGGCCTGGAGCTGGCCGCCCGGGGACTGGCCGGTGCGGTTGATCCCGCTGTTGTCCGGAGAGGCACAGATCGCCGCACAGCAGTTGCCAGTCCCGAACCTCCTGGTCTATCAAGACCTCAAGCGCGCCATCCTGCAGCGGGTCGGCCGGACCCCCGAGCAAAGCAGGCAGCGTTTCCGGACCCTGGAGCTAGGGGAGTCCGGTCGGCCCTTCGTCTTCGCGCAACAGCTCCGGGACGCGTGCCGCAAATGGTTGATGGCCCAGGAACGTGACGTCGAGGCAATCATCGACCAGGTGGTACTGGAGCAGTTTGTGGCGCGGTTACCCCGGAGGACCGCGCAGTGGGTCCAGTGCCACCGCCCGACGTCGCTGAACCAGGCCATCTAGTTGGCGGAGGACCAGATGGTGGCGTGCCCAGGGGTCGGCGAACCCCTGCCAGCAGCTTCTCTCTCTCTCTCTTCTCCCTCTCCTTCCCCTTCCTCTGTGTTGTATCGTCCTGTTCCTCTCCCTAGGTCCCGTGGCGGTTTCCCTCCTAGACCGGCGCCCCGGTGGAGGACCAACGTCGGCACAGAGCCTGCTCCAGCCCCCAGAGCACCGCCTAAGGGACCCGCCTCCGCGTCGGGCTTCTCTTCCCTCCCGGCTCCCGCGCTCTCCCCACGCCAACCACTTGACCCACTTCCCACTGGGGTGGCGGGAAGGTCTGGGCCGGCCTGTTGGCGTTGCGGGGACCCGGGACATTTTGTCGACCACTGTCCAGTGATGGAGGTGGGGACTCTGGTAAGGGTCCCTGACAAGCCGCAGGCCGCCCCCGATCAGGCTGGGTTGTACCAAATACCAGTGAGTATAAAGGGGGGTACTTTTCAGGCTTTGGTGGATTCAGGCTGTAACCAAACCTCCATCCACCAAAATCTGATTCAACCTGGGGCATTGGATAATAGCCGCATGGTTAAGGTAAGGTGTGTGCACGGGGAAGTGGTCGAATATCCCTTAGTGCCGGTCACGTTCCAATTTAGGGGCCAAAAGCATAGTGTAGAGGTAGCTGTAAGTCAGCACCTCCGGCACCCGCTAATTTTGGGAACCAATTGGCCGGGGTTTAAAACGTTATTGGGACATTTATGTGCGGGTGTTTCTGGGTTTAAAAGGAAGCGAGGGAAGGGAGCGGTCGCTCAGGTAGGAGAGGCTGTGCCGGGACCATCGCGACCTGCGCCAGAGGATCGGAACGCTGTTGAAAGACAGGATCTTTCGGAGCGTGATGACTTTCCTCTGGAGCAGTCCCGAGATGAAACGCTTAAAAATGCCTTTGATCAGGTCCGCACAATCGACGGACAGCCTCTCCATCCCGACCGACCTCTTTCACGTCCTTATTTTACAATTATAAAAGATAAGTTGTATCGGGTGACCCAGGACGCCCAGACAAAGCAGGATACAACACAGTTGTTAGTTCCGAAAAGCCGTCGGGAAATGCTTTTCCAGGCGGCTCATTGTAATCCTATGGCTGGACATATAGGGCAAACGGCAACACTAAATCGTCTAATGACCCGATTTTTTTGGCCGGGGATTCACGAGAACGTGCGCAAGTGGTGCGCGTCTTGTCGTGAATGTCAGTTGGTAAACCCACTGGCCAACCCAAAAGCACCATTGTGCCCCCTTCCTTTAGTGGAGGTCCCTTTCGAAAGAATTGGCATGGACCTCATCGGGCCATTAGAACGATCCGCACGGGGGCATCGTTTTGCATTAGTCCTGGTGGATTATGCAACACGATACCCAGAAGCAGTGCCGCTTCGCAACATTTCAGCCAAGAGTGTAGCGAGCGCACTGTTTCAGTTAATCTCCCGGGTGGGAATCCCAAAGGAGATTCTCACCGACCAAGGCACGGCGTTTATGTCACGTACTATTCGCGAGCTTTACGAATTATTGGGCATTAAATCGGTCCGCACCAGCGTCTATCACCCACAAACAGACGGACTGGTCGAACGCTTTAATCGCACGTTGAAGTCAATGATTCGAAAGTTCGTACAGGAAGACGCCAAAAATTGGGATAAGTGGCTAGAACCCCTCTTGTTCGCTGTACGCGAGGTCCCCCAAGCCTCCACGGGGTTTTCCCCCTTCGAGCTTCTTTATGGACGTCAGCCCCGCGGGGTGCTGGACGTACTTAGGGAAACTTGGGAGGACGGACCTTCGAATAGCAAGAATGAAATTCAATATGTCATGGACCTGAGAACAAAACTCCACACTTTGGGGCGGCTGTCTATGGAGAATTTGTTACAGGCTCAGGACAAACAAAGTCGGCTGTACAACAGGGGGGCTAGACTACGCAATTTTGCACCGGGAGATAAAGTACTTGTGTTACTCCCCACGTCCAGTTCAAAATTACTCGCAAAGTGGCAAGGACCCTTTGAGGTCACACGGCGAATTGGGGACCTCAACTATGAAGTCGTTCGTACGGATAGGGGTGGGGCACATCAGGTTTACCACCTCAATCTCCTTAAAAAATGGAATGAGGCGGAGTCAGTGATGTTGGCAACGGTAGTGAGTAGGGAGGAGGATCTTGGTCCAGAGGCGAATTCAAAATCTCAATCACTCGCTCTGGCACCTGGTGGAGACCACCTCTCACCGTTCCAACTCACTGATGTACGCAATTTACAAACGGAGTTTGCTGATGTGTTCTGGCCCCTGCCCGGCCGAACCGACCTTATTCAGCACCACGTTGAGACGAGCCGGGTGTAATAGTGCGCAACCGGCCTTATCGCTTACCTGAACATAAAAAGAAAGTAGTTCAGGAAGAATTGAAGGCTATGCTAGACATGGGGGTAATAGAAGAATCCAACAGTGACTGGGCAAGCCCGATAGTTTTGGTACCAAAACCTGACGGCTCCGTCCGCTTCTGTGCGGATTATCGCAAGGTGAATGCTGTGTCGAAGTTCGACGCGTATCCAATGCCTCGGGTTGACGAGTTGCTTGATCAGCTCGGCACCGCTCGATTTTATTCGACGCTGGATTTAACGAAGGGATACTGGCAGATCCCCTTCACTCCAATGTCTAAAGAAAAAACTGCCTTCACAACGCCGTTTGGATTACACCAATTTGTCACTCTTCCTTTCGGCTTGTTCGGGGCTCCGGCAACCTTCCAGCGCCTGATGGACAGAATTCTCCGGCCGCATGCTGCATATGCCGCTGCTTACTTGGATGATATTATCATCTATAGTAATGATTGGCAGCGTCATATGCAGCATTTGCGGGCTGTCCTCAGGACGCTGCGAAGGGCCGGGCTCACGGCCAACCCGAAGAAATGTGCGATTGGGCGTGTGGAGGTTAGGTATCTGGGCTTCCACTTGGGTCATGGACAGGTGCGTCCCCAAATTGATAAGACTGCAGCAATTGCTACCTGTCCGAGACCCAAGTCCAAAAAGGAGGTTAGACAGTTCCTGGGGCTAGCGGGATATTATAGAAGGTTTGTGCCTAATTATTCGGACCTTGCTAGCCCACTGACTGATCTAACTAGAAAGGTGGCACCAGATACCGTCCAGTGGACGGAGCGGTGTCAGCAGGCCTTTACCCAGATTAAGGCTGCTCTGTGTGGCGGGCCGCTCTTACAGGCTCCTAACTTTTCTCTCCCGTTTATTCTGCAGACGGACGCCTCGGACAGGGGGTTGGGTGCTGTCCTGTCCCAGGAGAGGGAGCGGCCGGTGCTGTACATTAGCCGGAAGCTCTCTAAGAGAGAGACTAGGTACAGCACCGTTGAGAAAGAATGTCTTGCCATCAGATGGGCCGTCCTCACCCTCCGCTATTATCTCTTGGGACGGGAATTCACCCTCTGTTCGGACCACGCTCCCCTCCAGTGGCTCCACCGCATGAAAGATACCAACGCGCGGATCACCCGTTGGTATCTGGCGTTACAACCCTTTAAATTTCAGGTGGTCCACAGGCCGGGGGCGCAGATGGCTGTAGCTGACTTCCTCTCCAGGAGGAGGGGGGGGGGAGGGCTGCAGGCCTGATGGCTCCCCGGCCTGAGTCGGGCGGTGGGGGTATGTGATGAGGGGGGCGTGGTTTCGCGGAGTTTGCAGTGGGGGAGCGAGGGAGGAGCCGAGCGGTAAGTAAGTAGGTCAAGTGCAAAGTGACGAACACCTGTGTCTGATTGCAGTAATTGGCGTGGGGAGACCGCATATAAACCGGCTGGTCCAGAAGAGAGAGAGAGAAGGACTGGGGCTCTGAACAAGCCAGCGAGCAAGCTACAGCCAAGAAAAGAGAATCAATTTGACTGTTGTATCTGAATTATAGCTGCCAGATGAACAAAGAGATTACCTGCTGATTATTGAAGAATCTCCGTTTGTGCACTGTCAGCGCACGTGGCGCACCTTTACTTTACTTTTCATTTATTTTAATAAAACTGTTCGAGCCCCGTCACGCCGACCCTTGTCTTCTTTCATCCCCCACAAAGAACCTTCGTTACATTGTCATTTTCTCAGACTCAAAACTCAAAAGTAGAATTTCTGCAGTAATCAAACTAGAGTTTTTACAAAAAAACAAACATTCTTACAGAAATAAAGAAAAATATAATCACAAATCATCAAATTTAGCAACAAAACAAACAAACAAAGGGGTGTGGTTGCCAATCATATACTTTCCACCGCCACGCTGAAAATAATTCCGCAATTGCATTTAGAAAGGGGCTGTAAGGGGGCAGGCATAAACAACAGCCCTTTGTCCAGCTGCGTTATGGCCCCGACGCCTGGTTTTGGCCAGATTTAAGCCTGCCTCATCCACGTAGATTAACTAATGGGGCAGTTCTGCGTTCCCTTCCACCTTGAGGAGATCAACCATTCTGTAGATATGCCACCACAAGATGTCATTGGTTGGGTTCTTTTTCACATACTGTACTTTCAAACTGTACACAGCACTGTAACATCATAATGGTATTCCTTTACATATACTTCAAAGCACTACCCATTTTTGTGTAGTACAGTTAATACAGTAAAACTAACAGTAATATGATACAGAATTATGTGACACATACAGTAGGTACAGTCTGGAGTAGAAACTTGAAGATATACCTGTCCTCCAGTCAGAATGTCCTTATTATCGATCCGACTGAGGTTAGGGTGGACTCTTTGCCCAGCCTCCCTCTTGGACAGGCCATGATTTAAAAGTGGCTACGGGCTATCAATAACCCGAAGTTCGGAGAGGACACAGCCATTGAAGCACTAAAACATCTGACGGTGTGCCAGGATCAATCCAGAAGATTTCAAACCCAACCCCTTATGGTGTGTTCACACTGAACGTGAATAGAGCGTCAAATACGCGTCTATCGCGTCTAGTTAGATGCTTGAACATTCGCTCGAGTTCAAATTTTTCAACTTATGCGGAAGACATTCGCGTCATTCGCAATGCCGTCTTTGCATGGGTCTTTATGTAATCCACTCCAGCAAATAATTAAATTCGCGTTTGGTGTGAACACACCATTTGAAGAGACCCGCGCTTGTGAAAACCGCAATTCCGTCGATATTTACCTTGTCAGATGATGACGACGAACAGCCAGGAACGTCTGGAACTAGCAGTGCTAGTAGCGCTAAACGCATTTGCCTGGAGGTAAGGTTCTTTCTGACTCGACTCTATTAGCAGCTAGTGGCTACTGAGAACACACACTGTCATAGTTGTCTGCTGTAAAGCAACACATCTTCTATGATTTCGTCTGTTTACAAATTTTCAAAAAGTTTCTGCCGGTGAAATCAAACGCACCGGCACTGATCTGTGATAGGTCTGTTAGCGCATTAGGTCCAACCCCCTATGGGCGGGTTTGAAAGGGTGGGAGGTAGTGCTTGTAGTCTTTACATAAACCCTCCCCCCTCTTACACTTCCTCCTACAATGACATAAAATGACGATTTTTGCGTCATTGTAGGAGGAAGTGAAAAAGGTAAATAGCGGATTTCTCTCGTCTCAGGGGAAAATGAGAGAGTGTTGCACGACCATTCAATAGTATGACTGGGTTACTAACAATGGAAAGCTTAATGCAAATGGGTGGAGTGTCCCTTTAAAGACAGAACTGTTTCTGCTAACCTGGGGAATTGTTTCTCATCTCATGCTCAAATCTCCTTTGGTGTTCCACAGGGCTCTATTTTAGGTCCTCTTCTTTTTGCTTTATATATGCTTTCACTTGGTCATATTATTCAGAAATACAACTTATCGTATCATTTCTATGCCTATGACACTCTGCTTTATCTTCCCATTAAAAATAAAAATTGTTTTCTGTCTAATCTGTTTTCCTGTCTTCAAGACATTAAATGCTGGATGGACACCATTTTTTTGCAGTTAAATAGTGATAAAACAGAAATAATCATTTTTGGCCCATCAGCTATTACTTCTGGCATTGCCAATCAGCTTTGTCCTCTCTCTTATCAATATGATGGTGCGGTTGCTTCACTTTTTATGACATCACAAGCAATCGTCATTTATATAGATCAGTGTTTTAGCCCCATCACACACACACACACGTTCAAGCTTCCGTGTTTGATCAGCACTTTTGAAAGGAATCACTGGAATGTTATTTATTTACTATCTTTATCTGATGTTAGACCACGGGTCAGCAACCTATGGCATGCATGCCAACACTGGCACACAGAAAGGTAGTCGCTGGCACGTGAGCAAAAGCGAGAGAGGCGTATGTATTTCATTCAGATAAAGTACCTCCCAGATCTAGAATCTAGAATTTCAACCAAGAGTCCTACTTAAACTTTCCATACACATCAAAATTACTGTGATACATGTGGAAATTCTGTTCATGTGTACCTGGTTACTTCATACACCATGTGTACCTGGGTTTCTCTGAGCGGATAGCTATCCAATCTTGAAAAGACCAGTGGTAAATGCCTTCCGAATCAGAGCATTTTTTCACAATCCAGATTAAACTGGACAAAATGCATCTAGTTGTTGAAGTCACATATGTAAATTTGAATCCTCCCAAAAAGGTTGAAAAAAACTAAACATGTTTTTATATAGCTTATATACAGTATATATATATATATATATATATATATATATATATATATATATACATACATACATACAGTAGTCAACAAGTTAATCAAGTTACAGTTTGACAAGTTAATCAAAGTTGTCCTAAGACAAGAACGGGTATTGTTCAAAATTCAAGTATAACTTTGATGAAAGGTTCTGATCCACTTCAAATGTTGACTACTGTATATATATATATATATATATATATATATATATATATATATATATATATATATATATATATATATATATATTAAAAACAAAGCATGATGTCTGTGTTTTCATGTCACTCAGAACTGGGGCAAGGTTACCCACACTGTAAAACCCAACAAGTTAAGCTAACTCATTTCATTTGAGGAAACAGATTACCTCAATTCTTTCAAGTTTATAAAAAACAATAGTTATGAGTACTCTGAACTTATTTTATTCGAGTTTACTAAAACAATAATATTTCTTAATACACAATTAAACTTTACACGGCATTTAATACTGTATATAGCTGAAACGTCACTTTATTGAGTAAAAACAGTGAAATGACAAACTTGAAATGAACTCAGAGCACTTGCAGTTACTGCTAGCTCACAATATCACACACAAAGTCCAATCCAATAAGTTAAGCTAACTCATTACATTTGAGGAAACTTATTACCTCAATTCATTTAAGTTCATAAAAAACAATAGTTATGAGTACTCTGAACTTATTTCAGTTGAGTTCACTAAAAGTAGATATTGCAGTCAAGAAATTAAGTGATTAATTAAGTGATTAATTAAGTGATTGTTGAGCATTAGTGACGAACACCTGCTGTTAACATGCAGGATCACTGAAGGAAAGAGAAACACAAGAACTACAACTGACTTCAGACACAACATTAGATGAAATCACTGAAGATAAAATATCTTTAAATCTCTGAAGATCTCAGAGGAGGATTAAACAACTTCACAAACAGCATTACCAGCTTCACTTATTACTAACCAGTTTGAGTTATATCATGCGTCTACAGAGGGTGTTATTGTGAATGAACAGAGGTTTAGATGAAGATGATTTGTTTTTCATTTAAAGACACCATGATAGTGGTCAGTGTGTGCTTTAGTTGGGCTCTTGACCCTTGACTTTATAACACCAGTTTTTCCTCTGGCTGCTGTAACTCAGTGTTATTATAACACATTTGTTATGGCACAAAAGCCAAAAGAAAATGTGAGCATGTGGTTGTGTTTTGATGATGATTTATGGAAAGATGAATTATCATTTGGTGTCTTGATTCTCTGATCTTTTCTAGAGAATAATCTCTGATTAAACAGGTGATATATAACTTGTATTATTCATTATAAAAGAACTGTGATTCTGCTGTAAGGCCCAGTGTTGTTACAATCATATTTTAAAAACCTCTATGATATAATGCTGACTTACACAGACATCAAGAATCAGCATATGAATCTCAACAATGGTGACCATTAAAACATTATTCATGCTGCAATGCATGCTGGGAACCATGGATAAGGTTTGAATTATGGTAGTACCCAGCATGGTTTGCAATATGAATAGTTTTTTAATGGTCACCATTGTTGAGATTCATATGCTGATTCATGATATCTGTGTTAGTTTTGGTGATGAATTACATTTTCTGTAAAATCCTTCATATTATCTGATAGTCATAATATTGCTAGTTCTTATACTTTAGAGTCTCAGTTTCAAATAAAACTATTAATTTCTTACCCTTTTAATCAGAGACTAGATTCTGAATGAGATACGTGAATTAAGTCATTAACTGATGACTGTCATCATCAAACCTTGACCACCATTCCCAAACATACTTTTCCTTGACTTGTGCCATAACAAATGTTTGATAAACACTCAATTACAGCAGTCAAAGAAAAACTTGTACTCTAAAGTCAAGGGTCAAGAGCCCAACTAAAGCAAGCGCTGATCTCCATCATGGTGACCTTAAACCTTGTAGTTCTTGTGTTTCTCTTTCCTTCAGTGATTCTGCTTGTTAACAGCAGGTGTTCATCACTAATGACCAATCATCACTTAATTGATCACTTAACTACAATTATTATTCAATTATCATTCTGGGATCTGAAATGTTCTATAACTCATTCAGTTTGAGTTCTGTTTCAGTCATTCAAGCCACTTCAAGTTTTTCAGTATTATTTGAGTGCAGTGAACTCAATTTAATTGAGTAAATACATTGTTAGGTATATTTATTCTCTAGAAAAGATCAGAGAATCAAGACACCAAATGATAATTCATCTTTCCATAAATCATCATCAAAACACAACCACATGCTCACATTTTCTTTTGGCTTTTGTGCCATAACAAGTGTGTTATATAAACACTCAGTTACAGCAGCCAGAGGAAAAACTGGTGTTATAAAGTCAAGGGTCAAGAGCCCAACTAAAGCACACACTGACCACTATCATGGTGTCTTTAAATGAAAAACAAATCATCTTCATCTAAACCTCTGTTCATTCACAATAACACCCTCTGTAGACGCATGATATAACTCAAACTGGTTAGTAATAAGTGAAGCTGGTAATGCTGTTTGTGAAGTTGTTTAATCCTCCTCTGAGATCTTCAGAGATTTAAAGATATTTTATCTTCAGTGATTTCATCTAATGTTGTGTCTGAAGTCAGTTGTAGTTCTTGTGTTTCTCTTTCCTTCAGTGATCCTGCATGTTAACAGCAGGTGTTCGTCACTAATGCTCAACAATCACTTAATTAATCACTTAATTAATCACTTAATTTCTTGACTGCAATATCTACTTTTAGTGAACTCAACTGAAATAAGTTCAGAGTACTCATAACTATTGTTTTTTATGAACTTAAATGAATTGAGGTAATAAGTTTCCTCAAATGTAATGAGTTAGCTTAACTCATTGGATTGGACTTTGTGTGTGATATTGTGAGCTAGCAGTAACTGCAAGTGCTCTGAGTTCATTTCAAGTTTGTCATTTCACTGTTTTTACTCAATAAAGTGACGTTTCAGCTATATACAGTATTAAATGCCGTGTAAAGTTTAATTGTGTATTAAGAAATATTATTGTTTTAGTAAACTCGAATAAAATAAGTTCAGAGTACTCATAACTATTGTTTTTTATAAACTTGAAAGAATTGAGGTAATCTGTTTCCTCAAATGAAATGAGTTAGCTTAACTTGTTGGGTTTTACAGTGCAGACGATTACATTACCTTAAAAGAGTCCACCCCACAAGATTACTGTTATAAACATGAACCTCCTCTGAAAGGCAAAGGGCAATTCTATAATTTATAGTAATATTTTCAGTATTACTCAGAGGTACCATTACTTATTTTGAAGTAATTTTGAATTGCTTTATATAACGTTAACTACTGTAAGTGATAAATCCCGTTTGAGATTTGTGCTGGCTACTGTATACACGC
>CM060638.1:1934582-1964582 GCA_030578275.1 Meda fulgida
CCACATGGCCTTCGATGATTTGAATTATGATGGAGAGGATGTAAAACACTGTATTGATATAGATAAGAATTTAAATTGCAAATATTACATTCCTGAGCAATTAAACAGCTTAAATAATACAAATAGCTACTCATTTTTGCTCCTTAACATTAGAAGCTTGTGTAAACATGAAGAATTAGCTACCTTACTCCAACCCTGACTGGAGCTCTGATGTTATTGGTTGCAGTGAAACCTGGCTTAATGAAATTCTTAACCTTGATGGATATAAGCTAGTTATCATAAACAGGTGGTAATGTTTGTTTTTATGTGCACTCCAGATATCATATGAGTGTTTGTGATGACATTGTCTTAGATGACAATCATTCTGATTCACTTTTTATTGAGATAAACCTCACAATGCGAAAAAAGAAAACCTGACTCTGACCTGGACACTTTCAAGGTCAAACTGGAAGACATTTGATTTTCCATAAACAGGAAAAACAAAGACTGTGTCCTACTATGTCTCCAGAGATGATGTTGCAAAGAGTGACTTCATTAATACCTTACATTCATCTTCTTTTTTCTACCACAAATCCTTTTACCAGAGTAACGCATTCCACTAGGTCAGCTATTGACAATATCCTCACAAACATTCAAAACACTAGGCTAGTGTCTGGAGTTGTGTTATCTGACATTACTGATCATTTTCCAATTGTATTATTTCTAGATCTTGCTAGTATGATTAAATGAGAGAACCCTAAAACAGCTGAGTGAAAGCTTACAGGCTAAAACATGGGAAGCTGTCTATGCCTTCAACGATCCTGACACTGCAAATGACAACTTCATAAAGGAGATCACAAACTCTATTTGCTGTACCATCCCAGAAAAGGATGCCGTATACAGCGCAACTGGTCACAACCCCTGGCTCACGAAGGGTCTCCTAAAAACACACTTTATAACGTTCCTTAAAAAACCCAAGTGCTATGAACAAAGAAATATACACTAGCTACAGGAATAAACTAACACATATAATGAGGAAAAGTAAAAGTAACCACTATACATACCTCATAAAAGCATCATAGGGTGACTCCAAGAGGTCCTGGAAAGTGCTAAATGAAGTCCTTAACCAGACCAAACCAGCACTGTGCTCCCAAATGCTGTGGGCATACACTCACATTTAGCTAATCATTTTACCAATGACATTGATTTAGCAAATTACTTTAATAATTACTTTGACTATATTTGGAAAAACTCTCTAACAAAGTAATTCACCCTCAGGGTCTCTCTTTCAACCATTACTTGCGGGGCACTTCTGTCAGTTCCTTTTTTATGGACCAACTAACTGCGATGAAGTCTATAAAATCATCACACATTTACGAAGCTCGTACACTGCTGGTGATGATGAAATGTGTTGTAAAATACTGAAAGCCATAGCACTTGATATCATGGAGCCACTAATTTATTGTACTCATCTTTCTCTGCTCTCTGGAATTGTGCCGAAAAGGGCAAAAATTGCAAGAATTATACCAGTATTTAAATCTGGGGATATGAGCAATTATCATCCTATATCAATCTTGCCTACAATCTCTAAGGTTTTAGAGAGAGTAGTGTACAATAGGTTAAATGGCTAACTTAAGCTAAATATTATTGCTTCATCCCAATATGGCTTTAGGGAAAAAAGTACTACATGCATGTGTCACGATTAGCCACGCACTTCCTGGGTTAACTTTGACCACATTTCCCATCATACACCTCCCTGGACTGATTACACCAAACACCATACACCTGCACTGCACTGATTACACACACGCCTGCACTGCACTGATTACACACACACCTGCACTGCACTGATTACACACACACCTGCACTGCACTGATTACACACACACCTGCACTGCACTGATTACACACACACCTGCACTGCACTGATTACACCAAACACCATACACCTGCACTGCACTGATTACACACACACCTGCACTGCACTGATTACACACACACCTGCACTGCACTGATTACACACACACCTGCACTGCACTGATTACACACACACCTGCCCTGCACTGATTACACACACACACCTGCACTGCACTGATTACACACACACCTGCACTGCACTGATTACACACACACCTGGACTGCACTGATTACACACACACCTGCACTGCACTGATTACACACACACCTGGACTGCACTGATTACACACACACCTGCACTGATTACACACACACCTGCACTGCACTGATTACACACACACCTGCACTGCACTGATTACAGACACACCTGCACTGATTACACACACACCTGCACTGCACTGATTACACACACACCTGCACTGCACTGATTACAGACACACCTGGACTGCACTGATTACACACACACCTGCACTGCACTGATTACACACACACCTGCACTGCACTGATTACACACACACCTGCACTGCACTGATTACACACACACACCTGCACTGCACTGATTACACACACACACCTGCACTGCACTGATTACACACACACCTGCACTGATTACACACACACCTGGACTGATTACACACACACCTGCACTGCACTGATTACACACACACCTGCACTGCACTGATTACACACACACACCTGCACTGCACTGATTACACACACACCTGCACTGATTACACACACACCTGCACAGATTACACACACACCTACTGCACTGATTACACACACACCTGCCCTGCACTGCACTGATTACACACACACCTGCACTGCACTGATTACACACACACCTGCACTGCACTGATTACACACACACCTGCACTGCACTGATTACACACACACACCTGCACTGCACTGATTACACACACACCTGCACTGCACTGATTACACACACACCTGCACTGCACTGATTACACACACACCTGGACTGCACTGATTACACACACACCTGCACTGCACTGATTACACACACACCTGCACTGCACTGATTACACACACACCTGGACTGCACTGATTACACACACACCTGCACTGCACTGATTACACACACACCTGGACTGCACTGATTACACACACACCTGGACTGCACTGATTACACACACACCTGCACTGCACTGATTACACACACACCTGCACTGCACTGATTACACACACACCTGCACTGCACTGATTACACACACACCTGGACTGCACTGATTACACACACACCTGCACTGCACTGATTACACACACACCTGCACTGCACTGATTACACACACACACCTGCACTGCACTGATTACACACACACACCTGCACTGCACTGATTACACACACACCTGCACTGATTACACACACACCTGGACTGATTACACACACACCTGCACTGCACTGATTACACACACACCTGCACTGCACTGATTACACACACACACCTGCACTGCACTGATTACACACACACCTGCACTGATTACACACACACCTGCACAGATTACACACACACCTACTGCACTGATTACACACACACCTGCCCTGCACTGCACTGATTACACACACACCTGCACTGCACTGATTACACACACACCTGCCCTGCACTGATTACACACACACACCTGCACTGCACTGATTACACACACACCTGCACTGCACTGATTACACACACACCTGGACTGCACTGATTACACACACACCTGCACTGATTACACACACACCTGCACTGCACTGATTACACACACACCTGCACTGCACTGATTACAGACACACCTGCCTGCACTGATTACACACACACCTGCACTGCACTGATTACACACACACCTGCACTGCACTGATTACACACACACCTGACTGCACTGATTACACACACACCTGCACTGCACTGATTACACACACACCTGCACTGCACTGATTCACACACACCTGCACTGCACTGATTACACACAACCGGCACTGCAATGATGACACAAACACACCTGCACTGCACTGATTCACACACACTGCACTGCACTGATTACACACAACCTGCCACCTGCACTGATTACACACACACCTGGACTGCACTGATTACACACCACACTGCACTGCACTGATTACACACACACCTGCTCTGCACTGTTTACACACACACCTGACGGCACTGATTACACCACACACCTGCACTGCACTGATTACACACAAACCTGGGACTGCACTGATTACACACACACCTGGACTGCACTGATTACACACACACTGCACTGCACTGATTACACACACACCTGCACTGCATGATACACACACACCTGCACTGCACTGATTACACACACACCTGGGACATGCACTGATTACACACCACACTGCACTGCACTGATTACACACACACCTGCACTGCACTGATGTACACAACACACACCTACACTGCACTTGATACACACCACACACCTGCACTGCACTGATTACCACACACTCCTGCACTGATTACCACACACTGGACTGATTACACCACACACCTGCACTTGCACTGATTACAACACACCTGCACTGCACTGATTTACACACACACACCTGCACTGCACTGATACACACACACCTGCACTGTTTACACCCACACCTGCACAGATTACACAACACACATACTGCAACTGATTACCACACACTGCCCTGCACCTGCCACTGATTACACACACACCTGCACTGCCACTGTTACACAAACACCTGCACTGCACTGATTTCACACCACACCTGCACATGCACTGATTACAACACACACACCAGCACTGCCACTGATTACCACACACCTCTGCACTGCACTGTTACACCACACTGCACTGCACTGATTACACTCCACACCGGACTGCTCTGGATTAACAAACAACTGCACTGCACTGAATTACACACACACCTGCACTGCATGATTAAAAACCACATGCGGACTGCACTGATTACACACACACCTGCACCTGCCACTGATTACAAACACACTGGGATCTGCCACTGGATTACACACACAACCTGGACTGCACTGATTACACACACACCTGCACTGCATGATTACTCACACACATGCACTGCACTGATTACACACACACCTGCACTGCACTGATTACACACACACCTGGACTGCACTGATTACACACACCACTGCACTGCACTGATTACACACTCACCTGCCAATGCATGATTACCACCACACCTGGACATGCACTGATTACACACACACCTGGCACTGCACTGATTACACACACACTGAACTGCATGATTACACAACACACTGCCACTGCACCTGATTACACACAACAGGACCTGCACTGATACACACACACCTGGAAACTGCCTCAATGATTACACACACTCCTGCCCACTGCACTGTTTACACACACACCTGCACTGCACTGATTACACACACACATGCACTGCATTGATTACAACACACACCTGCATGATTACACACACACCTGCACTGCACTGTTTACACACACACCTGGACTGCCACTTGATTACACACACACCTGCACTGCACTGATTACACACACACCAGCCTGCACTGATTACACACACACCTGGCACATGCATGATTACACACCACACCTGGAATCTGACAACTGATTACACACACACCTGCACGCCAAATGATACACCACACACCTGGACTGCACTGATTACCACACCAAACACTGCACTGCACTGATTACACACACACTGCACTGCCACTGGTTACACACAACACATGCCTTGCATTGATTACACACCTCACAACCTGCACGCACTGATTACACACACCACTCCTGGACTGCATGATTACACACACACCTGGACTGCACTGATTACAGACACATCTGGACTGCACTGTTTACACACACACTGGTATGCACTGATTACACACACACCTGGACAGCACTGATTACACACACACCTGCCACTGCACTGATTTAACACACCACACTGCATGCAATGATTACAACACCACCTGCACTGCACGGATTACTAGACACACATGGACTGCCACTGATTACACACACACCAGCACTGACTGATTACACACAAACCTGCACTGCACTCGATTACACAACACACACCTGCACTGCACTGATTAACACACACACCTGCCCTGCACTTGATTAACACACACACCTGGACTGCACTGATTACACCACGCCCTGCACTGCACTGGATTACACACACACCTGCACTGCACTATTACACACACACCTGCACTGCACTGATTACACACACACCTGGACTGCACTGATTATACACACACCTGCACTGCACTGATTACACACACACTGCTCTGCACTGATTACACACACAACCTGCACTGCAATGATTACACACACACCTGGACTGCACTGATTACACACACCTGACTGCACTGATTACACACACACCTGGACTGCACTGATTACACACACACTTGCACTGCACTGATTCACACACTGCCTCTGCACTGATTACACACACAACTGCACTGCAGTGATTACACACATCACCTGGACTGCATGATTACACAAACACTGCACCTGCACTATTACACACACACCTGCACTGCACTGATTACACACACACCTTGCACTGATTACACACACACCTGCACTGCAGTGATTACACACACTCCTTGCACTGCACTGATTACACACACAAACTCCGCCTGATCTGAACTTCCTGACATTACACACTCACACCTGGCACTGCACTGATTACACCACACCTGCACTGCACTGATTACACACACAACCTGCACTGCATGATTAACACACACACCTGCACTGATTACACACACACCTGCACTGCACTGATACACACACACCTGACTGCACTGATTTACACACACACCTGCATGCACTGATTTTATTCACACACCTTCACTGCATCTGATTACACACACACCTGCCACTGCACTGATACACAACACCTGCACTGCACTGTTACCACACACATGCACTGCAATGATTAACACACACCACCTGCCACTGCACTGATTACACACCACACCTGCACTGCACTGATTACACACACACTGCACTTCATTGTACACGCACATAAAAAGCCACTTCCACACACCACTTCTGTCAGTAGAACATGGTCTTGGATCTTGGTTTGATTTCATCTTCTAAGTGTTATCTTCCCGAAGAGTTTGAGTCCTGTGTTTGACCTGTGGATTGTTTCTCGTTGGCTGACCCTTCTCTGCATAGTGTGGGCAGATCGAGGCTTTGGAAACAATGATACAGTTTAACTAAATGTGCCATTTTGTGTGGAGGCTTCGATAAACCGTCTCAACGGTGAAATAGTGGTCACTTGCAGGTGTTGATCTGAAACAACCTTGACAAAAGCCATTAAAAACATGTGTTTTTTGATTATTGTAGCTATTTTTCTATATGTGAAGCCTGTAACCTATAGGGCTCCTCCCTTCTTTGGAAGGACTTAGCCTACTTTTTTAACAGATTAATTTCTCCCCAGTCTTTGAAAAAATCCCTCTCACTAAAACCACGAGGGTCAAGATGAGTTGACTTAACTTTTTATAGATGTGCGATTGTGTGGTCTGTGCCCGACCCTGTCAATCTCAAACGCTAAATTTGCGGGCACGGCCACTGTTGAAACACTGAAGCTTCTTTTTAGCCGGGTCACGTGACATGGGTGTTTCGTAAACATCTGCGCATTCGGGGATCTCGCAAAGCTTCGGAGCGACTGTTTCGCGTCAGCATCCCTACTGGATTGTTTCTCGTTGTGACCCCTTCTCTGCCTGCCTTGACCCTTGCTGGTCTCTGGTTTGCCTCTGCCTTGTCTCCGTTGCCCGTTTGCTGTTGTTGATTCACGCCTGTTTGACCTACTCTAATAATCGATGCGAATGGATCCCTTGTGCTGCTGCATCAGTACTGCATGGCTGAAAAACTCATCTGACTGAAAGGATCAGTGATGCCATTGATGGAAGGAGACGTAGGTATTGGATTTTTTTAGATTTATCCAAGGCGTTGATACTAGTGATTTGACTCTTATTGAATAAATTACATCATTATGGATTAGCAGGACTAGCACTTAGCTGGTTCATACAAGTTTATTAGGTTGCAATATGTAAAACATTAATGAACAAATTTCCATAAGCAAACCCATTCAAATGTGAGTCCCCTGGGTCCATTATATTTATATATATTCTTATATATAAATGACTTTGACAATTCCACCATGGTTTTTACCACATAGGTTTATTTGCTGATGTACACATTTATTGGTCACATAAGAGTTCAGATGAATGGAAGAAGAGAAGAAAACAATAAATAGAATTAGGTAAAAAATAAATGTTTCTCTTTAACATCAATAAGGACAAACTACCAATTGTGTTTCATTCCAACCAAAAATCAAATGGAAAACAAGCTGTTTGTATGAAAATTAATCTAAACACATTATTGAAAGAGTAAGTAAACTTCATTACATTTCCCTGAGTCTATTTATCGATGAAATGTTTTCACTTCAAATGCCATATTGTAATCAGTTAATTAAAAAAAATATATCAAATGCGTTGGACTATTTTTAAGTAAGACATTTTCTCCCACAGTTCAGCACTTCTCACCTTATTTTAAAACCTTGTTGTAATGTCATATGGTGTACAATTTCACAAGCTACCTGAAGGAAAATTCAGACAGTTACAGAAAAAAAATATATGGGTATTAAGTTGTCTGAGGGGGGCCCCCATGTTACCACTAGTCCTCTGTTTCGTCGTCCTTGGTTTATTTAATAATATATTGTCTTTCACAATGCCTGTAAGATATTCCAGGTCATTCACAGGTTTACAAGTCAGGTTGGTGTTCCAATCAGTCGTCCCACAGCACACATGACACATGGGATCACTTTATTTACTGGACAGAATACGACGACTAAAAATGTACGAGCTGTGAGTAGTTTGTTGGCGGACGCAGCAGATATGGAACGAGCTTGAGGAAAATTGAATATTGATCATTATCTCCATTTTCAAGAAAAAATCTACGAGGAAAAATGTGCTCATAACATATGATTCGTTGAACATTCTGTTAGTGTGTATTGTGTGGGATCGTATGTTTGCTTGTGGTTTGTTTCTGTTGTATTTATGTTTTTGTCTATTTTGTGTCTATGCGTATATTGAGTTTTCAGTTTGTATATTATTCGTTGAACGTTTATGCTATCGGCCCCCTTCATAAAAGCTATTAGTTACTCTTTGGGGTTCCCCATTTCACAAAACAACTTATGACCATTTTTTCATTCTGAAATGGTGTTAAAATGATACAATGAAATAAAGTGAAAACTATTACTTTTCACTTAAACACACTCAAACCTCAAGAATCAGCGCGTGAAATCTCAATCAACGGTGACATGGTTCATGCTACAATGCATTATGGGAGCCATGGATGAGTTTTGTATATGCACCCAGAAAATGCATTGCCGCATGAAGCAATGTCCCACCGTTATTGAGTTCACACGCTGATCTTGAGGTTGATTTTGTCTCAATGAAGGAGGTTTGAAAATATTGTGCCACAGTTTTTTTTGTTCTATAAATCTCCAAAATTCCATGATATGAAATGCTGCAGGATCTATGTTGTAGAAACCATGGATTGTTATGATCATGCAAAATTCATTACTAGAGATAAGTCCCTGAATAAACGCTATATAATGATACTATCTCTAGTATCAACAAGTAGCCACATGATCACATTTTTCTCTTGCTATAACAAACATTTACAGCAGCAGAGATAAACTAACATCAACATAGTCAAGATCCGAAGAGGCAAGCTAGGAGCAAACACCTGACCTCCAAAATGGTGACCAAACCACACTTTACTATCACACAACTTCGACGCTAAACCTCCTGTACATCTAAGGCACTGTTCTATCAATGTTATCTTAAACATGTTTACAATGTTTTTTAGTGAGTGTTTATCCTACCTTTTAGAAACATTCTGGTTATACAAATTAAAATTAGACCTTCAGAAAAAACATTACAAGAACATAACATAATGCTCTCAAAATAATCATAGAAACATACACTCCACTGGATCAGCACAGCTCATATTGCTATTATGGATATCGCTATGGATTAAGTGTCGATAAATGGAATACGTGTTAATGTAGCTAGTCTAAAAAGGTTAGTTTAAATTGTTGCCATTTTCTGTTTACTAAAGTTTTAGGGAAAAAAAAAGAGTGACAAAAAAAACCCCCCCCCCCCCCCCCCCCCCCCCTCTTTCACCCGACTACGTCCTTCTTATCTTTCAAGCTTATCATCCCCGGAGAAGAGAGGAGGAAGGGCATGTTCGATGTGTTTACACAGAAGACAAGAGCAAACTCCAAAGAAACAGCGCAAGCAGCAAAGTCATCCATTCAGCAGCATTCCTACTGACGCCAGGTGAAGGAATGAACACTACCCACAACGAACCTTGACAATGTTAATCCTATTCCTGAAGAAAATGATGATACAGCAGCAACAGATTACAACTGTGTGATTATGGAAAATGTAAGAATGCACTCAATCTCTGGAACTGGAATGTGAAAGCCTCTGAGGACTGAAAGTATGTTGTTAAGAGAAAAATAATAGAACTGCACTGAATGAGAAAACTTTACCAAAACAATGCAAAAAGGTCTCAGCCTAACTTTACTTCAGCTGGTATGCATGCGCACCTTCGGCCACCATCTGCCCTGCTGCATGGGCTCTACTTCAGCCGGAACCGAACCGTCTCAAAGAGTTCACAAAGCTAGGCGCACCCAAAGCAGGATCTAAAGCCCTTGCACTCTCAGGCTCAATCCCAATTCACCCCTCGCCCCTACCCCTCTGTTTTGCGTGTTCACGTCTAGGGGTAGGGTGTCCCGATTCTTGTTGTGATAGAGGGGTAGGGCTAGCCTGGTTAAAACCAGACCATTCTCAGTTGTAACGGAGTTATGGTCTGGCAAAGCGTCATAGACAAATCATTTCCAGAGGGGCGTCACCAACGGACATCGCGGATAGACCTAACACCAATCAGACGGCTGAAGGAGATTACGTATACAGAGCGGCGGAGAAACATCTCATGTTTCTTAATATACAATAAAGAATATTGTTCTTTGCTCGGTTTTTAATAAAAAGGAAACGTTCAAATCGCTTAAAACAGACGCGATAGCTGATTCCACCGAGTGATGTTCAATGGCGGCATCCATCTTTGTAATGTAGGCTACAAAATCTGCTTCAAAATCCCAGCGCTGTCGTCATCACGTAAAGCCCGCCCCAACGTTTCTGATTGGTGCCTCCATTTCGACGGATTGGAAATGGGCTTGAATGAGCTCTTTGCCAGACTAACTTTCAGAGTAAAACCAAATTTGCCGGAAGTTGTCTGGGTTTTCCCAGGCTAGGGTTGGGCTACATAGCCCTCGAAATGGAGATTTTTCAGAGGCACACTCTGAACGAAGGGCTACGAGAAAGTTCCCAGAATACATCGCGAATCACCATCGAGATGGCTTTGCAACCGGTGAAACATTTACATTTAGCCCCAGATGACAACATCATGCACTTTATTCAGTCTTATAATAATAATATAGTCATTTAAATTGAGAAACTGTATAATAAATTACCTTTCCGAAAAAGAAAAGACATACATTTCGAGGAAGGAACTTTATAATCATCATGTTTCCTCAGAGGTAAGAGCAGCGGCGCTCATTGTCAGTCGTTGTCATGGAGAAATCCTGTAAAAACTCCTCGCTTAATGTGATATCAGATTAATGTGATAGGCCATATTAGACAATATCTAATGTATGTTGATGAGTAAGTTATATTTAGCAATCTAAACAACAAGGAATGATAGTAAATAGAGATTCAAATCAGAAAGCCATTCAGAGCTTACAGGCGCAAACCAGCAGCAAGGCAGACAGGAGCAATCGATCGGCAGGAGCCTGAAACACATCTCGAGTGTGTCTTAAATGGATGGCACATCATCAGTTATCTACACTGATAGTTCTTCCATTCTTGACTGAACCCCATCATGACTAAATAACTGTTTTATCAGGGTGAGTGGCTGTGATGGCCACCCTCGGGGGCAGGAGGGACCCGCTGTCCCGTTCTCCTGCTATAAAGCCCTGTCCCCTGCACGAGCGCCACTTCATCTGATCTCCTCACATCGCCTCACAATGAACGATATCTACAAAGCAGCGGTGAGTCTAGGCAGTTTTCCATAGAACTTTATTGGATTTAAACAAAGTATTTTAACTCTAACCATAGGACACCTAGATTTAATGCATTAAGCATTCAAAATACTTATACTTTTTAATGAATTGTTGTAACTACAGTTATATAATCCATTGTAATACTTAGTTATTCATGGTTGCACTATTAAAGTGTATTGTATTTTTACTATTCATTAAACCCTATAGGGTAATCGAGTGAAATCAATTCATCAGAATTGCCTGTATATAAGTTATAGAATGAATTTACCTTTCAGTTGAATCTCTTTTACTTTGCTTTGTTTGACGGTTATTTTATTTTTTAACTAAACTGTCAGACCTCAATTGTAAATAGAATGGTTGATTTAGTATTTTACATTAATGATACATAACAAGTATATCCAAATCTTAACAAACTAAACTAAACACTTTACAATTTAAAGATAAAGCCCCACTGATCCACTTAAAAGGGGCTTCTTCCCGTAATTTACCCTTTACGCATTACAGTAGCACATGACGTTTGGTGTTGAACATGTGTTGTAATGCACTCTACCATTAAAATGTAACCATGCATAACCATACATGTTTATTACAGCTATGGTTAAAAAATAATCATGAAAACACTCATCATAAGGAGTATTATAAGGCTTCATAAACACATTATTGATTCATAGAAAAAGTTACTCGATAATATCTTAGGCTATTACCGTATATAAGGATATATACAACTACATATTAATGTTCAAAATAAAATACAACATTATTATATTCTCTATTGCAGCAACAATGCAGGGAATCATATTATACTGTGCATAAATGAGCCATCATAATGTCACAAGCTAAAAAAGAGCTGAAAATACCTTGCCTCTTGAGCACTATCAGAGTTAGATAGGAGGCACTCGAGAGGCCAGAGACGCCATCGCTCATGACTACACATGGAGCACGCCTTCCTCCCAGGGCTAAGTTTGGCATGCTTCGCTCTGGAATAGCAGGCGCTTAAGATAAAACACTCAGTCAGATTTCAGAATTGTGTGTGTGTCTCTTTGTGTGTGTGTGTCCTGGTAAACCATATGTTATGCGGACAAAATGTCCCCACAAGGATGGCAATATCGAATCCATTTGGGACATTTTTGGTCCCCATGAGGAATAAATCATTCTCAGTGATGTTTTGAAGATGTAAAAATGTTTTCTGTGATGGGTAGGTTTAGGGGTAGGGGTTAGTGAATAGAAAATACAGTTTGTACAGTATAAAAATCATTATGGAATTATGGAATTGTGGAATGTCCTCATAAAACGTGAAAAACACACGTTGTGTGTGTGCTTGTGTCTGTGTGTGTGTGTGTGTGTGTGTGTGTGTGTGTGTGTGTGTGTGTGTGTGTGTGTGTGTGTGTGAGACACTAGGTTATCTCCACTGATCTCTGTCTGAGATATACATGAGACTGTGAGTCTGGGAAGAACATCCTGACACTGGTTTATGTGTCACATCAGTCTGGCGGTTTGTTTTGGATCCAACATGGAACTATACAGTAACTCTTTCTTAAGCAGCTGCCTCGTGTGTTAGCTTTGCTGGATTACACATCCATTGGGCCACCTCGTATCCTCAAGTCCTTTATATGCGGTTTGTTATTTTTAACTCTTTATCTGTACACTGTAAAATCCAACAGTTGTTCTAACTAACACTTTTTAGTTAACTTGTACTTAAAGGGATAGTTCACCCAAAAAGGAAAATTCTGTCATTATTTATTCACCCTCAAGTTGTTCCAAACCTGTAGAAATGTATTTGTTCTGCTGAACACAAAGGAAGATATTTGGAAGAATGTTTGTAACCAAGCAGATTTTGTTGGGTGAAATATCCCTTTAATGTCTAAAAATCTAGTAATTTGTACTATTCACATACTATGCCTAAGCTTCTCAGAAAACCTAAGATAAGATTAATTGATTGGTTTGAGAGCCATTTTGTCAAGCACAAATTAGTTTTAGAGCTGGGGCAATAGACTTTTCACTCATTTCCTCCATTTCTGCGGTTATCGTCCTCTTGTTGCATTCACTCATTTCCCAAAGTCATCTGGAATGTTGAATTGTCAATGCAACTGAGAATGTTGAGAGAACATCACATAAGCTGACTTCATAAATTGATGTTAGTGTTAGTGTTCCCTTTGTTTGGGCACTTGGAAATTCATTTATATTATTGTAATTCTCTTCCTATTGATGCGATAAGAAATCACAATTAGGTTTTCAAAGGAAGGGAAATAATAAAGGTTGCTTTTAAAAGGTTGTCTAACTTCTAAATAAATCATTGTAAATCAACAAACTCATGTCTGTATTTCATGTCAAATAATGATCTTTTCAAAGTCTAATTGCTAAACACTTACATAATAAACACCTTGTGAAATTTTTAAATGGATTGATATAATTCCTCTACATGTGTTACAATATATTGCAGTTGACCATGTTTGAGTCTCTCACAGACTTCAACATTCAGCAACATTCATGCAAAACACAACAATGGTAACAATTTAAATAAATTTCTTATATATTAATTGTAACAATTACAATTTGATTTGCGGTTTCTTGTTGTGCAACCGCTTACACAAGACAGCAAATAAAAGTAGCAAATAAAACAAACCAACAAAAGAATAGTACAACAAAGCAATTGCATAATTTATTCATTCCTCAATGCACTCTGGGAGTCGGCAATTCTGAGTAGCTATACTAAGTCAAGAGTAAATCTAAAGTAAATGATCAAGTAATCGCTACAGTTCTTTCTTAGTTACTAGAACTCTCATGTTAGTGAACTATACTAACTAAGCATTTGCAAGTAATTTTTTTTTTTTAATTTGTTTATTTTTCAAGGATAGCCCCTTGAGATGAACTATTTCATTTTCGAGGGGCTCCCTTCTTTACAACATCATAATATTAAATCATAAATAAAGAAAATACAACACAGAGACTATAACAAACATTTAGATACATTGACATTCTCATTCATATACACACACACTCTAACATACTATCCCTATTTCACTTTACTTTGTTTTAGGAAATAGGTTTGCATGCTTTTTTTAAGTAAGACTAACTAATTCGATTTTACAGTGTAGTGTGTAATCTGCAAAATAACTCGGATTAAACCTAAATCTGTGTATTTGAATAAAATATGAGTTTGGACTAAAGGAAACCTGTTTTTAATGGGAATACAACTTTGAAATGTGTTTTGGCAATATATACAAACGGGGTACACATTTACCGCATACAATGTCCTGGTTGGAACATTGAAGTGTGACGCATTTGAGCAGAGTCCAACTTATTCATTTCCATTTTTTTTTTTTTTTGCCCACACATGCAAAGTTGATTACAGCATTAATTAGTAATTGACATAATTCCTTGTTTGCATAGGATATACAGATATAACATATTTTATATTATTGAAGCATCTGGAACCTTTTGATGATATCAAATCAAAGTTGAGTTCAACAAACCTGAAAAACTGGTTTTATTGCAGTGAAATAAGATTTAAGATACTGACTATAACAGAATTCAACCAACCTGAAAAACAAGGTTTTACTGAAGCATAACTGTCAGTAGATCCTGATTTCTCCAGCCAGGAAAAACTACTTATGTTTCATATAATCTTTTTTGTTTTAAATTATGAAGTTGTAATTAAGTAAGTATATTTTATTTATATAGCACATTTACACATAGCAGGGCTATCCAAAGTGCTGAACAGTGTAAAAAACAAATCGAAAACAGAAAAACAACCAAACAGAACAGACAGAAATAGCAGCAGGAGAAAATTAAAATGCCAGGGAATAAAAATAAGTTTTCAATTTAGATTTAAAAATAGCAATTCAAGGTGCAAGGCGGATGTCCAGAGGCAATTGGTTCCATAGACGTGGGGCGGCAACAGCAAAGGCTCTGTGTCCATTAGTTTTAGACGGGAGCGAGGGATAAATAAAAGAGCTCTGTTTGAAGATCTTAAAGATCTTGTGGATGACAGAGGAGTAAGAAGATCTCTAATATATAATGGAGCTTGATCATTAAGAGCTTTAAAAACAAACAACATAATTTTAAACTGAATTCTAAAATGGATCGGGAGCCAATAAAGCGAGGCTAAAATGGGGGTGACATGATCGTATTTCTTTGTCCCGGTCAGCAGCCTTGCAGCTGCACTTTGCACCATCTGGAGTCGAGCAAGCGATGATTGAGGAAGACCCAAATACAAAGAATTACAGTTGTCCAAGCGTGAGGTAATAAAAGCATGAATAACCTTCTCCAAATCGTGGAATGACAAACAATTTTTTTTGTTTTTTTGTTTGATTTGAGTTTGGAAATTAACCGCAATTGATAAAAACTATTCTTTACAACAGAATTAATTTGTTGGGATAAACATAATTCAGAGTCAAGAATGACACCAAGGTTCCTGACCTGAGAGGAAACTGAGGGAAAACGGTTACACAGTTCCTTAATACGACTATTTCTCAGTTTTGGTGGGCCAAAGACAATAATTTCCGGTATGTCCTCATTAAGTCGGAGAAAGTTAATCGATAACCATTCCTTAATGTCCCGAACGCAATCCATCAAGGTCTGAATTGACTCACAGCTTTCAATGGCAGTTCAGCTGTGTATCATCGGCGTGGAATGTTAAAATGGAATAAAACATTGTCCTTCCTAATAATATTGTAATGATGAGACAAGGACGAAGCGGAGAGAGAATCCACATGCAAGCACTACTTTAATAAAACAAACAGGTAATCCAGGGCAAACAATGGAACTCAGGACAAGAACATGAAATAGCAACAAGCAACAGCTACAAGCAACAGCTAAAAGCAACAACGACCGACAAACAACAACTGAAGCACAGAGGTTTAAATGCACAGGCAAACAAGCTAAACAAGCTAGAAAGGGGCTAATTACAAACACCCGGAGAGACTAATAAACAAAAACAACAACAAAGGACTACAAAACATGGCACAGAACAGGAAATAACAAAAGTCCACACAAGACTAGGAGAACACAAGACATGAATCATGACATAGCCCCCTACTTAAGGAGCGGATTCCAGGCGCTCCTCAGGAAAACAGTCCAGGAAGGTGGTGGAGCGGAGGCGGACCCGGGGGCGAGATGGAGGGCCAGGCCTGTGGTAGGACGGGAGGCCTGGGCGGAGCAGTCAGTGTAGGCGGCCAGGGCAAAGACGACCCTTCAGGCGGCCAGGGCGGAGACGACCCTTCAGGCGGCCAGGGCAAAGACGACCCTTCAGGCGGCCAGGGCGGAGACGACCCTTCAGGCGGCCAGGGCGGAGACGACCCTTCAGGCGGCCAGGGCGGAGACGACACTACAGGCGGCCAGGGAGGAGACGACACTTCAGGCGGCCAGGGAGGAGACGACCCTTCAGGCGGCCAGGGAGGAGACGACCCTTCAGGCGGTCAGGGAGGAGACGACACTTCAGGCGGCCAGGGAGGAGACGACCCTTCAGGCGGTCAGGGCGGAGACGACCCTTCAGGCGGCCAGGGAGGAGACGACCCTTCAGGCGGTCAGGGCGGAGACGACCCTTCAGGCGGCCAGGGAGGAGACGACCCTTCAGGCGGTCAGGGCGGAGACGACCCTTCAGGCGGCCAGGGAGGAGACGACACTTCAGGCGGCCAGGGAGGAGACGACCCTTCAGGCGGCCAGGGAGGAGACGACCCTTCAGGCGGTCAGGGAGGAGACGACACTTCAGGCGGCCAGGGAGGAGACGACCCTTCAGGCGGCCAGGGAGGAGACGACCCTTCAGGCGGCCATGGTGGAGACGACCCTTCAGGCGGCCAGGGCGGAGACGACCCTTCAGGCGGCCAGGGAGGAGACTACCCTTCAGGCGGCCATGGTGGAGACGACACTTCAGGCGGCCAGGGAGGAGACGACCCTTCAGGCGGCCAGGGAGGAGACGACCCTTCAGGCGGTCAGGGAGGAGACGACACTTCAGGCGGCCAGGGAGGAGACGACACTTCAGGCGGCCAGGGAGGAGACGACCCTTCAGGCGGCCAGGGAGGAGACGACCCTTCAGGCGGCCAGGGAGGAGACGACCCTTCAGGCGGCCATGGTGGAGACGACCCTTCAGGCGGCCAGGGAGGAGACGACCCTTCAGGAAGTGACGTGAACAGTCTCTGGATCGGCGGAAGTGACATGAACAGTCTCTGGATCGGCAGAAGTGACGTGAACAGTCTCTGGATCGGCGGAAGTGACGTGAACAGTCTCTGGATCGGCGGAAGTGACGTGAACAGTCTCTGGATCGGCAGACGTGACGTGAACAGTCTCTGGACCGGTGGAAGTGACGAGAACAGTCTCTGGATCGGCAGACGTGACGTGAACAGTCTCATGCTCAGGCTTAGTGGATACTGTCAGTTTGCAGGATTCCTCTGCAAAACCCACAGTAAGAGTTGATCCGGCCAGCAAAAGAGCATGGACAATATAATGTTGAAGATTCCAGCTAGGGTAATGAAGTGGCATAAGGGAGCTAAACGGCTCAGATAGTCCTCCACGGAAAAAGATCATTAGACACAACTCGTCCATGCAGGTCAAGTAAGCCAGCTCCAAAAAGTCCATGATGTATTCCTCTATGGGCCTCTCTCCCTGACGGAGACACATAATCTGTGCTGCTGGATTCATCTTTAGATCGGTCGTTCTGTAACGATGAGGCAAGGACAAAGCGGAGAGAGAATCCACATGCAAGCACTATTTTAATATATAAATTTTCGTTCCGTAAGCGTACATTATTCCGCGGACACCACTCAGACAGCCAGCCATTGAGTGAGGACAGTCTACTAACTATCTCAGCCCTCCTGCGAACAGGAAGGGGGCCAGAGCACATTACAGTGCCTGACATCATACTTGCGAGTTCACACAACAATGCTGACAAAGAGCAAAAGACAAAAAAGTGATTTCAGCGAAAATCATTTAGAAGTACTACAATTAGAGAAAGAAAAGAACTTAAAATCGAGAATGCCAAGTTACAGAAAGTGCTTCTTTTACACAAGGAAATATTAAAGATGCAAAAAGAAAATTGCAAGTACCAGATAGTTTTTAGTGAGTTATAGAAATGTAGAAAATAGAATTAAAAAAGGGAAGTAGATTGTTAAAAACTATAGATTTGTAAAAAAAAAAAAAAAAAAAAACGATGATCGGTGTTAGTTCTGTAATAGTATAGCTGGATGTTTCTGTTATATTATTGTAATAAAGAAAAGGTGAAAGCTACAATTTGAAATGGGCCATGGGTTTTTCAAAACACCGAACACCTTTGACAAGTCCTCCGGCTGTGATGCGGCAGGTGTTGTAGCGTTCCTCAGCTGGTGTTGAAGGGTTCAGGATGGGGGTCATGAGGTGGTCTCTTATTTTTCTGCGAGGAACTCTTTCATTTTCTCCAATCCACCAAATTAGCGCTACCCTTTTCACAATTTAAACTCCTCAAAAGTAAGTTTAAATTTAATCTCTGATTGCAATTTAAATCTGAGTTTAAAGTGATGGAGCAACTAGATTATAGTTAATCCAGTTTTATTGGGATATTAAATCCAGGATTAATGTGATGGTTTAAATGTAACCCACTTATTTTTAAACAATGTTTAAAGTTTGGTGGAATAGAATTGTTAGATAAAACATTATTTAATCTATAGATTTAAGATTAAATCGATAGTTCACCCAAAAATGAAAATATAATTTAAATTATATGCTAATTAAAATGTTTGGGTGAACTATCCCTTTAATCCTTATTGGTGCAACCCACCCTAAGAGTATGTCATCGTCAATAGTGTCAAACGCAGCACTAAGATAAAGTAGAACTAGTATTGCGATGCAGCCTTGGTCAGAAGCTAGACTCAAGTCATTTGTAGTTTTAACGAGCACAGTTTCTGTGCTATGATGGGGCCTGAATCCTGAATCCTTTTTGCAAGAAGGAGCACAATTGAGCAGACACAAGCTTTCAACCTGCTACACTTTCGAAATAATTTGTATTTAAAAATAATTTAAAACACACACAGAGATACAATGTATTGCATCTCTGTATAAAATATAAAAAATATTCCAGGCTACAACACAAGTATAAATGCCTTAACACCAGATATGAGGTCAAGGCAAACAGGTTTCAAACAGCAACAACTTTTGCGCATAAGTGTGCCTTAAGAAGGTTACTTCTTTCTGACGAGAATCATCAGGGATGGATTGAGCCTAAAATTCAGCCCATGTTTCCCTATTAATGTTTTGCTGGGGTAAGGGCCTTTAATTTGGAATACATAAATACATACATACATAAATAAATAAATAAATAAATAAATAAATAAATAAAGGACAGAAAGAAATAATAATAGATATTTTTGACTATACTGAATAATCAGCAGTTAGGCCTACAGTTTATTAGAAATGAACATATCTATACAGAAAAAAAAACCTTTGCCCTGAAAATTTACAAATGTTCTTGCATAGAATCCGGAGTTTAAAGAGCAACATGATCAGAAAACTAACTCTAACCAATAAATTGGTTTTATTGTGTTCACTTTACATATTTAAAAGCAAAGCAATATTAATATATATATTATGGGTGATGTTAGGAACTATTCTACATGTAACGGTAAAAAGATTAACATGACAGACACATTTGTTAAAAAAATAAGTATCCTATTTACGTCTTTTAGAAAAAAATGGGATAGGTTTTAAAATATATTCTATAATATGTTGTTTGGATGATGATAATTTACAAGGACAGCTATAACTGCACATTGTGAATTGTGTAATTTATTTGAGAAAAAAATCAAAGAGAGGAGTAAAGGTAACTATAACAGTATAAAAGTTTATAGTAAAATCTTAAAAAAAAGTTAAACAATTAAGTGAAACAACTTTAACTTTCAACAAGTAAATGAAAATAAAGTTATACAATTATATAAAGTGCACAATATTAAATGTTCTTCAACATGTACAATACAAACTGAGGTAAAAAAAAAAAAGAAGAAAAAAAAGATTTCTCCGCATGGAAAGCCATCTTGCAAAAACGATAGTAAAAACAACAACAACAATCGGCAGCATATCGACCCGCAGCTCCTGTCCAACAGCAGCACCCAGACCTTCTTCCTGTTTCCGGCGTGAAGACGCACTACATGACGTCACCGAAGTGTGGACTCTGAGGAAGTCCACAAGTCCGGAGTGTGCAATTTGGGACAGGGCCAGGGACACAGAGACCCCCCTCAGTGTGCGTTACAAACGACCGAGTGTGTGGTGACAGACGCGGCAGTGAAGTCTGCTCTCTTCACCTGCACAAAACGCACCCAAAAACGAAAAGCCTTGTTTTTCCTAGAAGGAAAATGATGGACACGATGTCCTGACAGGCTGGAATTCGTGCAACAAGCCCAAACACAACAATTTACCATTATAGCATCTCTAAAACTCGATCTAAAACTTTCTCTGTCTCTCACTACCGCTCTAACTACAGCTGAACGCGAGCTCTTGTTTGCCTCGGCCTACGTCATATGACGCGTTGCTAGCGGGAAAGGCGTATTCCAGAGCCTAGCACATTTTCATCAAAATCTCTACATCAAATGAGATTTCATTAGTAATGTTCATTAGCAAATTAGTAATGTCTACATATGTGTTTTTAAAAGACCTCTTCAGACAATATCAAGTATTAATTCAGTTATAAATTCAACCTGCACGGTGCTCTTTAACAGTAAGATCATGAGCAGGCAAAAACAAGCTCCATGTTTTTTTTGTTTCTATAACAATGCCCCAATACCCAAGGGGTACAATACCCTTTCAGAGGACACAGCCTTATATTAGAAGAGGGCAGGAAGCTGTATCTGTTGTTGTGGTATCTTTTTTTTTTATTTGATTAGAAACCTTTTAATTAATATGTTTAATATTTAATTTACTATTTGTTACAAAAATCACACAAATCCACTTACCAAAGTCCACTGACCGAAATTACTGTGTGGATGCATGTTTGTGTTTATTTTGTGTAGTGTAGGTTATGTTTTGACTTTGTCATAATAATTGATCCATTGATGTCTTCAACAGGTAGAGCAGCTCACTGATGAGCAGAAAAATGGTATGGCATTGTAATACTATACGACATTTGGTCTCAGAATGGCCAAAAATGTTATTTTAAATGTTTTAAAATGGCTCTAGATTATTTATTTTTTTACTACCTACAGTGCTGAAAAAAAGGACATGATAACAGCAAACAGCCCGCTTAAAGTTTTTGGATCAATGTCAAAAGGCCCACTTACGCTTGAGCTTTAATATTAACAAATGGCCTCATGGTGTCCTCTAGCACTCTTTGGTATCTACATTATTTTTAACAAAAGAACGGGTGCGGCTATTAGTAACTTGAATGTGCGAGGCTTCCGGTGCTATCCTCTTTCAGTTATTTTACCTGTACACAAACACTCTGTTATGCTGCTTTATATTGCAAACTGGTATTTGTTATCATATTGTTTTAACCATCATTTTTAATAAACACGCTGGTTTATAGCACAAATAGTTTTGCTGTTTACTGAATTTTGCTATTTTTCTAGTTATTTACCTATAGCAGCTTATGAATTAGAAGTTGCCCACATTCACAGAAAATAGCTTACTTCAAAAAAATAGTTTACATTATGATATCAAGTTTGCCAGGCCCTATGGCAGCAAAATACCCACAAATAATTATAATTATGATGATTCAAAGTTGGCAAGAGGTTCTTGAAATGCATGTCACCAGATTCTAATGTTCTGATCGAAGACATTTTCAGGCATTGCATGAAGTATGGCAAAGTGACGCAACCGGGTTACATACGTAACCTGAGAAATTCCCATTTAAATGGAACTCAACGCTGCATCGCGATGTTGATGCTATGGGAACGTTAATACCCACATCACCATACTGAAGGCATGCCTGACCAATAAGGTTGTGAAGTATGCAAAAGCACAACTATGATCCAAGAAAGGTTCCCCCAAAAGAGACGAACCTGGGGTAAACCAACTCAATAATAAATATAAGTGAAGGTGTATGGAAAGGGATAGCCTGCCACAGCACAAACATATAAAAGTATAATACTTCTCCAAGAGGGTAGAAATGAAGCATACTGCGCACCTCAAAGGAATGAGAACTGATACAGAAGAATTAAACCATTAGGACATGAGTTCCTTTGGTTGAATCCATATTCAGATTGTAAAACCTTATAAAAATGTGCAGCGAGTACTCAATATGAATTGAATGGAATATGAATGGCATATGAATGTCACGAAGCAACCGGAGTTACTTCGAACTCCAGAGGAGGAGGTGGTGGACTAGTTGCGACATGCATCGCGAGCGTAGACCACCTTGACAGTTGATGTACGTAACAGTCGATGCGTTGTCCGTCCGGACCATTATATGCTTATCACACAGCAATGGCAGAAACTGAACATATAGGCCCTGGATGGGAGACGTGGGTGACCCCGCCAGGTGGCAGCACTTTGTGGGCAAAGCTCCACTGGAACTGCCCGCTCCACCTGAGGGATGTCCATGTACCCTTTGGCCACCCTGCCATCGAGGGTAGTGAGAGTGGAGGAGGCTCCAGAGTGTCTTTGGGCAGAAAAAGTTGCCTTCCACAACTTCGATACGTTCTCGTGCACTTCTGGGAAGAAGGGCACCAGAGCTGGGCGCTGTAGCTCAGTGGACCCCACCCCAGACTACCAATCATCCAGCTTTGATGGTTCGGGACACAGTGGAAGGTTCCACTCGAGCCCAACATGTGCGGCGGCTCGGGAAACCATGGCCTTCAGCTTTGGATCAGACTCGAACAACGTTACTCTCTCCTAAGGAGGTAACGTAGCCTAATCCTCATCTCCATGAGACTCTAGCCCACCCTCCGATGCAGCGAATGACATCTGGTCCTCCAGAGGATTCACGAATGAGATACTGAGTCGTCCATGAGAAGGACAAGCACCAGCATTCGGAAGCTCCACAGCTTGCGATGCCGTAGAGGAGTGGGGGTCCGCGGGGATTGGCAAGGCGGGAACTGTGATCTGTGACACTGTGATCCTCAGAATGTCCTGCGTATCCACAAACCATCCACAAACGCTACCTCAGCGTGCTTATATCCCAGACATGAGAGGCAGTGATTGTGACTGTCAGCCAGGGCCAGGAAACGACCGAATCCAGAAACGCACGGATAAAAATGCAAACACACCTGTGTTACTCCTTTGGAGGAAATGTTCTTTGTACTGGAGTGCACAAGGGAATATCTCCTTCACAGTGTGCAGAGAAGGCCTCTTGCAGCAGCAAAGTTTCTCAGGAAGACAATCACCGCTGACGCACCGTCACACCAACATAGGAACACTTCCGGGTTCGAAAGCAGAGCCACAGCTGATCAGATTTACCTTACAAGGCTGAACGGTTGAAATAAATCCTCAGCGCCCTGATTGGACACAAATGATTAAGCTTTTCTTGCTCCTCTGATTCAAACAGCGGGGGGAAAATAGCTAGAAGGATGACTGAAAACAGTCAAAAACTGCACATTATTAATGTAATCCGGCCTCAGGTGCAATATGACCTTCACCAGTTCAGAGGCGAAATGCAGGCAGGATGGGGCAACTGATAAGGCTTGCAAATCTCTTATCCTTTTTAGCAAAATTAATGCTAATAACAGAACCACCTTGAGAGTCAGAAACCTCTCTGTTGACTGCAAAGGCTCGAATGGAGCCTCTGATAATCCTTCCAAGACTATGGAAAGATCCCAGGAAGGAACTCATGGTCTGCAGGTAGGCTTCAGACGTCTGGCACCATGAAGAAAGCAAGTGCCTCCCCACAGTTACTCCATCTATGTGGTTGTGGCAAGCAGATATAGCGGCCACGTATACTTTAAGTGTAGCAGGGGATAAATCCAAAAAGCCATCCAAAAGGTGCTCCTGTAAAAGCTCCAGAACTGAACCAACCAGGCAGTGTACTGGGTATGTTTGGTGCCTTGCGCACCAAGACTCAAAGAGATACCACTTCATGGTATAAAGTTTTCTAGTGGAAGGAGCTCCAGTATTCATTCTAGCATCCTTGCATGGAGGTCGAATCCCATACCAAACCCAAAAAGGTTGTCCCCCGACCTTTCTTTATGTTCAACCTCAACTCAATGCCGAATTGCCAGGTCCTTTGACTTGGCAAGTATGAGCCAATCGTCGATATAACTGAGAACATGGATGCTCTGGCATCGCTGATTGTGCGAGGTGATAAAGTTAGGATGATACGGGTACACATTAGGGATGTAACGATGCACTCAATTCACAATGCGATATGATTCACATTACTGGTTTCACGATACGATTTTCTCACCTTATTTTTTACAAATTAAGATTTTAGACAAAAAGTGTCCTTTTGTTTCTCAGATAAAATGTTGCACATTTCTTTATAAAATTAAAATATATTTGATGTAATAATAACACTAAATTGATTGCTATTGTTCCTGTAAAGCAAATATACAGTAAATGTATACATGTTAGTTTAACATCTCAACCGACTATCGTCACATATTTGTATCGATTTTCAACCCGCTCTGAGTGAATCGTTACATCCCTAGTACACTTCGCCCCCGAAAGGGAACCTGAGATGCCAGTCTGAACACTGCAGATTGCTTTTTGGCCGCCTGGAACCTGTCGACAACAGCATTGACTGCATCACTGAACAGGCCTGATAGCGAAACCGCTTTACGCTGATGCCAAACAGGTGCTGCTATGTCGCAACCATAGCAGCCATTGCACAATCAATAGAGCAACCGTCTGCTTAGGGGCACGGAGGACATGGTCTGTGGCCTGGCAAAGTTCAATGACTGACTTAGCCTCAGTCAATAGCCTCACCGGAAACCAGGTCGTTAAGCAGGTCGGCCTGGTACACCTGCAGGATAGACATACAGTAGTTTGCAGGAACGCACCAGCCTGACCCTCTGTACCCATGAGGCTGGATGTAATTCTGCAAGGTCTCATGGGTAGTGTGGTAGGGTTGAGGGTTTTTGTTTCTTTTTTTGAACTCCTAACACAGAGATCAAGACTTCTCACACACATGCAAACTTTGGCTTGCTGAAGACAAAGAAGCTGGTGACGTGCATTTCAGGCATCTGTTTATGGTGCTACATCACCTGACCATGCTTTTGACACATCAAGATCGGTGTTTCCCACCAAAAACAAAAACTGGCTGAATTTAACACCCATGCCCAACTAATAAAAAACAATAACAGCATTATTTATAGCCTCCCTGCTAAAAAATCCAGCAATGCTGGTCACCAGCATAAGTTGTGTTGTGCACGCTGGGACCAGCATGGGATGCTGGTTGCTGGTTGGTCCCCATGGGAAGCAGGAGTGCCAGTGGACCAGCTACACCAGCTTGAGAACAGCATGACTATGCTTGTCCACCAGTTAGACCAGCACTATTCCAGGTCTAGCCAGAATAAACCAGCCTGGACTAACATGGAATTAATACTGGTTTATGCTAGGTTTTTCAGCAGGGCTATTTGCAATAAAGGTTTACTAAACTGACAGTAATTAACAATATCATTAAGTTAACAGAGACACTATACTGTACACAATAGCTTAACTGACTGCTTAAGTTCTGTGGTTGTGTTTTGTAGAGTTCCGCGCAGCATTTGATATTTTCATCCAGGACGCTGAAGATGGCTGTATTAGCACTAAGGAGCTCGGAAAGGTAATGAGGATGCTGGGCCAGAACCCCACGCCGGAAGAACTCCAGGAGATGATTGACGAGGTGGATGAGGATGGTAAAGTCTAGAACGATCCAGAATAAGTAACATTCCAGAACCCCAACCTGTAATGTCAACATGTGTTTTAGTCAAGTCCACCTAAACCGAGGCAAGTGTGTGTTGTGACCAAGAAAAGACCAAGACATTGTGGGGTTGAGACCAAGGCAGGGCAAGACCGAGTCAAGACTAAGACCAGACCAGGTCTCGTCAAATTCATTTAAAAAAAAAAACCCCATTTACTACCTGAGAAATGTCTTAGTCAATAAATACAATTAGAAAAATAAGACTATACAGCAGTTACCAATCAAATGAAATCACTAACAACAAAATTCATCTTTGCACTGCAGAGGTGGCACAGAATCTACAATTAAAGCTACAATAAATAATGGTGAGATTAATGGTTTAAAAAATAAATTTTATTGAACATTTGTATAAAATCATTATCACGTTTGCAATTGTGCTCATTTTTGTGAAAACAGTTCTCTTATTACTGTGATATAAAATATGTTATAATTTTAAAAAACAAGATCTCATTCAAGTAATTTTTGCAATTATATCTTGAATTTGGCTTGATATGGCCACAGTCAAATCACCCTGTAGCCCAGGACTAGTAGCCCACTGAAGGTAAGCAGGGTCTGGTCTGGTCAGTACCTGGATGGGAGACTCCGGGGAAAAATAGGTTTCTGCTGGAAGAGATGTTATTGAGATCTATTGCTGTGGTCTGTGTGGGTCCTAATGCCCCAGTAAAGTGATGGGGACACTACACTGTCAAAAAGCACCGTCCTTCGGATGAGTGGACTCTCTGTGGTCTTTCAAAATCTCATGGCACTTCTCGTAAAGAGTAGTGTGTCCTGACCAAATTCCTTCCATTGCCCTTATCAATCATGGCCTCCTAATAATCGCAGTTGCAACTTTGACTTTTAACAACGTTACAATGATAAATCTTAATAATAGGTCCCCCAAAAATGAAAATGCTGTCTTCATTTACACCGGACATAAGTGTAAAAGTTATCTGTATAACTACCAAGTAGGGATGGGTACATCGATACTGCAGTATGGATTTAGATACCTTAAAAAATTATATATATCAATATTAGAATGATATTAATTCAAAATGTGTGTTAATTGGCATCTCTTTCAAATGTTTGAAATACTTTTTTAAATATTGCAAATGCACAATGGGAGAAAGGAAACGCACTGTAGTATGGTGTGGTGCTACGAGTCACTTGTAACAACATGTACAGCAAGATGCAATGATATATGATGTTATTTTATTTTATTCATATTTATGTTATAATAAATTAATTTATTATTAATAACAATAATTATATAAAATACAAGATTCTTTTTTACACCTACTGGTACACATTTTTATTCAATTGTTCTCATATTTGCTTTTATGATACATTTGTTATTAAATGCAACTATGTGTCATGTAGTAGTGATTGATGTGTATTTTTTTCTAAAAATTAACATTATTTTCAAAAATCACATACCCATTTAAGAAATAATCACTATCGTTAAAAGTGTAATACACACTTATTTATTTATTTAACTGAATAATATGTAGTAATATTTGAAAAAAGTACCTTTCTTGAGGGGAAAAAACATTAAAATGCACTATAAAGCGTATACAAAATAAAATGTCAGTGCATTCTAAATGACTCCCACTAAATTCTGAAATGAGCATGTGCTAAATGATGTTTGTGCGCGTATGCAGGCAGTGGCACGGTGGATTTTGAAGAGTTTTTAGTCATGATGGTGAGATGCATGAAAGATGACAGCAAAGGAAAGTCCGAAGAAGAACTAGCAGAACTCTTCCGTATGTTTGATAAGTATGTGTGTCCTTGAACTAAAGTAAGAAAACTAACCTGTGGTGGGTTTGGTGGTTTCTGATGGTTGTTGATTGTATCTGGACAGGAATACAGATGGGTACATTGATCTCGATGAACTGAAGCTGATGCTGGAAGGCACAGGCGAAACCATCACTGAAGATGACATTGAGGAACTGATGAGGGACGGAGACAAAAATAATGATGGAAAAATCGATTATGATGGTAAGCATGTGTTATTGTTGTCTTATACTCAGATTCACTCAACAACAACCGTGTTCCTCTATGCTCTTGTTTTTCAACGCCTGCTGATGGTCACGAGCTGTGTGTATCTGTCTGGGATCTGCCATTGAAAATGTGGTGTAGAGATATATCTGCTAAATCTGTTTCCATGCAGCATCGCACTGAAGACGACAGCTTGTGGAGCTCATGGCTCATGCCAGAGCCCGATTAGGCTGGAACTCGATTAAGCTTGTGTGGTTCATTTGGCTTTGAGTTATTCGAATGTAGAGGTGAGAAGGGTTATGGGTGGATGATTTAGCGAATTGCCTTTCCCTGGGTACGTCCTCACTGCTGAAGGCTCACGTTTTGACCTCTAAACCATATCAGACGACATTGAGGTTGGTGGGCAGAGCGTATGTGGCGGCTGGAGCAAGTGGTGGAGCTTTACACACTATGGCAGTACTGCAAGCTTACCAGGATCAAGGGGAGGGATTATGCCCTAAAACAGTCTCTGAACTTTGGTAGTCACCGATCTAGCTCTCCGGGCCGCTATATTGGCCGGTCCATGGCTGCTATGGTGTGATGGAGGGGCATCTGTGGCTTAATTTGTCAGGGATCAAGAACTCAGATAAAGCTGTGCTTGTTTGACTCCTGTCTCACCCTCGGGACTGTTTGGCACACACTCTGGACAGGTTTAGAGAGGCGAGTGGGGGCAAAGGCGCCGTAACAGGATAGTTTTGCACACAGAGCTGTGGGTGAGACAAAGAAAGAGGAGAGTGATTGAGCAAGCTCTTACCCCCCTTATTTCATTTCTTTCAGCTCCACTAAATTGTCTGTGCCCTTTCCAGGAACAAGTTCCTGTGGAGAAGAGCAAAAGGCGAGTCTGGCTAAAGCAAGCTCTTCTTCTGAGGAACTGGGAGCGAAGAGAAACAATAATAGAGAAACAATAATAGATCTGGGTGCTGGGAAAAAAAGGAGGTCATGGGCTTAGCTGAGGCTCTGTCTATTTTCTGGTAGCTCTGCTGTGATGGGTCTAGACCATAGACTGTAAAAAATATGGACAAAGCGTCTGTGACGTCACCCATAGACTTTCTGAAGAACGGTTTTGAGGCTGTTTATGGGGGGTATGGGCGGCGCCATCTTGGAAAATCTTGGGAAATCCTAACCAAGGTGGTGTGAT
>CM060638.1:1969582-2062082 GCA_030578275.1 Meda fulgida
TATACTGTATATTAATCCAAAGCTGTACAAAACCCTAAAGTCTCATCATTCACATTCATCTATTGCCTTCAGCTGACTGTATCCATGACAACAGTGTTACCTTTAACGGGCCGGCAAGCGACTCTCACGGTCTCCTCCGGTGCAGATCATTTACTCTGAGGTAACAAAAAGGTACAGTAATATAAATGATTAGTGATGAAATACAAAACAAAGTGATTGTTTTTTGTTAACAATATATAAAGCTCATTTTATATAATCATTTATTTAAAAAAAGTATTGATAGGCGGTATAACGTTATATGTTACATCATTAAGCCTATCCTATAATGTATTATCGACAGCAAAAAAAAACAAAAAAGAACATCTTCATATGTTTTAGTGTTACAAATACACATTAGTTTAGAAATGTATAACATAACAATTTAAAGAATTATAACAATACAATTATATAATAAAAGGCGGACTTACCTTCGCAAGACAAAGTGACAGTTGAATGACGTGAATCGGCTACGTGTAGCGAGTAGAGCGGCAATGAAACACGTCACCTCAGTGAATCGAATCTCTAAAAAGATTCATTTAGGCCGGTTCTTTATGTAAATCACACGAGCGTCTTTTTCAAGGTGAAAGACTCTTATTCAACAGATTCCTTAAAACGCTGAGTTTTTTACGACAAAAGTTTTATTTTCTTTAAAAAAATAGCCTTATAAAATAAAATATATTAATCATGTTTCTAATTTAATTTTGTTAAATACCCAGATTCGTTACTATAGTAATTTTTAGAAAATGTTCTCATATTACAATTTGGTTTAAGATGTTCGGTAAAGGCAAAAAATATATTCTTTATTATATTTACAAGGAAATAACTGTAACTTGTAGGATACAAATGGAGTATAAAGTGTCCTTAAATGAAGAGGCACCTGTTCCAACAGCTGCAAAAAGGCGATGGACACAGAATATAATAGGTTGCTGAATTCAGAATAATATACAAATAACTGTAATTTAGTCAATTTGTTTCTTATTAAACAATTACATATTGACATTAATCAAATAAGCAAGAATTCTGCTCTTTCTTCTTCGGGTGCAAAAAAGAGAAGATCATACAAGACATGGCTTATTCCTGATATAGTTGAAGTAATTCAGGTTTTGATGTTGGCCTAAAAACATTTCAGTGATAAATTCATTCCCATTTGTTGTAGTCAAGAAGTCATGTCTAACATGCTCATCTATGTTTATAATTTCATAGGAAAACATTTCCAATGATGACTGGTGACAATATCAGCACATCTAACAGGAACTCCCCTGATTCTCATGTGAGAATAATTTTTTAGTTAATCTTCTTTAGAATTGCGCTTCTTTATTGTCATAAGGTTGGCAATTCGTTGTTCCTTTTTCAGCCAGTACATATACAAATTGAAAAGTATATACAATACAGTACATGCCTAAAACTAGTGGTCCAAGTTTCTGTACATGTCTGACATGTGCATGTCTCACAGGGAAATGTTTCTACTGATGATGAGGATGAGGTCGTCAGCGATGCTGATGGGAACTTTTCAGATGCTGATGTGAGAATGAATTTCTGATCTTTTCTTTTTATCCAATGTTTTTTGCATACATTTGTAAATTTGTGTTCATATCTTTTGTTTTGATGTGTAATAAATGCACAATTTCTGACAGGAAAGCTTTTCTGCTGATGAAGAGGATGATGTTTATAGCACAGCTTATAAGAACTTTTCACAGACTTATGTGAGAATAAAGTTTAGAATATGTATCTAGTCTTTAGGCTCATACTTTTTTTACAGGACACACTTATTACTTTTTGTGTCAGCTTGTAATAAGGAAATACATGCAATATTTACTTTCTAGATTGTCAGAAACCACAGTGCAGTTTGTGAGGGAAGCACAGAAAGAGAGGAGTGGTGTGCCAGTGAGGAAAAAATAAATCCAAATGCCAAAATCACTAATGAAGAATCTCTCCTGTCTATACTTGCCTACAGCCTCAGACATACAACATCCAAAGTGGCTTTGAGTGACTTGTTAGATCTTATCAATCTCTACTGTCCTGATTCAACCAATGGCGTTCCAGATAGCTTATACAAGTTCATGAAATCCTTTCAATGTGACACTTTTGAAGTCCAGTATATTTGCCCATCCTGCCAACATTTCTTTGGTAATGAAATCCGAGCCCATTGTGCTTCATGCAATGGTACTCCAGGAGACATGGAAAACCTAATCAAATCTGGCTCTGTCTTTATCAAGTTATCTATTGCAGATCAATTAAGAGGTAAACTTCAGGATACAGATTTTTGTCAGTCTTTGAATTACAAATGTTCAAGGACAAAGCGCAACTCACAAAATGTTGAAGACATATTTGATGGCACTATGTACAAATCTATTGATGCACTAAATGACCCAAATTTGGCAAATATTTCAGTGTCATGGAATGTTGATGGTGTTCCAATTTTTAAATCTTCTCCTTTTCATATCTGGCCACTTCAAGTCACAATCCACGAGCTCCCCCTAATCTGAGGGCAAAGCAGGTCATTCTGGGCGGTTTGTGGTTTGGGCCAAGAAAGCCAGAAATGAACTCATTTCTGCAATCATTTGTTAATGAATTGCAAAGTCTTGGAAACGTCCTCGGGTTACGACTGTAACCCTTGTTCCCTGAGAAGGGAACGAGAACTGCGTCGTATGACGCTTTGGGGAACGCCCCTCAGCGTAGCGCCTCTGAAGCATGAATGAAACTAAGCCGATCTCCGATTGGTGCAACGTAATGACGTAATGTGTGACGACACATAGGCGGAACTATAAAGGGACGCCGGCACACACAACATGTCAGCCTCTGTGATGAAGCAAGCGCTCCCAGGCAGGGGAAGGCGTGGCCAAGGGACGCAGTTCTCGTTCCCTTCTCAGGGAACAAGGGTTACAGTCGTAACCCGAGGACGTTCCCTTTCGAGGGAACTCGAACTGCGTCGAATGACACTTTGGGGAACGAGTGCCCACTACACCACAACGAGCCCTGCCTGCCCTAGTGTGAAACTGCTCACAGGCACACTTAGGAGGAGAGCGCAAGAGCGCCGGGTGTTGACGGAATATCCAGACTATAAAACCTAATAAAGGTATGAGGGGTAGCCCATCCTGCTGCATCGCAGACCTCCTGGATGGGGGCCCCCGCGAGAAGGGCTCTAGAGGACGCCATGCCTCTAGTAGAATGAGCCCTCACGGCCAAAGGTGAAGGCATACCGCGCACCTGGTAGGCCGTGGAAATCGCCTGGACAATCCAGTTGCTGATGGTCTGCTTTGAAGCGGGAAGCCCCTTCCTGGGCGACCCGAAACAGACCAGCAACTGGCCCGACTTCCGCCATGAAGAGGACCTCTGAATGTAAATATTCAGGGCTCTGACAGGGCAGAGCACATGAAGTCTCTCTTCATCCGTCGTCACGTGAGGTGGAGGATGAAAAGCCTGCAGAACCGTAGGCCGTGCCGCACTGGACGGCACCTTAGGCAGATAGCCGGGCCTAGGGTGAAGGATGGCCTTAATGTTGCCTGGAGCAAACTCCAGGCACTCGTTGGATATGGAGAGCGCCTGGAGATCTCCTACCCTCCTCAGAGAAGTAATGGCCAACAGAAAAGCGACCTTCAGCGACAGGTTCTTGGCCTCAGCCGACTCCAGCGGTTCGAAGGGGGCTTCAGCCAGACCTTCAAGAACCACCGCCAGGTCCCAAGTGGGAACCCTGGTACGAGCCGCAGGTCTCATCCTCCAGGCCCCACGGAGGAAACGTACGACCAGCTGGTGCCTCCCCAGAGGCCCATCAGTCAGAGGAGCGTGGAAAGCCGCAATGGCAGCCACGTACACCTTGAGTGTGGACGGGGTAAGACCAGTGGAGAAGCGATCTTGGAGGAACTCCAGCACTGAAGCCACTGGGCAGTTAACTGGGTCCACCTCACGCTCTCTACACCAAATGGTGAAGACATTCCACTTCAAGCCGTACAACTTCCTCGTGGAGGGAGCTCTAGAGCTGAGTATGGTTTCCACTACTCCAGCTGATAGGCCGGCCTCTAGGTACTGTGCCCCCTCAGGGGCCAGACCCACAGTTTCCACAACTCGGGTCGAGGGTGAAATACTGAGCCCCCTGCCTGTGTCAGCAGGTCCCTCCTGATGGGAATCTCCCATGGAGGGCCGTCCAGGAGCAAAATTATGTCGGAGAACCATACTCGGGCCGGCCACAACGGGGCTACCAGCAGTAGACTGATCCCGTCACGACGGACCCTCTCTAGAACTCCCGGGAGCAGAGCGATCGGGGGAAAAGCGTACAGAGGCAGCCTCGGCCACGTCTGCACCATGGCATCCAACCCCAGCGGGGCTGGATGAGTGAGGGAAAACCACAGGGGACAGTGGGTCGTCTCTCGAGACGCGAACAGGTCCACTTCCACTGGGCCGAACCTCTGAGATATTGACTCCACCACCTCGGGGTGGAGTCTCCATTCCCCGGGCCTCAGCCCCTGTCTCGACAGGATGTCTGCTCCCTGATTTTGACTCCCCGGGATGTATGTCGCTCTTAGAGACAACAGTTTCCCCTGGGACCACAAGAGGATCTGACGCGCCAGTCTGCATAGAGGGCGAGATCTCAGACCCCCCTGATGGTTTATATAGGCCACTACCGACATGCTGTCTGACCTCACAAGGACATGATAGCCCTTGAGGTCCGGCAGGAAGCTCCTCAGAGCTCGGAACACCGCCAACATCTCCAGGCAGTTTATGTGCCAGGAGGAATGATGGTCCTGCCATAGGCCTGTCATAAAGCGGCCGTCCATGACCGCGCCCCAGCCCGTGAGGGAGGCGTCTGTCGAAGCGGTTTTCCGGCGACATGACGCTCCCAACACAGGGCCTTGGGAGAGAAACCAAGCTTTCTTCCACATAGATAGGGAACGAAGGCATCTGCGCGTAACCCTGATCATGCGGAACGGGTTTCCCCTCGGGGAAAACCCCCTGGTTTTCAACCACCACTGAAGGGCCCTCATGTGCAGCAGGCCGAATGGAATGACACTGGACGCTGCTGCCATGAGCCCTAACACTCTCTGGAAGTGTTTCACAGTGATGGCCTGGCCTAGCTGTATCCCGGACACTGTGGTCAGGATGGACTCGATCCGGGCAGGAGACAATTGTGCCCGCATCGTGACCGAGTCCCACACCACTCCCAGGAACGTGGTTCTCTGGGCTGGTGTCAACACGCTCTTTTTCGTGTTGAGTCTCAACCCCAGGCTCTGGATGTGGGCGAGGACGACATCTCGATGCCGAATCGCCAGCTCTTGTGACTGTGCTAAAATCAGCCAGTCGTCGATATAATTGAGCACCCTGATGCCCTGAAGCCTCAGGGGTGCCAGAGCTGCATCCATACATTTGGTAAATGTTCGAGGGGAGAGAGCTAGGCCGAACGGAAGAACCCGATATTGATACGCTTCGCCCCCGAAAGCGAACCTCAGAAACTTCCTGTGAGATGGAAGGATGGATATGTGGAAGTATGCGTCCTTTAGATCTATCGTGACAAACCAATCCTCAGATTGAATTTGACTCACGATAATGGGAATAGTGAGCATCTTGAACCTGAATCTCCTCAGAGACCCCATCCTTCTTGGGAACTATGAAGTAGCGGCTGTAAAACCCGGACTCCCTGTCCGGAGGAGGAATACGCTCTATAGCCTCCTTTACCAGCAGGGAGTTTACTTCCTGTTCCAACACCCGACCCTGTACTGGGTCGACTACAGTCCAGACCACCCCGTTGAATTTGGGTGGGCGGAAACTGAACTGCAGCCTGTACCCATTTTGAATGGTGCGCAGGGCCCAGGGAGAAATATTCGACAGATTTTTCCATGCATCGAAATACCTCACCAAAGGAACCAGGCTCTCGAGCCTGGCTTCGGGTATTAATCGGGATTCGTTCTCGGCCCCCTGAAGCGGATCCCCAGCAGGGCTGAACCGAAAATGATTCTCGATGGGCGGACGCGAATGCTGCCTGGCCGCAAGCCTGAGGGGCGGACAGTGCAACCTGCGTTCGCTGGAAACCGATGTGACCCGAAGCGTGTTTAACGGCGGGAGAGCAACATCGATTTCCTGCGGGCTCCGTGAAGGAGACGACCTCGGTCGTTCCACCATGGGTGGGGCCGCCCGCAGAGATCCTAAATGGGTTAGGACCTCTTCGCCGAAGCCTTCTTAGCTTGCAGGATGGCCCTCAGGTCGCCCTGCTTTTGCTGAGGCTTCGCCTGAGAGCGCCGTCTATGCCCCCAGGCTCCTTGAGGGGGGGCTCTAGACGCGACACTCTCCTTTTGAGCCTGTCTATAGGCAGAGGAGCTGGTGGATGGCTGTGGCTGCGGCTGCCCACTAGGGGTAGACTTCCTAGACCTCGAGCGGCGAGGGAGATATTGCTTGAAGGCCGCTGACTGCTTTTTCGTCTCCTGAAACCTGTCGACGACTGTATTTACGGCGTCGCCGAACAGGCCAGAAGGCGAAATCGGGGCATCAAGGAGGAAGGCCCTGTCCTTCTCCTTGATGCCCGACAGATTTAACCATAGATGCCTCTCCGAGACCACCATTGCTGCCATGGAGCGGCCGATAGCACGGGCCGTCTCCTTGGTGACTCGGAGAGACAAGTCAGCGACCCTCCTCAACTCCGCGACATCATCGGGAGTTGGGCCCTCGCCTTCATCGATATCTTTAAGAAGGTCGGCCTGGTACGCCTGAAGCAAAGCCATAGTATGAAGGCTCGCACCAGCCCGACCCGCAGCCATATAAGCCCTGCCCACCAAAGACGATGTCTCTCGACATGGTTTAGTGGGCAGCACCGGGGCTTTCAGGGATGATGGCAACTCGGGGGATAAATAACTAGCGAGTGGCTGTTCCACCCGCGGCATCATCCCATAACCGTTTTCCCGTGCCCCCATGATATTACTATAATTAAGAATAGGGGGGTTGGACACACGGGAAGAGTGTGGTCTGCTCCACGACTTACACAACTCGTTGTGTAAGTCGGGAAAAAACGGCAAGCCCCGGTGATGAGGTTGCTCTCTGTGCTGCAGGAAGCGCTCGTCCAACTTGCTTTTAGCAAGCGCTTCCTGCTTCTCATGTGGCCAACTGATGTTTAAACGGTCCACAGCACGAGAAACAACCTCCACCAACTCCTCATATGCGGGGACATGGGGTGGCGAGTCATCCCCAAAATCCCCGCCCTCTATACTGAGCACGTCTACCTCCTCAGAGGCAGACAGCTCAAGCATCGGATCCTCAGCTCGCGCAGAAGAAGCCGCCGGGCGGGCTTCCACGCGAGGCTGGAGGACATCAGAACTGTCAGAGGAATCCCGAGAAGGTGCCTCAGCAGCCTCGGGATCCCCCGACAGATCCATTTGCGAGCCCCATGAAGAGCGTTGCTGCGCCGCCTCAGCGGACGCGGGTCCCGCACCACGGGGCTCGAAGATAGCCAGCCGGGAACGCAACACACGGATTGGTAACTTTTCACAATCCTCGCAAGCAGCTCCCTCGAGAGCTGCCCGCGCGTGCTGCATTCCCAAACAATGCGTGCACAGTCGGTGTGTGTCCCCACCCGTGATTAAACGAGGGCAAGGATGCACACACTTCCTGAAATTCGCACTCGCCATGAGATCGGAGATCACTCAGAGACAGACAAACAATAAATAAGACTCACAGTCACAGATAGCGCTTGCTGAAGAACAGAAAGCTGACATGTTGTGTGTGCCGGCGTCCCTTTATAGTTCCGCCTATGTGTCGTCACACATTACGTCATTACGTTGCACCAATCGGAGATCGGCTTAGTTTCATTCATGCTTCAGAGGCGCTACGCTGAGGGGCGTTCCCCAAAGTGTCATTCGACGCAGTTCGAGTTCCCTCGAAAGGGAACCAAGGGTTACCTTGTCAGTGGAAAGGTGAAAAATCAGTAGTCCATGTTTACAGTTTGCTTTGCATTTGTGATTCAGTGGCTCGTTGTGCTGTACAGAATGTCAAGCAGTTTAATGGAGAGCATGGTTGTAACTAGTGTTATCAAAAGGTTGAAGTTGTAGAAAAGGGTAATGGGTTTACCAGGGTGTATCCTTTGCAGTCAGAAGAGCCAGAGCTGAGATCACACAAAAAACACATGAAAGATGCTCAGCAAGCGGTTAATTCTGGAACATGCACAAATGGTGTAAAAGGTCCATCTCCTCTAATGCTGCTATTAATGTTTTTTAACATGGTTTCTGGATTTGCATATGATTACATGCATGGCATATTACTTGGTGTTTGTCGCCAGCTGACTACCCTATGGTTTGACTCCAAGTACCATACAGAGCCTTGGTACATTGGAAGAGAAGTCGAGCAAATTGAAAGAAGGTTACTTGTCATTAAACCACCTGCAAGTATAACAAGACCACCCGTTCAATTTCTTTGCGTAAATATTGGAAAGCTTCGGAATACAGACACTTTCTCTTATTTAACAGCCTTCCCTGTTTGTTTGGCATTTTACCCAGAAAATATCTTGACCATTTACTTCTTCTAGTACAGGCCACACACATTCTCCTTCAAGATTCAATTTCCCCCCACGACATTGACAAAGCTGATGGCCTTTTAAAAGCATTTGTGGGCCGTTTTGAGTCTCTGTATGGAAAGTGTCATGTGTCTTATAACGTCCACATACTTGTACATGCAGCAACATCTGTGAAAAATTGGGGTCCTTTATGGAGTCACAGTGCATTCCTATATGAGTCCCAGAATGGTCACCTTCAGAAACTCTTCCATGGCACACAAGCTGTAGCAGAACAAAGTGTTAACATGTTTAACTTTTACCAGCATGTTCCACGACTCATTGCTGCTATATTCAATAATGAAAAAACACATCAAAGCAAAAGCTTTGTTGAAAAAATGTTGGGAGGCACCATGATTGTGACAAAGTGTGTTGGTAGTTCTAGCGTGATGTTTCTTGGATGCCCACATGTACGACAGCCAACCCCAAGAGAGTCTTATCTCCTTCAAGAGTCAGGTTTTAGTGTAAATAAAGCTTTCAGTTTTTATTCTAGGGCTGTGGTTAATGGCAAGCGAATTCATTCTAAAGGAGCAAAATCTTTATCTAAAAGAATCAACCATGCAGTTCAAACCAAACATGGGTCCGTAGCATTAATACGGTCATTTATAGATGTAGGTAATGCGCAAGGAGAGGGTCATGCCTTCATTGATGTTATGAAAACAACAAGTGATGACATCAGCAAACACAGAGAATCAGGGAGAACAGCAACAAGCATTTTAAAAGAAAGAGGGATAGACTCAGTTGAACTTATCAAATGCACAGAAATACATTCAACCTGTGTCTATCTCAAGGACCTGCCAGGTCTTGCAAATAATTTTTTTTGCATCCAACCAAATAGATGGGAGTTGGATTAAAAATGACTTAATGTTATAAAAAGTAAAAGTGTACAGTATACAGACTCATATCTCTTGATTGGTGAAATGTCTTGGATGTTTGCATATGCATAATTTTGAAATGATTTAGAGTAGTGGTTAATTTTTTTTTTAATGTTTTGTCTATATCAATTCTTACTCTTAATTGTATTGATTTATTTGTTTAAAAAAATTGGTTAAAAAAAACTCCTGTAAGAAAACATTTTGTTTCTGCAGGAATTATAAAATCCTGTGGGATTTTTCACTTGTGCTGCACAGCATATGTGCAGGACCTTGTTTTAGAATGAGCCCTTCAGTACAACAGAAACATGCAGGTACATCCAACACTAGTGGAAAATCCTGCAGGATTTTATCATTCCTGCAGGACTGCTGTGCAGGATTTTATAAATCCTGCAGGATTCCTGTAGGTTATTTTTGTAAGGGAGGACTGGGCCTACTTGTTTTTTATTAAAGCCTGTGCTAATTAATATATTACAAAACATTTTGAAATGTACAAATTTACCTTACAAAAGAAGGTCAAGGTAGAAATTGATATGTGTATCTACGACGTCTATCATAGCTTGGATTACAGCGTCGCGCGCCTGCCTGCTCGTTGAACGGGATTTTTCTCTAATAAGGAGGCAGACTCGGTGGAATGTTTTATTTTACTTTTTTTTATTATTTATTATAATTTTTTTAATTTTCTTAATATTTATTACAAACTCTCATGGAGACAACAGCAAAAAAAAGAAAAGGCATCAACAAAATGCATACTGACAATGAAAAAAAAATAAGTAGGCCTTGGCTAAACAACTAAATAATATGTGTTACAGGATCAAAAACATTTCAGCAGCATAATAAATAGCTTCTACAGTTTTAGAATTTTTTACAAGGTTTAAAGAGGATAATAACATACGAAATTCATTTTAAAAACAGTTTACATTTGGCAATTGTTTTTTCCATTTATTTTTGTAAATGTGGTATTTACCCATAATGATAATAAGGTTAATCAAAAGTGAAATGTCCCTCGTTATTTTAGAATTATAAATAACTTCGATTGTAAATTGTTCAATTTCCCTAATTTTAATAATTCACCCAGCTATGGACATCTTGCCAGAACTTCCAGAACTGAGCAAAGGAAGAATAAATGTTCTGTTCGTTCTGGGTTTTCATGACGAAAGTCGCAAGGGTCCACTTTATCCACCCCTCAGTGTCTCCGAGATGGATAGTAGTTGTTAAGAATTTTAAATTGCATTTCTTTTACTTTGGGTGCCATTTTATAAATTTCCAATGTTTTTCTGTAATTGTTGGATTATCTAATATTTTAAGTCTTCCTATCATAATCATGATATATATATATATATATATATATATATATATATATATATATATATATATATATATATATATATATATATATATATATATATATATATATTCTTTGAAAGCTTTATTTAAATATTTGTTGTCACGTTTTTTGTTCGTAATGTTTAATTCTCCTATCATTAAGTTCGGAAGCTTGATTTGGACATTAGAAAAACTAATTGTGTTTTCAGCTGTATCAGATTCACTGGTATAGATTTACAGATTTTCCTATATTATTTAAGAGAACATTGAATATTATTACATTTGTTTTTTAAATATTGTAACTGTAAGATTTCACCGTTTATATCTAAAATGTCATGTACAAAGATAATGCCTTCAAACACAAGCTGGTTGAACAGAGACTTTTTGTTTGCTATATTACTCTATTATTCCAGAGGGTGGCACAGTGAGGGGTAAAGTTATGGGTGAATACCATCCTCCAATGATGCAAAACCTGTGTGAAACTTCTAAAATACCTTTTATATTATCTAAGTCACATTTCAAAAAAAGTTTAACCCACCGAACATCTTGAAAATACTTTTTGGAATGTGAAACTATTTTAAATCTGGCTTCAAGAAACTCTTTCAACCACTTTATTTTAAATGTTCCTAACATTGCCTCAAAATACACTGTTTTGATTGGCGGACTGTTTTGACGAATTACCCCACAGCACTTATATGATTGCACTGATTGGCTGTGAGCACACCGTGTCAATCAATGTAGTGGAGATTGAGAAAATGGCAACCGTGACCATAGATGTAAAGAAAACAAAGTTACTTGTCAGATTTTTTAATAAGCCCAAAAAACGCAACCCGCAACCTGTGCTGTTTTAACGCAACTTACTAAAAAAAAAAAAGCCCAAAGTCGCGTATTATAAGAGGATTTGGCAAATTTTGGCGCGCACCTTATTGGGAAGCACGTGACGATTGTTCCGTGAAGCCTCATCACTGATGATCAAAATATGATTGCGCGAGGAAAGAACTTTTGCCGACTTTAAACCGTAATAAAAAATAAACTGCAGGAGATGGAGAACTTTTATTTTCTCGCCCAAAAACATTTTTTTATTAGAATGAAAAAAATGTAGTGCCCCATATAGGGGAACGTGTTTAAACGTAAAACGTCTTCACTTTACGGCCTATGAAAGCATGGCTTAGCCTTCCCCTGGCCACGGACTTGAGACTAGCAATATACAATTCGAGAGTGAAAATGTATCCCTCAAAAGCAGCCTGCCCGCTACTACTAGTTGCTTTTATAGAGAAAAGCTGCCCATAATTGCTGGTCTAGGATCAGTTTCCTCCACTCCAAGACCAAATGATAAGCGTGGCTGAGCTGGCTCAGCTGTGGTCTGTGGAAAGGCAAGGCAAGACAAGGCAAGGCAAGGCAAGTTTATTTATATAGCACATTTCATACACAATGGTAATTCAAAGTGCTTTACATAGAAGAAATTAAAACAAAAGAAATCAGAAAAATTAAAACAGTTTAGAATAAAAGATAAAATACAGAAATAATCAAATAAAATCAGAATAATTAAAACATTAAATAAAATACAGTACAAACAGTCGGACGAGCAGTGGCACAGTGCTCATTCAGTAAATGCATAGGTAAACAGATGTGTTTTGAGTCTGGATTTGAATGTGACTACTGTAGGAGCACATCTGATCTCTTCTGGAAGCTGGTTCCAACTACGGCTGGCATAGTAGCTAAAAGCACACTCACCATGCTTAGAGTGAACCCTTGGTATTTCTAGCTGATGTGATCCTAGTGATCTGAGTGATCTGTTGGGTTTATATTCAGTGAGCATATCTGCATGTATTGAGGTCCTAGGCCATTGAATGATTTATATACCAGTAATAATACTTTAAAATCAATTCTATATGTAACTGGCAGCCAGTGTAAAGACCTGAGGACTGGTGTGATGTGTTCATATTTTCTGGTTCTGCTCAGAATCCTGGCAGCAGCGTTCTGTATGAGCTGCAACTGTCTAATGGTCTTTTTAGGAAGGCCAGTGAGGAGACCATTACAATAATCCACCCTGCTGGTGATGAAAGCATAAACAAGTTTCTCTAAGTCTTGACTGGAAACAAAGCATCTAATTCTTGCAATATTTTTCAGATGATAGTATGCTGATTTAGTTATTGCTTTGACATGACTACTGAAACTAAGGTCTGACTCTAGAGACACACCAAGATTCCTGACTTGATGTTTAGTTGTTTGACCCCTAGACTGAAGGTAAGCGTTCACCTTGAGAACTTCATCTTTGTTTCCAAACGCAATGACTTCAGTTTTGTCTTTGTTTAACTGAAGAAAGTTTTGGCACATCCAATTGTTTACTTCATCAATGCATTGGCAAAGGGAGTCAATGGGGCTGTAATCATTAGGCGATAGGGCTAAGTAGAGCTGTGTGTCGTCTGCATAGCTGTGGAAAGAGATTTGGTTATTTCTCATTATTTGGCTCAGTGGGAGCATGTACAGGTTGAATAAGAGTGGCGCAAGAATTGAGCCTTGAGGGACTCCGCATGTCATGGATGTCCACTCAGACGTATGCTCTCCTATAGTCACATAATAACCTCTCCCTTCTAAGTATGACCTGAACCATTTTAGGACTATCCCAGAAAGCCCGACCCAGTTTTCCAGCCTGTCAAGAAGTATGTTGTGATCGACAGTGTCAAATGCAGCACTGAGGTCGAGTAGTACTAGAACTGATAATTTGCTTGTGTCAGTATTTAAGCGAATATCGTTTATTATCTTTATGAGCGCTGTCTCTGTGCTGTGATGCGGTCGGAAACCAGATTGAAAGTAGTCAAAGTATCCATTCGAGCTTAAGAATTTGTTCAGCTGATTGAAGACAGCTTTTTCAATGATCTTGCCTATGAAAGGAAGATTTGAGATCGGTCTATAGTTGTTTAATATGGTCTTATCCAGATTGCTCTTTTTCAGGAGGGGCTTGACAACTGCAGTTTTCAGGGAGTTCGGAAAACTCCCAGAGAGAAGTGAGGCATTTACCACTTCTAGGAGATCTGCTTTTAAGCTGTTTAACACAGTTTTGAAGAAAGATGTGGGAAGTGCGTCAAGGGCGCAGGTTGATGTTTTAAGGTGCTGTACGATTTCTTCCAAAATTTTGCCATCAATTTCTTTGAAATCAGACATAGTGACTACTTTCTCAGGCTGTTGTCTGATCTGTCTGACCCCAGTGCGGCTCAAGGATGTGCTGATCACCTTTCTGATATTATTGATTTTCTCAGAGAAGAAAGAAGCAAACTCACTGCACTTGCTCTCTGAGAGCCTTTCACTGGGAATCTGGCTTGGGGGGTTTGTCAGCCTCTCTACAGTAGCAAAAAGAGTGCGTGTGTTGTTTATATTGCTGTTTATAATATTTGAGAAGAAAGTCAGTCTAGCTTTGCCTAGTTCCTTATTGAAAGCATGGATGCTGTCTTTGTAGATGTTATAATGGACTACAAATTTTGTCTTCCGCCACATGCGCTCTGCTTTTCTGCATTGTCTTTTCATATTTTGATTTCTTTTGCCATATTGGTTTCTGCATTATCTATGTGAATGTTAAAATCTCCAGCAATAGCAAAACGGTCAAACTCTGAGGAAATTGTTGATAACAGTTCTGTAAAGTCTTCAGCAAAGGCTGGAGAGTATTTTGGAGGCCTGTATACAATGATAAGTAAAATGCGTGGAGCACCTTTTAACACAATACCCAGATATTCGAAAGACGGGTAATTCCCAAATGATATTTGCTTACATTGATAGACGGCTTTAAAAAGAGCAGCTAAACCTCCACCTCTTCTTACAGCTCTGCAGACACTCATAAAAGTAAAGTTAGGAGGGGCTGTTTCATTGAGGACTGTTGCACTGCAGCTGTCTTCTAGCCAAGTTTCATTTAGCAACATAAAATCCAGGTTGTATGTGGTTATTAAGTCGTTGACTAGAAGTGATTTATTTTTAAGTGAGCGGATGTTTAAAAGTGCTAACTTAACAGTCTTACTTTTTGTCCCCACAGCAATCTTGGTTTGGCGTGTAATAGGCACCAGATTAAATGGGTTTGCGGTACGGCTTTTGAGGGCCTTAGACTTTCTATCATGTAATCGAACAGCAATAGAGAAAGATAAAGATACAGGCACACTGGGTTCCCGCTTGTTCTGTAAACATTTGAGAACGTTATTGTTATCATAGCGGGGACCCGACACATATCACTGAGAGCTGGTATCAGTTGTTTTTGGTTCACCTCGAGCCGCTGGAGGAGGGTGTGTGCCCTGGCGCTGTGGCAGAGGCCGAAGAGCTCTCGCAGGAGGAGGGGGAGGGCGAGCTGGGCCTGCAGGCTTTGGTGGTTGTGGGGCCTGCCGTTTTTTGGTTGGTATCTGGGGGCTTGCAGCAAAAGAGTGGGATAGTCTAGTTCCAGCATACACCAGTTGTTCCATTTTCTCTGAGAAGCACAGAAGTGGAGATGCTGGAGAGATGGAGAAACTGTCTGGTGAGAGGGGCTGTTGCTCTGGTGTTATTGGAGGCTGTAATATGCTGTCCTGGTTTCCCTCGCTGTTTTCCAGAAAGTCGTCCTTGGGTGCTGAATCTTGGAGCAGTGCTAGTATGTCACAGTCTGTCTGTGGTGAGCTCTGTGGGCAGGGCTCAGCTGAGATTGTGTCCGTGAGCAGAGGTTGTTGTGGCTGAGTGGTGTTATCATTGTCCTTGTGTGATGTGTCAACCGCATGCCCATTCAGGTGCTGAAGTGAAATCCTGTCGTCATTCATACTGTATCCAGGTGTGTGTGTGCCATTCAGGTTGAGTGGATTGGCACACATTGCAGAAGGATGACGGAGGGAGAAGTAGATATTGTCTTTTAGCACTCTTGAACCAAGTTTGTTTGGGTGGTGCCCATCCTGTTGAAACAGTTGCCTCTAACTCCAGAAAAGATTGAAGTTGTCAATGAAGTTCACTCCTTTTACAAAGCAGTTTTTTTGCAGCCATGTATTAAGCCCAAGCAACCGTGAAAACCTGTTTGTTCCTCTTGCTGGGAGTGGTCCACTGATGAATGTTTGAACTTTCAGTCTTTTAAGTGTTTCAAAAAGTTAATTGAAATCCTTCTTAAGGAGTTCCGACTGCTCTTTATGAATATCATTCTTCCCCACATGAATGATGAGTCGATTTGCAGTCTTATGTTTCATCAGAATGTCCTGAAGTTCTCTGTTTACATCAGAAGTTGTTGCTTGTGGAAGGCAGCATGTAGTTGTATCCCTGCTACTAATGTTTCTGATTATGGAGTCGCCCACTATCAGAGTCCTGGGTCCGGCTGCGCTCTGAGCTGAGTGCCGCTGTCTGCTCGACCTCGAGCGCCAGTTAGCATCAGTGTTAGCTACTGGCTGATTCAGTCTGTGTTCGATCACATTCATCAAATTTGGGGATTCCTCATTCATTAATACTTCAAATCTGTTCTCAAGATGTATAGGCGGTGGTAGGAGACCAGTGTTTGCAATCCTTGTCAGAGCCGTATCTGGGGTAGAGGATGCTACTGCAGCAATATATGATGCTCGTGACAATCTGATGTCTCGAGTGCCTTTGGGTCTCGCTCCCTGTTTGTACCATCGATTTGTAAGTCGATCGGCTTGTTTCTCTACACTCAGTATAGCCTGTCGAGGAGCATGAGATTCATGGGACTCACCGGCTGTATGCTGAGGGCGTCCATGACGAAGCTCTGTTGTGTGTCGCGTCTGGTTTGGTGGTCCCGCAATTAACTTTGTTTCAAGAACTGCAATCCTTTGTAGAAGTCTGTGGCAGTTAGAGCAGCAAGTAGATTCCAGAGGAGGCATTTTCTTATCCTTATGAATGTAGGCAGTTGTGTTTTCTCTTCCCCGGTATGTAAGCTTTCAGTGGGAGGCTGGTCGAATAAAAGAATTCTGCTTTTTTTTTGTAGTAATCCAAGCGTTTGAGCACTGTGCTGATTTGCTGAAGTTAAAATTAGGTGATAAAAGGAGATAAAATATAAAAATATAAAAGCAATAGAGCAAAGCGCGGAGCAGTAAGCAAGAGCGTCCGAACAGCAGCTGAGCAAGAAGCGTAAATTGCATGTGGTGCGCACGCGCAGAGATAATTCATTTATGGCGGATTTGTTTCTTTCGATAAACAATTTTTAAATAAATGAAAGCAATATATTTCATAAATTAAAATGTTTTTATTAAATTGTGATCACTTTAAATACAAATTCATTCATTTAAAAAAAAATGTTAATGACACCCATAACCGCACTCGCCTAAAACCGCGGGTTTATGCTTTAGAGAAAAAAAAAGTGATTTAGGCTATAGGCTAATTTTGAGCTGGCATCCAATTTAGTTGACATAATGGACATAAGAACATTTTTCAAGAAGAAGACTTTAAGCTGCAACGACCCATCCTATTCAAGTGTGCAAATATCTGACAAAAACTTATATCAACAGATACAGCCGGTGAGTCTGGCTGCATCAGGCCTTGTGAACGGATCTTTGACTGTGTTACCAATAAAAGCAGCACACCTGTGGATTTGGGCACAAAGGAAACTGGACCATCACAACCCTACTTACCCGAATACCCCAAAACATTGTTCGGTAAGCAGAACCGGTCATTTTCGTCCGATTACTATAAGGCATATTCATTCATTGAATACAGCAAAGAGGCAGACGTGATTTTCTGCTTCCCATGTAGATTGTTTCAGTGCAGTTCTAGTGGTGCATACAGAGATCCTGCTTTTATAGCAAATGGAGTATGTGACTGGAAGACTATATTAGCAAAGTTACAGAAACACGCAGATGGAGCACCACATCGTCAGTGCAGTGATCAGTGGCACTGCTTTGAGCAAACCAAAGCTACTGGTTCCATCGCTGCACAGTTAAGTGAATCTCACAGGACCTCAGTGCAGAGCAATAGGGAATATGCAGCATCCATTGTTGACATATTTCTCTATATAGGAAAACAAGGACTTGCACTGAGAGGGCACGACGAGAGATAAACTTCTGCAAATCGTGGGAAACTTTTTGGAGCCAGACGTGACGACGCTTTCTGTGCTCGATTAAAGGCCCCGTTTAATCTAACGAGCCCTGACACACAAAATTAAATTTTAGAAATTGCTTCTGGTTTAGTCAAAAACAAAATAATCCGCGGCATCGAAAACAATGTTTTTTTTACTGTTCTAGTGGACGAAGCACGGAGTTTTAAAGAGGAACAAATGGCCGTGTGTGTGAGGTACACAGAGAAGCTGGAGATAAAGGAAAGATTTCTAGGATTTGTTGACTGTTCTGAAAGAGTTGATGCTACTGGAATTTATGGACACATAAAACACTTTCTGGATGCGTGTGGAATCTACACTTTACCCATTGTTGCACAAAGTTATGACGGAGCGGTGTTCACCAAACTCCGTCAAGACCATCCATCCGCGGTGTACATTCACTGTATGGCCCATAAGTTGAATTTGGTTTTGGTCGATGCATGCAAGGTAAATCGTACAGCATCTACGTTTTTTCAAATCCTCGAGAGTCTGTATGTATTTTTCTCACAACCAGGCACACACCATGCATACCAGCAGCACCAAAAGGAGCTCGGGGTTAAAGCCGAACTGACAGCACTCAGCGACACGAGATGGGCGTGTCGATGGAAAAACATAGCAGCTGTCAAGACTTCTATAAGAGCCCTGCTCTCCACTCTTTCCGAGCTCTCTGTTCCCCCTTATCGTAGGTTTGTTGAGGCATCCGGTCTCTTAAGCCATCTCAAGAAGGCCACGTTCTGTGTGTGTCTGTTGGTGTTTTACCATGTTTTCAGTATGATCCATGTTGCGCACAAGGCACTACAAAAGAAAGACACGACACTGTCTCAGGCCTCAAGTGTCATGGAATCTACAATAAACGGCCTTGAGAACATGAGGACCACTGAAAAGTGGGATGACGTATGGATGGAGATTGAAGCATTCTGTAATTCACTTGACATTTCAGTCAGTGAAGATGAACGCGATCACACGCATAGGCGAACTGTGAAAAGAACTGCTACGTTGGATTCCTCTGTTGTCACAAGTTCCCTTGGACAAAGAGAATACCAAACAAACATCACACAAACCATGAAAGAGAAATGGGCCCGACAGCTCTATTTTCCTGTTTTGGATACCCTGTTGGGTGAGTGTCAGTCCCGGTTTTCCACCCAGACCATGGAAATAGCAAAGAGTGTGGATGCAGTGCTAAAATGTGACCCAGAAGGCGCGCAGTTTCTTTTAAATAAATATGCGACCACCCTCTCTATCAACCCTAAATTTGCATGTACTGAGATTAATTTACTGAAACTGAACTCACGTCACACATCTCCTGGCTTCGTTAAGGAGGCACTCTCGACTGGATTTTATTCAAACTTCGAAAAACTTTTCAAGTTGGCTCTAACATTACCGGTGGGGACCGCAACATGCGAGAGATCTTTTTCAGCTATGCGACTCGTAAAGAATTGGATGCGTTCAACAATGGGACAGGAGAGACTTTCATCCTTGAGTCTTGTTGTGGCAAAACTTCTGTTAAACATCATCACTGCGTAAGAGACACTGAGAGTCAAATTTATAAAAAGAGAAGTATTTATTCTTGCAAGAATAGGCCCAGTCGCCAACACAGCAGTTACCCTGTGAAGTGAGTGACGCACACCAGGAAGACATGAGACAGCCTTTATACTCTTTTCAAGGTTCCTCCTCACAGCAGTTACCCTTTCACCCACTCAGATAAGGTCCCCACTGCTGTTCAGTTTCTACTAAAGACACAACCTGGCCCTGAAATAAACTAGCCAAATCTTGACTATTCCTAAGGTCAAGAGGTCCTGTCCCATATATTCCTGAAACGTCACGCACAAGCACGTACACACATATACTTTTACACATTGAATAGGTTCAATCCCTTATGATATCTGTTAGGAATAAATAACTATTAAAATTTCTACAACAATTCCCCACTTTTTATCATTCTGATTACCCATAATCACAATAATAAACAAAGTCATATCATCACACTACTCTTCATAAACATTTGTGAACTATTATTTAGAAAATAAAAGCTTAGGCGGTTTTGCAAGGATAGTCCCTTAAATATTAGCAAGTAAAGAATTTATTTAAAGCCGGGCTAAATGAATAGGCACTGCTATTGCACTCTCGACCTAGATCGAACCCCCAGTCACCTCAATTAAATAAGAAATAGTGTACAGATTACTTAGGAAAACAACACCATCAATTCACACTGGTTATTTTAGCAGGTCATCAAAAATACAAAGAATAAAGTAGAATAGAATCCTTCATTTCAAACCCTCTCCTTGTACGCCACCTCGTAACACGGATGACCGCTGTTTGTAACCTTCTTTGCCCTTAATCTTTCTCAGAAAATAAAAAAGAATAGAAGAAAAACAACCAGAACATACATTTAACACATCTCACTGTAGCTTCCGCTACCTGTCTCGTCGCATAATTTTGTTAATTCTTGGGATAGACTGTCATTTTTGTTTTTTACAAATTGAACAGACAGCAGGTTTTCACCTGTCTCTGTTATCGTATTCACCCATGAATAACAAAATTATCATAACACATACAATCCTAACTCCTACCATTAAGCCTTTTCCATTAAATTTATGTCCATCTCCACATTTTATTCACTTCTAATTCAATTTATTAAGCTCTATTGAATGCACTGTTTAACAAATCTAACCAGAGAAGTCTTATAATTTTATCCATTCCTCTAACCAAATTAGTTGTTCAAAATTAACTCTAATATCTCTAGTACGGACACATCAATCAATAGATTTTCTACATTTACAATCAAATCAATACCTAGTTCGATTCAATCAAACAAATCATCAAAATCATCACAAAAACAGATTCTTCTGTTAAACTTAAACCGTCAGTTGGCAGTTGGTTCCTCCAGGTGTGTTGATCATCTTGTTCGCCCCACGGACGTTCCGTGTTCGCCAGGGTGACACTTTGCGTGCCGTTGCAATGGTCTTTCCCTCGTAGGCGAGGCAGACAGTTACTAGCACCGTCTTCTTTAAACCTCACTTTCTGCTCTATTGGATGGTTGAGGCCTGTTGGTGTTGTCTAAGGCTTGGACCCAGGTGTCACACTCTCCAACAATTTTCTGATCCTTACAAGGTCTCCCCTTTTAATCACGACCGCACCCCCACTGGAATGAACCATTCCTTGCCTGCTGTCACCTGTGAATGGAGACCTTAACTATTTTGTTAGTGATGCTTGTCTAGCCGCTCGTCCCTTTTGGTGTGACCTGTGGAATCAACAGCCTGAAACATATTATCACCGGATAATTTCTTGCTCATTTAATAGCACTCGGGGTCCTTTTCCCCTGAAAAACACTCAACCCACTTTGCTCATGTCCACAACACAATATTTATATATTTGGAACAGAATCAGTTCTGTTTGCTGCAATCCATCCTGACATTCTGCAAAAGGAAAATCTTAAGTTATGCGCTGCGCAGGTGTGGAACCTTTCTCCTACAATAATAACCCAGGCCAGGATAGTTAGCCAAATTCATCCATAGCCATCATTTTATTGGGCACATTCTGCCCTGTATCAAAAGTCTGCATGATCTGTAGAGAAAAACAAATGTCGAGGTTATTTTCAGATAGTAAAGTACACGTAGTTTCTTTTGTCTGCTGTGCTGCCGCAGCCTTCGCTGCTGCATCTGCCCTGGCGTCTCCTGTTGAAACAGTCCTGCAATTTTGTTATCAGCGTGTGCGGCACACTTACAGACAGCAACTTTTGTTTGGAACGGCCTTTTACCCAATTAAACCCAGTGTCCTCCCAACATATATTGTCCTTTAGTAACCCATATTTTGTCAATCCTTACCATCTCCCTTTTGATGCACGACTCAACTCGTGCATCAATTTAAACTAATTTGATTTGCCATCAACACCAACCCAAACGGCGTCCTTCAGCCAAATTTCCTCCAGACATCTTTCTCTGTCTCTGAAACAAAGTATTACGTTCTTCACTTAAAGCCACAATCTCATCTTTTTGTCGAAGAATTTGAAGGGCAATGGCCCTGAGTCTCACACCGAATCCTGCTTTTCAGGCCTGTTGTTTGGTCTCTCAAGTCAGTCATCTACAAACATTTCCAAAGTCATCAATTGTTTCTATCAGGTCAGGTCGTGCTGTACAGACTTGGTCAATGTCAGTCAATCATTTTTCCCCCTTTTCATCCCAATACTCATAAATGTGAGGGGCTCTCTTGCTAATTTCATATTGACTTAGCCAATATGTCACTGTGTTGTTGCCATCAAATCTATAACATTTTCATTTATCTCAGCCCATGCCAGATGGTAATCTACAACTCCGCAATTCCAATTTACATCAAATACTTAAACTGATCCAGAACGTAATTCAAATCAACATCATAAAAGACAAAAGTAATTAATACCAGACAGAGCTTGATGACCAATCAGTTTAAAGCTCGCCCTATGTTCTGTATCATCTTTTCACCTAACAGAATTAGCAGCTTACTTTAAAATTTGTCATTTGCCAAAAGCCATCCTAGTGGGTAAACACACAATATACACCCCATTCAGACTTAGTATTAGTACCCCAAACTAACACATAGTCACATACAAGACAAAGTGCTGTCACCATCACACACACTCATATTAGACACGCATGTCAACTGCTCCTTTTCAATATATCGTCTCTAAAAAGATTTAAATTTTAAGTACCATTTTAAACTTCACATTTTCCTCTAGGTTTACCTAATTTTACATGGTATCTTGACCAGTTTCAAATCATGTCTGTTCATTATTCATTTGATTTTTAGAAAAGGCAGCTGGGTTGTTTTGGTTCCTTATCATTATTTTTCTTCAGCTTGCTCTAGCAGGCCGATACAAGAAAGAAAGAAAGAAAGAAAGAAAGACACAGTTACCATCCCTTCCTCCAACTCAGGCAGTCTCTCTCACTATTAACAAATAGTATTTTCCACAGCCTTCTAAGACTGTAACTTAGACAAAATTTAAATTCATTACAATAACCTTTGACCATTCATCTTTGTTATGCAGACCTTTCTTAAATCTACGAAAGCTGTCTTCATCTTTAGCCACCATGTCTAACGACCTTCAGGAGTTAAGACTATGTTATAGACATATTAGTTAAAAATCAACACTTCTATACATTTTCTTGCCTATAAGGCAACCAATACATACAAAGTTTTGCTCCTGTCTCAACATCAAATAATGGCAATCCCCTCCTGGGTCAGCTGGCTCTTGATTCCCATTCGCTCTTTATCTATAATTTTCTTCTCCTCAGGGTGTTGTCCCCCTGGCATAGTTGCAGACACTTGTCATAATGAAAAACAAGCCATACAACCAATGCGGTTTCTTCCGGCGAGTGGTATAGAGGAAACTCACATTTTCTGGGTCAGACTGTCGTAACTCCTCACAGCGCATCTCACCTCTCAATGCTCTGCTGACCCCAGTGGCCTCCAGTAATCAGCCCTCAACTCTCATACCTTTCTCACGTATAACGCCTCCATCCGGAGGTGCCCAGTGTTCGTGACCCCCTGCGTTGGGCTGTCCCCTGGCCAGGAAGATCATCCCGTCATTGAGTAGCCACTCGTACACACTGGTGACCGCTCTTTCCCATCACACAATCAGTTTTCTTCAACAGAACTCAGCTGTTTTCTGGAGCTTAGGAAAGGCACGTTCAAGAGTCACCAGAGCCATTCCGATTGCCTAATAGTGTTCACACAGGGAGACAGGTTAATAACAGCAGTATTTAATCACTTAAATCCATTAACCATCTTAATCATCAACCTAGCTACTTAGATTATACTCAGTGAATTTAGATCACAGCCATACATTCAGTGTACTGTTACTGTACATCTGTAGCCATAGCCTTCGGCCCTGTTTCATGGTGGAAACGTAAAGAAGTTACTGGTCCTCTATCGTTTAAGATCTGCATCATTATTTTAAAGACTTCTTTAAAGTCATTCAGTTTTACATTTAAAACATTCTCAAATACAAATTGCCCAGTTAATGGCAATGATTTATTTTAACATCTCTGTGTCTGATTTTCAACCGAAACACTGTGCTTTTACTATAAATAGCTTATCACTTATGACACAGGCTCAAATAACAGCTTTTAGCTGACATGATTGAGAGAAACTCTGAGACTTTCAGGACTGGCACACTGTACTCTCATAAACTTCTAACATCAAACTCTATCTACCATCTTTTAACTCTATCCCAGCTTAAAAGAAATTACATGTGTTTACAAATAAACATTTTTATAGTTGTCTTTTGCCCATATCTCATGGAATTTAGACATTAGAAATTTCCACTCAGATTGAGTCTCTGTCGTACTGGCGGTTTTCAGCCACAGCAGACATCAGATTCAGATAAGCGAGCTGTTTCATTACAGCCAATAACAAACTTATCTTTTGAAAGCAAAACATCAGCTTCTGGTTCTTTCATGGTCAAAACACTAACAGAACACATTTCACATGTAACAACTGTTAATCCAGTAGCCTATTACTTCTACTTATTTGATCTTAAATACAAATAATTATTCTAGTTCTCAATAACGTTTCATATTTCATCTCAATTTTAATTGTCAAGTTCTCAATTACCATAGCTTAAAATCTGACTTCAACGTTTTTTCTAGGAGTTTATCACTCTCCAATCGGGATTCACACTAACTTTGACAAGGCTACTCTGCATCTTTTGCAGTTATTATAAATCATCCGTGAGATTTGTCTCTCTATATAACCTGAACCCTTCTTAAAATGTTGTATTAAAACACAATCATCCTTTTAGTTACTTTTATATATTTTGCAACTTTCATCAAACTGTTTCACTGTTTCAAAAAATTACTGTTATAGATCTTTTCTTCAAAAGGATTCACTTTAAGACTTCAATCTTTTGACCCTGTTTTTATCTCTTATTCTTTCTCAGACGAAAATGTTAATGTCGTCATTTAAACACTGATCTACTTTCAAACCCACATTATTACCAGAAATGTGTCACTATCACATTTTCAAACACCTTCTCGGTGGGCATTTACAGTTACGTGTTAAATGGTCCTGCTGACCACAATTAATAATCTTTATCATTATTATTGGCCGCACATCAATTTTCTTAAGCTGCAGAAGTTGTTTGCACAAAGTTTTCATTTAACTTTAGTCATACTTTTCCAGGGAAATTATCCCTGACCCAGAATTTCCATTATAAAACAGACATCTTTTGCGTCAATTACTTAATATCAACAAATATCCGACATTATACATTATTGATTTCCAGAATCTTTGGTCAAAGTTGTCTTTACATTTGACTAATTTGGTATTATCAGCAACAACACTGATTACAGAACAAGTATATATTTAACGTCCGGAAGCCGGGCTGAATAAGCAAACACTGTTGCTGTACTCCCAGCATAGCTGGACCCTCAGTCACTCCTCAGATATTAAATACAGACATCGTCTACAATCATAAATACCAGGTTATATGCATTCGTTTTTTATAAAACTATAATTTCCATAAATTCTGTCAGACATTTTATTTTCATCACATATAGGTTTCCACTATATGTCTTCTCAATCTTTCCCTACATGCCAGTTCCTTCTGTATCCTCTCCTTTCTTTTCTCTACATGCCAGTTCCTTCATTATCTAACCAGTACATGATTGTTTAACTACAATCCCCACACACACATATCTCACACACCAACCTTCTTGTTTTCCCTTCACTTCCCTCTTCCATCAAGTTTCTCACTTACAGTTCCACTCTATTTCTATCACTCTATCACTCTATTTCACACAGACAGCCTTATTGCTGCTGCTTGCTACTTCAATCCTTAACATATACATTTAAGTTCAGACATCTAATGTCATGCATTAACCCTAACACACATGTTGAACGCAGCCACAACAACTGCGCTGCCTTGTTCCACTGATTCTCGCACTACTCTCAGTAGTTGTGCTCAGTGTTCCCTCCCTGAGGAAATCATGGTATTTTCTCAGTTTTTCAATGTCTAACATACATTTTCCCTCATAATATTTCCTCATTTGATAGAAAACCGGTGTGTCAAATTTGGCAATCTTGCTCTGAGATTTTCCCATACTGGCTGTTTCTGTTACTATGTGGATTTCTCTGTTCGACGCTGCTTCTAATAATCTGTTGGACGTCTCCACCAGATCTGATCCCTTAACCCAAGACCAGACAGGGCGCACCCAGTGCTTTTCCTGGCGAATTAACTCCCAGTAAACTGCTACGTGAGGATCCCTCGATTTGAAAAATCGCTACCCCATGACGTGTTTTGCAAATACGCACTTCGCACAGTTAGCAATATTGTACCGGTGCTCTTGACCTACACCACAGAAACAAACAGACTCAACCACTATGGTTTTACCCACCATTTGAATAATATTTTAACCCAAAATAAAATATTTTAGCCGTCTCTTACCAGAGATGTCTTGGATTGCCACGGGTTCGTTCTCATTTGATTCCAGTGGAGTTTCTCCTGAAATCTGTATGCTGTTTAAACATCAGAAAAGAATTAATACTCTTGTCCCCACCTACTATAGTAAGTACTTATGTAGGTAATATCTGTTTTTCCCTTAACGCAAAGAACAGATCTATGAGAGAGTTATTTCACAGAAATTATGTGTCTTTGCCTTATATTTACTCATATTGGAATCGTTTTACAGAAGATATTGTGTGGGAAAAGGTTTGGCTTATACCTAATCAATATTTAACTGCAAACAAAGTTAAGGAGGTATCATTCAAATTGATACATATACCCTGTAAAACATTACTTTATAAAATTTAAAAGTGATATTGATGTTAATTGTACCTTTTACTTACTTGTACCATTTATTTTGGCATTGCCCATTTGTAAGACCATTTTGGCAAAATGTCTGTGATTTTATCACAAGAAACATTGATGACCAATTTATGTTGTTTTGGAAACATATTTTATTTGGTATTTGGGAGAACAGTAGAATCAAGCATTGTCAGATTTATATAATTAATTTTATTCTTTTAATGGCAAAATTTTATTTTCATAAATGTAAATTGAGCTTTATATTGATTCACTCCGATTTTCTATGAAGCAAAAAGCAATTAAGACATTGAAATTTTGTAATTGCTTTAATATCTTCATATAAATTAGCAATAGCCCCCTAGTGTGAAAGTCTTTGTTATATCTTTGTATGTCAATGATGTATACACAAATGTTTGTACAAACCTTGTTGATAATGATAATAATAAAAAAATAATAAAAAAAATTCACAGGCGGGAAGCGTCTATACTAACTCTTGTAGTGCAAACAGGCAGTTTATAGACACAGAGAGTTGTGAAATAAAGTTTACAACCTGTATATGTATCGAGATCAAAAGAATAGGCAGCATGGAGCTACCATACTATGAACAACGATTTATCCTCGGTATGTTATCTGAGACAGCCGCCGCAGAGAGCGAAGAGAGGCGCCGGCGCACAACAAACCGACAGGGAACATTAACACAAACCAAAACCCACATATAGCAGGAATAACAGTCCCAGGTAGCCGAAAAGATGTGGGACAACGACGGCTCTAATCATGTGCTGTGCCGAATTTCGACCATAGACCGTAAAAGAAAGATGTCTATCTCCCTGCCAGAATCTCCCTCGTCTTTTACACAAGTGTAATTCCTGACATAAACTCTGGATTAAGTGTTTTTTTTAGTTCGTTTTATTAATGGTTGTCCTGCCCTGGTTTATTTTTTACTTTTCATAATACTTTAAGGCCATAGTCACGCCAGCATAAATACGATTAGCCGGTAATTTACTGGCCCAAATCTGGGTTCCAGATGGAGATGTAAGTTAACGTTATCTCTTATGATTAAAAAAAACATGGTTCAACTACCACAAATCGGTTGTATTATCACAGTTTAACCATGGTTTTACTAACGTATCTTGAATTACATTTCAGCCTATTTACAACAAAAGCTACAAAATAACAACTACCATTTTATGATACAGACATTATTACAGAAGATACATAATCTTAAAGAAAATATAAACTTGCATTTACTCTCACATTTGACAAAACAATGAACTACAAAGTTATAAAAAAGTATTGGTGATAAAATGGATAAATGCAGTAGTATTTTATTACTTTTTCAATTGCTAATTTACAAATAAAATAAAAATAGCAATTTGTTCCAGAGTAAAAATGAGTGTCACTTTATTTTACATTGTCCTTGATACAAGTTACATGTACGTACCATAGTAATAACAGTAAATTATGCATAATTAATTTACATGCAACTAACCCTCAACAAAACACTACACTGAAAAAAACTACTTGTAAAATTTACTTAATAAAATCCTCGTAACAATTTGCACAAGTAAATTTTAAGTAAATTTTACTGCTATAATATCAAGTACAACTCACGTGTCATTATCAAGTAAAATCTACTTAGTATTGAACGAAACGCTCATGAAGACATTAAGTAAAAATTACCTACTTACATTTCATTTAGAAGCTATATTTATTAAAAGTAATTAAGTAAAGTTTATTTATTGTTTTATAATTAGGAAGCTTGCTTTTATGAAATTATAAAGTAAATCTTACCATTTAATGAAGTAAAATAAGTAGATTTTATTTGTTTTTTGTTGTTGTTGAGATTTTCATTTACTATATATAATTATGTAAACATTGCTAATTTCTTTTTTATAAATAATCATGAACATAAATAAATAATAAACTTCTCAATATTTTTTACAAATCACACAACTAAAATTCAATTAAACAGTTTATTTTTCAGTCATCAAAAAATGTTCATCCAAAAATGGACATTCAGTCATCTCTTGACACAGGTGCATTCAGTAAAACTTCAGAATTATACTGTAACCCTTGTTTTAAACAAAGTATTTAAAAAAAATCATGCAAAACATTCAACATTCAAAACAGCACTCTGAAATAATGAACTTTAAAGAATACCATTAAAACCTTATTGTATTAAAACATCAACAACTGAATGTTTAAACAGTTCTATCATGCCATAGCATTTAATACAACTTCATCTTCAATCTTTGAACTTTTGGCGAGAGTTTAATTCCATCAAGTTGTCACGTTTGTAAAACCTCAAACGTGTATCGCAGTGCTCATACATCGACTGGATCTTCTCCATCAGCACCATGAACGACCGGTATTTTAATGATGTGCTGAGTGATGTCACTGCAGCTGTCCTCCTGCATACAATTTAGAAGAAGAAAATATAATTCTTTTGAGAAACAAAAATATAATTGCTGAAATTATTTAAAGTGACATTCTAAAAAAGACCATATGGTTTCGATTATGTTAACCCTTTGCATACGATTAAACCGGTGTGATTATATAGTGCATTTCAGGCATTTAAATACTTTGGCCCTCATTTATCAACAGTGCGTACACCAAATTTCCAGCGTACACCCAAAACCACTCAGGGCCTGAATTTATTTTTTTTAAACGGGGGGGGGATTCCCACCTTACATGGGGGGATCTAAAGATTATGGGATGGGGGGGGATAACTTTTGATGCATCTGTCTAATTTAATCCTCTTCATTTATTAATATCTACATTTATTAATAATCATAGGCCTACTATGTATGCATGAATTGTGCATTTCCAGTTCTCAAAACAGTTAATAACAAAACACAAAAAACTTCTTTATATTTGAAATTTAAGTTGTAAATTATGACTAAAATTCTAATTACTGAAATGGCAGAACTTTTGACTTTTGTCTGTTTAATACAGTAAAGCTACTTTAAAACAATCTATAATGTATAAAGAGCTATATAAATAAACAACATGTGCATGCATGTATGAGAAATATATTAAGTTAGGGATGCACGATGATATCGGGACAACATCGGTATCGGCCGATAAAAGCTTAACATGACCATCATCGGCGATATGAATATTCCTGCTGATGAGCCTTGCCGATAGGGTGTCGTGTTTCCTAAGCGCACGTGACGACCGCGAACGAAGCATGAGCGCCAGCAACTTAAACTTCCAACTAGGGGTGTGCGTCTCACGGTTTTTGATCGTGGACGATTAAAATGTCTCCACGATCTGCTTTTGAAGAAAAATCATAGTAGTATCGTGCATTCTATCAGTTCAATTCTGGCGCATTCATCTCAACATACTGTACAACCCGACGTACATTCACATCACATCACATGTAAACGCAGAGGTAGAGTTACACTCACGGGACACCGCAATTCACAAAAGTTCATTATTTGCATGTGCGTCAAAGTCTTGCTAAGTAAACATATCAGTCTCGTGCTGATGCGCTGTTCTAACATCCGCTTTTCTGAGCGCGCACACCCGACGCTCACAGGAACTAAAAGCCTGCCGCAGCGCCTGCAAACTAAACTGGACTGGACTCTTTCGAGTCTTATTGCGTAGGGCTGTCAACTTTAGTCGTTTAGTCGAGTAATCGGTCGATGCCGTCTTGGTCGACTGACATTCTCATTGGTCGACCAGTTGCATTTTCTTTTTCTTTAATAGAAAGAAATTTTCATTGATTTACTCCTTGATATTTATTCCTTTATAATCAGTTATATATTACTGTATTCTAAATTTAATTAGCCTATGTTTTATCCCAACTTTAAATGCTTTAATTTAGGCTATTTTGTAACCGCGCCACAGTTTAGCGCACCAGAACACCGGGAGCCGCCCCTGTGGCGGCACTGCTGCGTCGCGCTCAGTGAGGAATAGAGGTCGTTTTGCTGTATTCATTTAGTTATGGTGTGTTCACGCCGAACGCAAATTTAATTATTTGCGCGAGTAGATTACATGCAAAGTCAACGCAAAGACGCGAATAGACGCATCATTCGCGCCGGGCATCGCGAATGACGCGAACTGGGTGACGCGTTTGCCGCGAACGTCTTCCGCGCAAGTTGAAAAATTTGAACTCGAGCGGAAGATTCGCATGACGCTTTGTTGCGCCAGCCAATCAACAAAGAGCTAATTGATACGTCCGGTCTATCACTGTTGTCGATAGCGCTGGAGCGGCTGTCATCCAGCGCAGTTCCTGGAGAAGAGGTGATGCGTCTCTGGATGGCGCTGTGAACACAGACACGTCGGCGTTTGGCTTTCCTCAGTATTTGGGACTTCCACAACAAGTACAGAGCAGCAATATCTTTTATTTCAGACATGACGGAAACATATGCCAGAAAGAAATTGTGTTGTTTTTTTATTCGTGAGTGACGCGGACGCGGGAATGGGTTCAAAATGTTCAAGCGTCTAACTAGACGCGATAGACGCTCTATTCGCGCCCGGTGTGAACACACCATTAGAGTAGGGTTGGGCGATATGGCCAAAAAAAATGATCACGATAATTTTTTTATATCAGTCGATATCGATAATTATCACGATAAACGTCAAATCTTTATTTCTTTCAAGCAGATTTTTGCTCCTAAATGAAAGTCGCAGAAACCAGAGTGTTAATTGTGGTTTTAAACTACTCCTAATTGTCAGAACATATCATGACAAACAAATCTGAGGTAGAACATTCAAACATTTTGTAATTTTTCCTTAACAAAATAAATATCTTAATAGAAAAAAATATTTCTTAGTTTCTGCATGTGCTAATTTTTATTTGGTAAAATGTAATATTCTGACTGAGTTTAATTAAAATTAGCCATTGGTCATCCAGTATCATGCATTTAGATCATGATAACCACAGATAAAAGCACCTCACTATGTTGGCTAAATGTTACTTTATGGTTTCTATGGTATTTGTATGAAAAACAGTAGCCTAAATACATTATTAAATACTGTAATTATATTCCATTAGTCCTTTAATACATTGTCTACAATAATAATATAATACAATTCAATATGTATATCCCACATTTCCTAGTGCAGTTAATATTAGTAGGCTAACGTTACAGTAAATCCATGGTAAATGATGGGAGTTTGCAGCCGGAACAGCTTCTGACTGGATCGTTGCGCGCAGTGTTCCTCCTGTTCGTCAGCGCTGTTTCATCTGCCTTTAAACTGGTTTAAATCACTGAGACATTCGTGTTCTTCGCTGAACTCAAGCGCTTCTCACTGGATCTCGTGACGAGACGATCAGAGTAAACGCGTCTGCTAGTGAGCTCGCGCTGCGCTGCCGTTTGGACTTTGAGCCGAGCGGATAAACGGTCCGTGAGGCGCGCGGTTCAGATGAGTTTTGTTCCGCTTTTGGCGCACAAACATTATCGAACATTTATCAAACTCTTGATATCGTTTTATCGAGAAAAATGATATCGCGATAACTATTGTTATCGTTTTATCGCCCAGCCCTACATTAGAGCGCTACTTGTTTTGGCTTAAGTCGACAAAATGTCCAAGAAATCTAAATCTTTTGTCTGGCTGCATTTTACAAAAAAAGACAAGACTGTGGCGTGCAGGCTATGCGGCCCAAAGCTAACTTACCAATATGGCCAAACATATTTCTTATGTTTTTGGTTTTATTTGTACACTTGACGCGTTTGAAAATAGCCTAAATAATGTAACAAAACAAAAAAAACCTATATGCTACTATACAGCCTCTTATTATTAGGATAGCTTTTTAGGCTATTTGTTTTTTTTTGTGTGTTTGTTTTAAAACGCCTAGATCGGCTGGACAAAAGTTAACCCATAGCTTTGAAAGTACAGAAGAATATACAGCCTGTATAAACGAGAGCTTTTGTTAGGATTTTTCATTATTTGGCAGTTGTATATTTTTTTGCAGCGTGTAATAAATGTTCAATCAAAATGCAAAACATTGCGTCTTTTTTTTTTTTTTAGTCGACTGATCGTTGCGCAGGACAGGACTTTGGTCGACTAAGGATTTCTTTGGTTGACTACAGCCCTATTATTGCGCTGATACTGTCAAATACACACAAGGTTTACATAAACAAAGTTGGTTATGTCTAAAGTGAAAGCAAACAGAGAAAATCTGCTTGTCAAATGCGTGTATATTCAGTTCTTAAAGAGACAGTACTAATATGCTACCGATTGTCCTTAAAGAGATACTGCACCCAGAAATAAAAATTCTGTCATTATTTACTCACTCTAATGTTGTTGCAAACCTGTATTCATTTCTTTCTTGTGCTTAAATATACTATGGAAGTCACTGGAGTACAGCAACTGTTTGGTTAGCCACATTCTTCCAAATAACTTTTATAATTTCAACAGAAGAAAGAAACTTGAGAGAGTAAATGATGACAATTTAAATTTTTGGGAGAACTATCCCATTAATGTTAATAAAACAACAAAACACAGGGGAAATTACTCACTGCTCTTGACTGAGAACTTTAATAGAAGCTTTAATAAGCTTTTTTGCACTTAAAAAAAAATACAAATATATTGGTATCAACAGCCGGGCAAAATTAGTTTGAAAATATCGGTATATCGAATATCGGCCAAAATCCTATATCGTGCATCCCTACATTAAGTATATCTTATTTTAAAAAATGTGAACAAGCACAATTTTGATCATACACACCTGCCTCAGTTTGTCCAGAAATGGCCTCAGTTGGTCCCCACAACACCTCCCTTGGCCTTCATCAGGGCAATAAGTCTTGGTGTGCATTGGTCAAGTCTGAACATGAATCTCTGCTCCAGGGAAATTGTCGTGATTCTCCTGAATTCCTCCTTGATCTAATGTAACAAAATGATTCAAGACAACAACAGCAGAAATGTGGTTAAATAGACTGATGCAGGGAGCAAGGGTTAATTCTGTACAAGGACTGCAGATATCAACAGTGGAGTGAACAATCCAGCACTTTCTTTTGTAATGTACAAGTCCAAAAGAGAAACACTAATTTGGCATTTCAATTTTAACTTTGAGTTAAGTACATTTCAAGTTTATTTTTTGTTCATGTGCTAAATCAGTTACTGTAGTCAATATTATTATTACATCAAATTACTGTTACATCCCTGGGGTGTTGGTAACATTTTTAAGGGCTTATAGATTCACCTACCTCAGCTTCACAAAATAGAGCAGGCCATCTTTCTTTGAACTGCTCAGCAGCTGGACTGCCACTCGCAAACGTGTGCGAAGTGCACCCCAACCTGTAAATGAACAAGGACAATCTGAGTACTGACCGGCCTTGTCCGGTCTGTAGAGGTTTCAATCTATAATGCTTTAAGAGATGTAAACGGTTTGAAGTTATAAATCTGCATTTTTTGCATGGCCAACTCATATCATTGAAAGCCTCCTCTTTTTCGTCAGGCAAAACATGTCTGCTTTTTATTCCAGGGTTTCGGCGTCCCTGCAAAAGTTAGGGGAACGAATTTACATTTTATAAAAAAGTATATTTCATTACCTTCTCCCGCGTAGGCCCATGATCGCCACTAACGATCTCTAAGATCAACTTAGCGCAGGATGCTTTTAGAAACGCAGCCCTGCTTATTTTGAGACCTCTTTTATGCACGATTGAAAGCTTTATGTGTACACGTTCCTGAGGAATATTCAGTAAGAACATTCAAACTTTTCCATAGTCAACAGTATAACGTCACTTCAGCAGGAAAGCGGTTGACGTTAATTACGTTCATTTTAAGGCCCAATTTTAGCTAGCTAGCAGTTACAACGGTAAAGATTTTCTAATAATTTCCAATTAGTTTGACACTTTTACACAAAAAACAGTGCTTTGTGAATCTATAAGACTATTGAAAACTTTTTCGATTAAATATAAATAATGTAGGAAGTGAATTTTAAGGGTTATAATGTTCTATGGATAACCAACACGCGTTAGCCACACGAATATGATGTCATGTTATAAGATGAGCATTAATGTTTGAGTCAAATAAACAAGAATCAATCAAAATCCACACAGACCCATGTTTTATTAAATGTAAAACAGAAAGACAAACTTACCTCAAACACGACAAAAAGCAGCCATGCAGCAGCCCGCCTATTCGTCTCTGACCCAAAGTGCGCAGTTAACGGTCTTGTCCAAACACGTGCGGATTCAAACGCGCTATACCTTTCGATTAAAATGTACTTAAAATTACTATGTTTATGTGAAGCGACTATAAAACGTTTAAATATTACAAGCAAATATATAATAAGATTTACTCTTTCCACCCAGTTAATTTATTACATGAATTAAATGCGTAGCCTAGATATTTAAAATTTTACTTCGAAAATTCTAGTTCTCATTGAATTTTAATTTTATGAAGTAAAAATTATGATGGTTAATTTAATATATATAACTATACCAAAAAGTTCGTTTTTACAGTGTAACACTACACTGTAAAACCCAACAAGTTAAGCTAACTCATTTCATTTGAGGAAACAGATTACCTCAATTCATTTAAGTTTATAAAAAAACAATAGTTATGAGTACTCTGAACTTATTTTATTTGAGTTTACTAAAACAATAATATTTCTTGATACACAATTAAACTTTACACTGCATTTAATACTATATATTATACTGTATATTTACTGAGTAAAAACAGTGAAATGACAAACTTTAAATGAACTCAGAGCACTTGCAGTTACTGCTAGCTCACAATATCACACACAAAGTCCAATCCAATGAGTTAAGCTAACTCATTACATTTGAGGAAACTTATTACCTCAATTCATTTAAGTTCATAAAAAACAATAGTTATGAGTACTCTGAAATTATTTCAGTTGAGTTCACTAAAAGTAGATATTGCAGTCAAGAAATTAAGTGATTAATTAAGTGATTGTTGAGCATTAGTGACGAACACCTGCTGTTAACATGCAGGATCACTGAAGGACAGAGAAACACAAGAACTACAACTGACTTCAGACACAACATTAGATGAAATCACTGAAGATAAAATGTGTTTAAATCTCTGAAGATCTCAGTGGAGGATTGAACAACTCCACAAACAGCATTACCAGCTTCACTTATTAACCAGTTTGAGTTATGAGTTATTGAGTTATTTGAGTCATGCGTCTACAGAAGGTGTTATTGGGAATGAACAGAGGTTTAGATGAAGATGATTTATTGGGTTTAATTTAAAGACACCATGATAGTGGTCAGTGTGTGCTTTAGTTGGGCTCTTGACCCTTGACTTTATAACACCAGTTTTTCCTCTGGCTGCTATAACTGAGTGTTTATATAACACACTTGTTATGGCACAAAAGCCAAACGAAAATGTGAGCATGTGGTTGTGTTTTAATGATGATTAATGGAAAGATGAATTATCATTTGGTGTCTTGATTTTCTGGTCTTTTCTAGAGAATAATCTCTGATTAAACCGGTGATATATAACTTGTATTATTCATTATAAAAGAACTGTGATTCTGCTGTAAGGCCCATTGTTGTTACAATCAGATTTTAAAAACCTCTATGGTATCAAGCTGACTTACACAGACATCAAGAATCAGCATATGAATCTCAACAATGGTGACCATTAAAAAACAATTCATGCTGCAATGCATGCTGGGAGCCATGGATAAGGTTTGTATTATGGTAGTACCCAGCATGCTTTGCAGTATGAATAGTTTTTTAATGGTCACCATTGTTGAGATTCATATGCTGATTCATGATATCTGTGTTAGTTTTGGTGATGAATTACATTTTCTGTAAAATCCTTCATATTATCTGATAGTCATAATATTGCTAGTTCTTATACTTTAGAGTCTCAGTTTCAAATAAAACTAATAATTTTGTTACCCTTTTAATCAGAGACTAGACTCTGAATGAGATCAGTGAATCAAGTCATTAACTGATGATTGTCATCATCAAATCTTGACCACCATTCCCAATCATACTTTTCCTTGAATTTTGTGCCATAACAAATATTTGATAAACACTCAATTACATCAGTCAAAGAAAAACTTGTACTCTAAAGTCAAGGGTCAAGAGCCCAACTAAAGCAAACACTGATCTCCATCATGGTGACCTTAAACCTTGTAGTTCTTGTGTTTCTCTTTCCTTCAGTGATTCTGCTTGTTAACAGCAGGTGTTCATCACTAATGATCAATCATCACTTAATTGATCACTTAACTACAATTATTATTCAATTATCATTCTGGGATCTGAAATGTTCTATAACTCATTCAGTTTGAGTTCTGTTTCAGTCATTCAAGCCACTTCAAGTTTTTCAGTATTATTTGAGTGCAGTGAACCCAATTTAATTGAGTAAATATATTGTTAGGTTTTACAGTGTATAGTAAGGACATGTAGTTATTTAATATTACTCAGTAGGCCTACTTAAATATATAATTACACTGTAACAATGACACCTTAAAATAAAGTTACATATTGTACAAATAAATGCACCTTTAAATACAAAGCATACCTCGTCTAAATTGTCTTGGGTAGTCACCTGTAAACACGTGCCCAACACCAGCATACAGTATGTCTGCAACTTATACTGTACATACTGACACATTAACAGCTCCCTTTAACAATCTTGATGACAAAAGCATTAATTGCTTAATTACTTCAATACATTACTAAAAGTTTATTTTATTTGATTGGAAAATTTTTACACATGCTACAAAATAAACTAAGAATAAATAGGCAGTACTTTTAAGTATGTTTAATATGATATCCACTCACATAAGATGGAGTCACCTCATGGAGGCCAGTGAAGGCCAGATATGAATACCGTAAAGCTTCAAATAATAGTCCGGGCTTTTCCCAAATCGCCGAACTGCACCGGCTTGTATTTGAGACAGGCGTCTATAAGAGACAGGCCTTTAATTTAGTGTTGGGATGTTGTTCATTGAGTGTAACGTTAGGTATAACGATCCAAATAGCATAGGCTGATAGACGGAAAGCATGACAGTAGGAGGTTACCACATTATATTACGTTTTATTTATAATTCGAATGTGTTTAACAAATGAAAGAATTAAGAGGGTCCCACACCGGACATGCACTTTCTCAGTTTATGGCCAGCAATATTTTATATATATTTTTATCCGCGTCTATACCTCGAGTTGTCATAGACAACTTCTCGTCCGGTTTGCGGGAGATTATTCCCATCTTAAGTCAAGTCAAGTCAAGTCAAGTGTATTTATATAGCGCTTTTCACAATATAAATTGCATCAAAGCAGCTTCACAATATCAATCAAATAACATAATGTTTGTTTCTTAGTGAAAAAACATCCACGTTTGGTAGGGCTGATCAATGGTATTAATGCTTGGCTAATTATTTTGAATATCCCCAACTGAGCAAGCCAAAGGCAACAGTGGCAAGGAACCGAAAAACTCCATCAAGTGACCTACTGGTGTCCTAAAACTCCATCAGGTGACCTAATGGAGAAAAAAAAACCTTGGGAGAACCCAGGCTCAGTCGGGGGCCAGTTCTCCTCTGGCGTTTATGAACTAGAGGCCGGATTTACAGTAACTGTAATTTGATACAGAATTTTGTTTTATTTTATCACTTCGGGGTGGGTACGCGAACCGGAATCACAACATTTTATCTGTAGAGTGGGAAAGGGATCCTCCATAGGGAGAGGCTAGTTGGCACTTCAGCACTGCGTTGTCATCGGGTCCAGGCAAAGCTCCTAGTCAGATCTGGATACGGCCTGGATCCGGTCGGCTGCGGGAAAACCTCGGGATAAACAAAGACACTAAAATTAGCGTAGATGCCATTCTTCTTATGATGATGTAACGAGTACATCAGGATTTAAGGGAAGTGTTCCCAGTTCCGGCTGACCTAATCTATGCAGCCTAACATTGAATTATAGAAGTCTATAATATATTATGTGTATGCTAGGTCAAAGAGATGTGTTTGTAGTCTAGCTTTGAACTGACAGAGTGTGTCTGCTTCCCGGACAATGGTAGGAAGACTGTTCCAAAGTTTTGGTGCTAAATAGGAAAAGGATCTACCGCCCGCAGTCGATTTTGAAATTCTAGGTATTATCAACTGGCCCGAATTTTGAGATCGCAATAGACGTGAAGGACTATAATGCGTTAAGAGCTCGCTCAAGTACTGCGGAGCTAAACCATTTAGTGCTTTGTAAGTAATCAACAATATTTTAAAATTTATACGATGTTTAATAGGCAGCCAATGCAGTGTTGACAGAACCGGGCTAATATGGTCATATTTCCTGGTTCTAGTAAGAACTCGAGCGGCTGCGTTTTGGACCAGCTGTAGTTTATTTATTAAGCGTGCAGGGCAACCACCCAGTAGAGCATTACAATAATCTAGTCTTGTTGTCATGAAAGCATGAACTAATTGTTCCGCATTTGTTAATGAGAGCATATGTCGTAATTTAGATATATTTTTAAGATGGAAAAATGCGGTTTTACAGATACTAGACACATGACTTTCAAATGAAAGATTGCTATCAAAGAGCACACCCAGGTTCCTAACCGACGACGAAGACTTAACAGAGCAGCCATCAAGGGTTAGACAGTATTCTAGGTTATTACGTGTGGAAGTTTTTTGTCCAATAATTAGAATCTCTGTTTTTTCAGAGTTTAGTAGTAGGAAATTACTAGTCATCCAATTTTTTATATCAGCTATGCATTCCGTTAATTTTGTGAATTGGTAAGTTTCGTTAGGTTTTGAAGAAATATACAGCTGAGTATCATCGGCATAACAATGAAAGCTAATTCCATGTTTCCTAATGATATGTCCTAATGGTAGCATGTACAGAGTGAACAGCAGCGGTCCTAGTACTGAGCCTTGTGGTACGCCATACTGAACTTGTGATCGATAAGACATCTCTTCATTTACTGCTACAAACTGATAACGGTCAGATAAGTATGATTTAAACCATGCTAGTGCAATTCCACTAATGCCAACATAGTTTTCCAGTCTATTTAAAAGAATGTTGTGGTCAATTGTGTCAAATGCAGCACTAAGATCAAGTAACACTAATAGAGAGATACAACCACGATCGGATGATAAAAGTAAATCATTTGTAACTCTAATGAGAGCTGTCTCAGTACTATGGTGCGGTCTAAATCCTGACTGAAAATCCTCGCAGATATAATTTCTGTCAAGAAAGGAACACAGTTGTGAGGATACTGCTTTTTCTAATATCTTTGACAGAAAAGGCAGATTTGAGATCGGCCTGTAATTGACTAATTCTGAAGGATCAAGTTGCGGTTTTTTAACAAGCGGTTTTATCATAGCCAGCTTAAAGGTTTTTGGTACATATCCTAGAGACAAAGACGAATTAATGATATTAAGAAGAGGATCTATGATCTCTGGAAGCATCTCTTTCAGTAGCTTAGTCGGTATAGGGTCTAACATACAAGTTGTCGATTTAGATGAATTAACGAGTTTGCAGAAATCTTCCTCTCCTATAGCAACAAATGAAAAAAAAATTTCCTCAGGGAGACTACAATGCACTCCCTGATGCGATACTGTAGTAGACGGTTGCATAGTTATAATTTTGTCCCTGATATTATCAATCTTATAAGTGAAGAAGTTCATAAAGTCATTACTGCTGTGTTGCTTGGAAACTTCTGTGCTTAAAGCTTTCTTTTTCGTTAGTTTAGCCACTGTTTCAAATAAATACCTAGGATTATGTTTATTTTCTTCTAATAGGGTTGAAAATAAGCAGATCTAGCAGCTTTTAAAGCCTCTCTGTAAGCAATCGAGCTCTCTTTCCATGAAATCGGAAATACCTCTAGTTTTGTTTTCTTCCAGTTGCGCTCCATTTTTCTGGCTGCTCTCTTAAGGGCCTGAGTGTGCTCGTTGTACCACGGCGTTGGACTATTTTCTTTAATCTTCTTTAAGCGCAACGGAGCAACTGTGTCTAAAGTGCTGGAAAAGAGAGAGTTAAAAGTTTCTGTTGCAATATCGAGTTCTTCTAAGCTATCCGGGATGCTGAGATGATGAAACTTATTAGGAAGATTATTGATAAAGCAATCTTTAGTGGCAGAAGTTATAGGTCTAACATATTTATAACACGGAGTCGGCTTTGCAGCCTTGGCTAAATGTAATTTACATGAGACTAGATAATGGTCTGAGATGTCATCGCTCTGCTGCAGAATTTCAACGGCATCAACATCTATTCCATGTGATAATATTAGATCTAGAGTATGATTACGACAATGAGTGGGTCCTGACACGTGTTGTCTAACTCCAATTGAGTTTACAATGTCTTTAAGTGCCAATCCCAATGCATCTTTTTCATTATCTACATGTATATTAAAATCACCAACAATTAGTACTTTATCGTTAGCCAATACTAATTCTGATAGAAAGTCCGCAAATTCTTTGATAAAATCTTTATGGTGCCCTGGTGGCCTGTATACAGTAGCCAGCAGAAATCTCAAACGTGATTTATCGTTTACACTATATATTTTTACATTAAGCACCAACACTTCAAAAGAAGTATATTTAAAAATAGATTTCTTAGTGGTTTTGAAAATATTACTATAAATTACAGCAACACCTCCCCCTTTGCGTTTTAGACGAGGTTCATGTTTATAACAGTAATCTTGTGGGGTTGACTCATTTAAAGTAATGTAATCGTTTGGTTTTAGCCAGGTTTCTGTCAAACACAGCACATCTAGATTATAACTTGAAATCATATCATTAACTATGAGCGATTTTGAAGTAAGGGATCGAATATTCAGCAACCCAAGCTTTATCATTTGTTCATCTGTATTATATCTGTTTTTTATTTGTTGAACATCAATTAAATTTTTTACCTGAGGTTTTTTGGATTTCCAAATTCGGGGAACAGACACAGTCTCTATATGATGATATCTAGGTGAAAGAGGCTCTATGTGATGGGATTTATCTGACCTTGGTGACGCTAGGCCGCTAGCAGACGGTCGGTTTAGCCAGTCTGTCTGCTTCCTGACCTGAGCCCCAGATTGTCATGTTTTAGCTCTAAGACTATGTGCCATATTACTAGAGAGAAGAGCAGCACCATCCCAGGAGGGATGAACACCATCTCTTTTCAACAGGTCAGGCTTGCCCCAAAAACTTTTCCAATTGTCTATGAATTCTATATTATTCAACGGACACCACTTAGACAACCAACCATTGAGTGAGGCCAATCTGCTAACTATCTCATCACTCCTGCGAACAGGAAGGGGGCCAGAGAAAATTACAGTGCCTGACATCGTACTTGCGAGTTTACACACCTCTTTAATATTAATTTTGGTGATCTCCGACTGGCGGAGTCGAACATCATTAGTGCCGACATGAATAATGATCTTAGAGAATTTACGATTAGCATTAGCCAGCACTTTTAAATTTGCTTTGATGTCAGGCGCTCTGGCTCCCGGCAAACATGTGACTATGGTGGCTGGTGTCTCTATTTTCACGTTCCGTGTGATCGAATCACAAATTACCAGGGCACAATCAACAGAATTCTCAGTGGGTGTTTCACTGAGTGGGGCAAATCGATTTGTTATGGTAATCGGAACGGAAGGGTGGTTTTTTAATCCGCGACTAGAGCGATCTCTCACGGTCACCCATCTGCCCTGCTGCCTGGGCTCTACTTCAGCCGGAACCGAATCATGTACAGAGTTCACTATGCTAGGCGCATCCAAAATAGTATCTAAAGCTCTAGTACTATCCTTACTATCCTCAATTAAAGTTTGGATGCGTGTCTCTAGCTCTGAAATCTTCTCCGTCAGCCTGACTGTCTCCTTGCATTTATCACAAATAAATCCTATATTGCCATCGGAGAAGGCTACACTAAACATATGACAAACGAAAAAAAACGAAAGATGTGACAGCCATAGGCTGAACAATACAAGTTACCGGTAATATCCATCGAGCCTATGAACTTGTTGCCCGAAACACATCAACAAGAAAGAATGACGGCTACCCTGTAAAACAACTGCAATCATGTGATACAAAGACATACGCTTCGCTTGGGCTAACAGCTCCGCACAGATGCGCAGGGCTCTCATGCGTGCATCTGCACCATACAACTGGCTTAAACAGACGACCTGACGGGTTTTAGAAGATGAAATACAACCCGAAACTAAAAATAAGACCAGGTCTCTATTTGAGACCGGCCATTATTTATCCAAACCTGTCGCTACACCAGGCGTGTAAAAGAGACAGGCGTCTATTTGGTTTTAGGGTACTCCACCACACTCTAGGTGAAACAGTTTTGCTCAAAAACATGTGACGCAGCATCCTTGCCAGTAGTTGTCAGTATGCAGTCTGTCATATAGGCCAGTAGGTTACAGTCCAGCTTTGGTTTGGTTCTGTCTAGACCTTCAACCCAGCCCAGTACTGTATATAAAAATAAAAATCTTTTTTTTTAAAGTGCTTCACTGAGCTGCCAAACTAAAACATTTAAAGCTAAATAAAACATTTTGAAATAGAAATAGAAAGTGCACTGTTTAAAAGTGCTTCCCTGAACTGATGGCTGAAGCTCCGTGTCTGAGCTGTTGTCGGAGCATTGACCGGGGAGAGTGTTGGGGGATCAGGCCTACCTTACTTCAAGAAAAAACTCTTGTCTATTTCTTTTCATTGTTCGTCATCTGTTTTCGTGCGTTTATTTTGCTGATGCTGATTGCAGTAGCCTCGTTTACACTGCAGGTCTTGATGCAGTGATCCAATTCTGATTTGTTGTCTATATATCCTATATATTTTTTGACTGTCCGTTTACACGTTCTTTAAATTGTGGCCCATATCCGATTCATGTGTTTACACTTGACAGATCTGAAACATTGCGCATATTTAAAGGGGGTTCTTGGACAGATGGATGAACGCGCAGCGAGAGAGATCTCAGGACTGGTGGGAACATACAACACGATCTCATGAAAGTGCGTAGCCTATCTATAGCACAAATTTTATTTCTCGTTCAAAATAGTTTTTGTGTGCATATGATACGCACTGTAAACTTGCGTATTGCACGCCATAAAGTGCATACCATATGCACACAATATTTTTGGCGTAAATGGCACGATAAATAAAATTTGTGCTGTAGACGCACTCTCATCAGATCGTGACGGGCTTTAACGAGGAACAGTGGGTCTGAAATTTTAGGATGAGCAAGCCAACCTTTGATATGTTGTGTCAATGTTTGTCCACATTCTTCTCCTACGACGACACAAGTTCGTTGGGTCATCCGTCCCTTTGCAGATGCGTGTCGGGGTTGCTCTCTTCATTAATCAGACGTAGACCAGTGGTTCTCAAACCTGTCCTGGCGTACCCCCAACACTGCACGTTTTCTTTGTCTCCCTAATCAAACACACCTGATTCAACTCATCTGCTCATTAATCCATGTGATCCAACCATGAGTGTGAGTTGCGACAAAGGAGAACTAGCGCTTCGTTTGTGGAGAGGCAACGGATGCGTCGACGTTAGACAACGTAAAAATGTTAGTCGCACGCTTACAAATTTTGGTCACATATGCAACCAAATTGGTCGCACTCTAGAGCACTCTATAACCCTTAAATTATTAGGGCCCCAAAGCCAAGCAGAAAGAATGTCTGAATATAATGTACATAATATGACCTTGAAAGGTTTAAAGGGGACCTGTTATGCAGAATTCACTTTTGCATGGTGTTTGGACATAAATGTGTTGGCAGTGTGTGTACACAACCACCCTATAAGGATAAAAATCCGCTCATTCCTTTTATTTAAATCCCCATAAATCATAAGCAGTGTCTCCCAAAGACCTTTTTCAGCCATGGGCCTGGTGTGACGTCACAACAGCCACAGGCCCCGTCCACAAATGTCGACAGACACTGCCGTTTCAACATAGACCCACCCTGATCGAGTTCACAGCTCCTAGTGGGAAGTTCGGATCATTTTACGGACTCAGATCTTTGAATCTCGTTCAGCAAAATGAACAAATCTTTTTTCGAGTCATTTCGTTCGTTTCAGCGGAATATATTTAAAATGTCATGTTAAATAGCCCAACACATCTAGTACCTACGCAAATGTTGATTACGTTTGAAAAAATTAAAATAAATTATAGGACATGCAGCCAAATCCAAATAAGAAAACGAAATGTTTAATTGATTAATTGGGTCTTAAGTTCAGGCTAATGCAGTCTGTTAGTTCACCTCACCTCCTGATCTGAGACGTTCTATCTTATACAACTTCAAATTGATCACGTGTCTTCGGGTACGAACTTCGAGACACACTGTGCTGTCTCAGGAGTGTCCTCAATCTCCTGAACCATCGACCAGTGCTGCTGTGCTATCTCAGGAGCGTCCTTAAACTCCTGAACCATCGACCAGCTCTGCTGTGCTATCTCAGGAGCGTCCTCAAACTCCTGAACCATCGACCAGCTCTGCTGTGCTATCTCAGGAGCGTCCTCAAACTCCTGAACCATCGACCAGCGCTGCTGTGCTATCTCAGGAGCGTCCTCAAACTCCTGAACCATCGACCAGAGCTGCTGTGCTGTCTCAGGAGCGTCCTCAAACTCCTGAACCATCGACCAGCGCTGCTGTGCTATCTCAGGAGCGTCCTCAAACTCCTGAACCATCGACCAGCTCTGCTGTGCTATCTCAGGAGCGTCCTCAAACTCCTGAACCATCGACCAGCGCTGCTGTGCTATCTCAGGAGCGTCCTCAAACTCCTGAACCATCGACCAGCTCTGCTGTGCTATCTCAGGAGCGTCCTCAAGGCCAAATGATATTTGCTTAAGCTTGATAGACATTCTGTTAAAAGAGCACTACACCCCACTGCTCCTAACAGCTCTGCTACACTCCAAAAAGTAAAGTTAGGAGGGGGATGTTTCATGAGGACTGTTGGCACTGCAGCTGTCGTTCTAGCCAAGTTTCATTTAGAAACATAAAATCCAGGTTTATGGTGGTTTATTAGTTTGTTGACGCAGAGTGATTTATTTTTAAGTAGAGCGGATGTTTAAAAGTGCAAACGTTAACATCGTACTTTTTGTCCCCACACAATCTTAGTTTGGCGTGTAATAGGCACCAGATTAGATGGGGTTGCTGTATGGCTTTTGAAGGCCTTTAGACTTTCTGCATGTAATTGAACAGCAATAGAGAAAGATTCAGGCACACTGGGTTCCTGCTTGTTCTGTAAACATTTGAGAAATTTACTGTTGTCATAGCGGACCCACACATATGGTCACCTCGAGCCGATGGAGGAGGGTGTGATCCCTGGCATTGTGGCAGAGGCTGAAGAGCTCTCACAGGAGGAGTGGGAGGGCCGAGCTGGGCCGGCAGGCTTTGGTGTTGTGGGCCTCTGTTTTTTTGGTTGATATCGGGGGGCTTTCAGATAGTTTTGTCCAGCAAACCCAGTTTTTCCATTTTCTCCTGAGAAGCACAGAAGTGAGATCTGGAAATAGGGATAACGTGTCTGTGAAGGCGCTGGTTGCTCGGGTATTATCGGAGGGCTGTAATATGCTCTCCTGGTTTTCCCTGGCTGTTTTCCCAGAAAGTCATCCTTGGGGTGCTGAATCTTGGAGGCAGATCTAGTTTTGTCACAGTCCGTCCTGTGGTGACCTCTGGGCAGGGATCAAGTGAATTGTGTCCGTGAGGCAGAAGTTGTTTGTTGCCTGAGTTGTGTTTATCAATTGTCCTTGTGTGACTGTCACCACATGTCCATTCAGTGTGCTGAAGTGAAGTCCTGTGGTCATTTATATTGTATCCAGGTGTCTGGTGTGCCATTCAGGTTGAGGTGAATTGGCACATCACGGCAGAAGGATGATTGAGTGAGAAAGTAGATATTGTCCTTTAGCACTCGTGAACCAAGTTGTGTTTGGGTGGTGCCCATCCTGTTGAAACAGTTGCCTCTGACTCCAAAAAGAATTAAGTTTTTCAATGAAGTTTACTCCTTTTAAATTGCAGTTTTGTTTGGATCCATGTGTTAAGCCCAAGCACCAGAAGAAAAAAAAAAAACCCTTTTTGTTCCTCTTGCTGGAGTGTCCACCGAGTAAGTGTTTGAAGCTTTCAGCTTTAAGTGTTTCCAAAGAAGTTCATTGAAATCCTCTTAGGAGATTCTGACTGTTCTTGTGAATAATTTTTTTCCCCACATGAAGTGATGAGTCGATTTGCAGTCTTATGTTTCATTCAGAATGTTCTCAAAGTTCCCTGTTGACATCAGAATTTGTGCCTTGTGGAAAGCAGCACGTAGTTGAATCTCCTGTTACTAATGTTGTTCTGATTTTGAAGTCCCCCACTATCAATTCTTGTGCTCGGGCTGCGCGCTCTGAGCTGAGTGCCGCGTCCTGCTCGACCTTGAGCGCCAGTTAGCTCAGGTTAGCTACTGGCTTTATACAAGTGCTGGGGTGTCGATCATTATCATCATGTTTGGGGATTCCTCATTTGCATTCATTCACGACTAGAAAATCTGTTTTCAAGATGATAGGCGGTTGGTAGGAGACCGTAATTCGTCAGAGCCATATCTGAGGAGAGGATGCTACTGCAATTGTGGCAATATGTGATACTTGGTGACAATCCTATGTCTCAAGCGCCGGTGGGGGGCCGGGCTCCCTGTTTTGTGCATTTGATTTGAAGTCAATCAGCATTGTTTCTCTATACACAGTAATGGCCTGTTGATGAGCACTAGATTCATGGGATCACCGGCTGTATGCTGAGGGCGTCCATGACGAAGCTCTGTTGGTGTTCCGTCTGGTGTGGTGGGCCAGAAGTAACTTTGTTTCAAGAACTGCAATCCCTTTGTTAAGAGTCCTCTGGCAGTAATGCATCAATTAGATTCAAGAAGAGGCATTTTACCTTATCCTTTTGGAAATTAGGCAGTTGTGATTTTCCCTTCCCTGAATGTAAGCTTTCACTGGGAGGCTGGTCGAATAAAAGATTCAGCTTTTTTTGTAGTAACCAAGTGTTGAGCCTGTGCTGATTTGCGGAGTTAAAATTAGGTGATAAAATGGAGGATAAAATAGAAAATTATAAAAGCGATCAGAGCAAAGTGCAGAGCAGTTAGCAAGAGCGACGAACAGTAGCAGGCAGGAAGTTAATTGTAGAAGTACACAGTTTACATTTGTGATCCAGTAGGAATAAAAAGTCGCAGAAATTAACATTTTGAACTGCGACTTTCAGCTGACAAGTGTAACCTGACTGAAAAAAGAACCACAAAATAAAATGTGCTGTCAGTTTACCTCCCCCTTCATTCTTACGTCAAGAAGTTGGTTAGTTTCTTTCTTCAGTTGAACACTAAAATTATTTAGTTGAACCTGTGGTTCCTATTGTGATGTCGATAAAATGTCAAGGTCAAACGGGTACCACAACTTTGTGAGTAAAAGAGAAGATATAGACTACACGTCTAACAGTTATTACCAGAAATAACGAGTCCTGGAGCTCAAGATTTCTGTCCACAGGTATTAATTTTTGTTTGTTTGTTTATGTTTTTTGACTCACAAATTGGACATTGACCTGCATTATTAATCACCAAGCACCATGAGTTAAGCTAAAAATCATCTGGTTAAGTGTTATATGTGACGAAAAGAACGTCGCCTACATCTTCATGGCCAGAGAGAGAGAGAAAGTAAGAGCAAATGTTCATTTTCTGGGTCAACTATTCCTTAAAATAACCCATTTTCTAGTTACTAAGAAAAATATTTTTACCTGTGACTCCAGTTTTAAAGGAAGGCTAGCGTTCCCAGGATATCACCAACAGTAGTTTTGATCAGTGACTACCTCGTTGCGTCTCAGGGCAAAGGGTCGTCAAAATTAACTTCGTCATCGTACAAGATTTTTGTCTTAACTTGCTTTCTTCAATTTGTAGTCTAATTTGTTCCAGGCTTGCAGTGTCTGCGGCCTATTGGAATTAGGGAGAAATTAAATTCTTCATGCCCTCTTAGGGCGTTTGATATTTGTGTGAGGAGCTTGGTTGTCCGGGTTGTTTCTACTCTCTTTTCCACAAGTTACAAAGCAACCCCCCCCCCCCCGCGTTAAATCCGGACTCGTCTCTAGTTAGTGCGGGTATTTCCCATCATAAACCTTCAGACGTTTTTCCAACCATACCACCCCATGCGAGTCCCGGGCGCATTTTAGACTTGGTTGAGATTGGGTGGGGGGGGGGGGGGGGGGGGGGGGGGTTGTGTTGTGTGGGGGTTGGGGGGGGGGGGGGGGGGGGGGGGGGTTTTTTTTGGTTTTTTTGTGGTTTTTGGTTTTTTATTGGGTATTGGGTTTGGGAGGGTGATGGAGGGTGGCTTGGTATAGTGATGGGTGGATGAATGGGTGATTGATTGGATGATTGTTGTGGGATTAAGCGCTAGATCGTCAGAGGTTAAGAAAAGCCGTTGGTGGAAGCCTGTCAAAATCTGTTCTTTCGTTAATTATGTATGTCTATGTCAGCTAAACGTTATCATGGTGGTAAAATCTGTCACAGATTCTGTAGGAAGACAGTAGCTGCGTCCGAAATCGAATGCGTCCCACTATTTAGTATGCGAAAAACAGATGCGAGCATGTAGTAGTCCGAAATCATATAATTCGAAAAACAGTAGGCGAAAAGTACAGATGTCCTACGACTTCCGCGTAAGGCGGAATGTGCATACGTTGGACACTTTACTATCTCAATGTTGCACGGAGCAGAGTTTGTTGTCGTTATATTTGAAAAGGCGGAAACCGGGGAGCCGGCTTTGTCCCTATGGCTTTCAAAGTGTAATACTTTATAGACACTTTTTTGTTTTCTTTGTGGTTTGAATTGTATTTGTTTTAACGTCATATAAGTAAACGATTGACTCGTTAAAAGTTTAAATAATGTAAATTCGAGGGTACATTTTATGAATTGGCTGCAAATTAATTTTTATCATTATTATTTCCAAAAATAAAACTGAACGAGCTAATACTGTCAGCTAGCTACACGTTTTTTTTTAACAACATCAATTGTTGTTTCGCAGTTTGCGATAGTTACAAAACTTTTATTTTACAACAATTTATTTCTCCTTTACCATGTTTGACTTGATATAGTAATATGAGTTGCTACATAGCAAGCTAGTTACTGTTAACATGTGTTACCTCACTTGAAAACATGTAACATTAAATATTAATAATATAGATTGGACCATGGTTCATCACAATGTTAAATTTCTGTGTTGATTTTGCAGGAGGCTGATAACACACCCTGTTTTTATTGAGTGGAAGTGGCATAATAAAAGAGCGACGAGAGCATGAGGCCACAGAGAGAGAGAGAGAGAGAGCGAGGAAAGCTTCCTTTGCTTTTAGAAATAACTGCTAAAAAAAAAATTTAACAAAGAAAACAATGTACAACAACTCTTTCCATTTATTTTGTAAGGCTCATATTGTCATTCTGTTTTAGCTAGTTTTATTACAAAACACTTAATTTCCAAGGGATTTACAGCTAGATTGGGTCATTTGTGTTTAATATGTTGCATTTGAGTAATTAATCTTTTTAAAGTGTGTTGTGTGCAAATTATTTTGTGGCAGATTCAGATGTTTTTTTAAACAAGCAAAGGCAGGTGTATCTATAAATTTTGTTTGAATGAGTTGCTGCACTGTAGAGAAATACCCTCACACTTCCGGGAGCTCCTTTGTAAATGTTTTTGCTTTATTTTTTTGTGTATTATTTAACTTTTAAATGGATTCAGAATACAAAGCTTAAAACAAAATCATAAAAACTTTGGCATCAGAAGTAGTATAATAGATCTTAAAGCACCACCACAAGGAAAAGTATTAAAACATTTTTTATTATAGTGTCATCTGAGGGAAGAAAATTAACTTCGGCAGCTTCAGTAAGGTAACTTTCACAGGTTTCATAAAAGATCTAAAGGCACTTTGATACTAGCAATCTAATTTGTAAGGCATCCCTGTATAATAAGTTTAAAATCTGTTTCTTTCAAAGCAATGTGTACAAGGTGTTAGGACTATACACCTTGTTAAGTTTTGGATGTCCACTTGAATTTTTTCCTACCCAAATGTGCAGTAAATAATTTGTAAAATAAAATAAATTAATAATAAGCTGAAAATATTTTATATGTAGCTAGAACACCCGCCCCAGTAAACTGGATTAACAACAAGATTTCACTGCAGCATATCAGGGACTGGATGGACTGCTGAGGAGGTTCATAGCTCCATCTTCAAATTTAGATGAAGAATGGCACAGCAGCAATTGAGGTGGCATATAGGTTTGTAGGGCTCACAATCTGTAAACATGTAATATGGTTAAATTTAGATACCACGTGAATCGACAAGACACTCGTTTCCGGTGTTGGCTTATTTATAAATATATATAATGATCATTTCTTAAGTATTTGTGTAATGTATCTCTCTCTCTCCCTCTCGGCTCTGTGTGTGTGTGTGGGTGTGTGTGTGTGTTTGTGTGTGGTTTGTGTGGGTGTATATACATACATTATATTCATGTTCTGTACTACTTCTGTTGCTGGAAAAGACTGATCATGCCCTTTTAGTCTAGTTTGTTTACCAGGATGAGCAGTAGTTAAGTCTACACCCAGCAAGGGTCACAAAAGACCACCAAAGCCACCGCTTTCCAGTATAACAGAGGGAGTCAAATGATGATAGGTATGTTTTTCTGGCTCAATCAATAATCCGGTCATAAATAGCACATTGTAAACGAATCATTATCTTTTTCAATAGGGATGAAGATTTCCCTGTACCTGGTTTCCAGCCATTGGTCACAGAGACCAAAGAGGGTGAGGTTTTTGGAAGCCAGGTGAATTGATTTCCAGATAATTTTCCATATATTTCTCATTTATATATATATATATATATATATATATATAAAAATATATACACACACACAGCACACACACACACACACACACATATATATACTATGATTTATGTGTAACATATGTATGTGTGTTTGGTATAGTGTATAGATATGATATGAAATATATAGATATGTATATATACATGTGTGTTTGTGTGTGTGACATGTGAATATATATATTTACATATAGTAAATAAATGAGAAATATATGGAAATGTAATTATGAAGTTACTCGCTCTGAGTGCAGCATGCATCTCTGAGCATTGCGGAAGAAACATGAAACTCCAGATGAGGGGGTTCCAATGACTTGAGAACAGCTTGTAAGTATGTGCTGTACTGGTTTATTTGCCTTCCACGGACGTATCCATCCAGTCTGATGGTTCATCTGTGTACCTCTTGTTCAGCATCGAAATGGAGGTTATTGTTGTTTGATCCTACTCACAAGACTGGAAGGATATGACATCTTCGGATGAGGATTGTGTTCCTTTTCTTCAGGCCTACGGTACATTTCATGTGGTAGTACATTTTAGGTTCAACTAATGCTGTGTTCATTCCTCACAACTATACACTTCTTTCATGTCACTTCATTTCTACATATTCTGGTTTGTGTTGAGAAGGTAATCAATGTCCATATACTCTGCTTCTATACACAGAACTGGTCCGTGTCTACACAAACAATTCTGCTGAAATAAGCTTAGATGAAGCTGTGCTTGATTGTCACACCAATCCTCCTGAACTGGGATCACAATACTTTCCTGAACAAAACGAGTTCTCTGTGAGGCAGATCTTGTGGGGAAAAGTGCCAACAGCACCTACAACAACAACCTCCATCAGCTCGCCTGGTACTTGTGCGCACTACAGAAGTGCAAGGCAACCTAGGACGTTCTAAAGCTTTCCTAACAAATTTGATAAGACTATGAACCAAATGTGTGCAGTGTATGTGTTTTATAAAATATCTTCAATGCAGTTATGCCCCTTTGGACAAACTTTTTGGAATGGAACTCACAGCCAGTTTTTGAAGTACGGCAATGCAGGGGGGTGATTTCAGGCTCGCAAAAAATACTCTTCTTTCTGGCAACAACTACGGAAGATTGCCCTCCTTTTTCAATTTATGAAAATGCCAATGGGTTGCTGAGGGGACTTTCCTCAGAATTCAAGATGCTTATTGCAGTGCTCTGGTCCAGGAATTTGGGGAAAAAATAGGGCGGTCATTCTAGACAGATTTGTTGTCAGACGAACATGTCGTTTGTCCTAGGAGTAGTGTGCACATTTGTTAACCACTATTACATTTATATGCTTTATTTAGCGTGATGGTGTGACCAACTGTATTCTAATGATGTATTATTGGCGCTATTCACTAGGTGATGGCAGAGTGACTCTCCAGGTACTGTTGGTTTGTGAGCAGAATTATGACATACAGTCCAAATGCTGACAGCTGGAATTGTGAACTGAAACATTTTTTTTTTTACTTTTGACCTAGGACACTGTGGCAAAAAACGTGCACGTTGCACAACTCTTTGAGCAAGAGTCAAGAGACATTGTGCACATTGCACCGTAGACAAGCATGAAAAGAACAGGAATTCCATGATGTATGAGAAGGAGTGTTCATCAGGACCATGGACTCACTAATCCCAGGAAATTCCTGTCAGAGAATTGTCACTGAGGCCCACCCACAACTCTCCGCCTTGCTTAGTATGTCGATAACTTATTGGATGTGTTGTCTAGAGCCATTGCTTTTTCTTTTCTTCTGATAATTGTCATTACAAATGCTGTTATATTTTGTTACAGATCCAGAGTGTGGGCACTACAAAGATGATTCATCCACGTCTCTCAATATAAGGCATCTGCCAAAAATCTTGGAAAGAATTACTACGGGTATACTATCATCCCATTTTATTCATATTCTACGACTAATCATGTCTAAGTCTATTTCTACAGATGATGTGGCATGGAGTCCACAACCATGTCCGCAACCACATTCAAGGAAACTGATGCGGAGAACAAGAGCCTCTGATGAAGGCAGCCCAAATAAGCCATGGATTCAGCAAGGGTTTGAACGATTGTAAGTCACTTGAGTTTTGCATTTGCTCTGAGATGTGATTTTAATCACTGTCTGATGTGTGATTCAGCGAGGCATACAGGTTAGCAGCTCATCAGGCACTTTACAGCAAATCCAGGGAAGATGTAGTTTCGCTCAACTTCAGGTTTGTCCATCTACTGTCTTGCAATTACACTTGCACTAAATAGCTATTGTATTTATTTACAAATGTACATACTGCAACTACACTTAATACAATAGCCATATTCCTACTTCTTTCACAGTATTGGTAGATGTGTGGCTGTAGCACATGTTTTGTAATTTGTTTTTATGAGTGCAGCTGGAAGTGATGGCTGAACCGATTTTGCCTTTATGCCATTGTGGTAAGAAGTGTTACTATTGTTGGCCTCCCCCCTCCCCGCCAGGACCACGTCGTGGGAAGCTTCAAGATCATATACTGATGTATGGTCGCAAAGCGCTTCGGCCTACAGCCCACCGGTATACAAGACCGAGGTTTTGCTTGCCGCATTAGATTACAGTAACACCAATCATCGCCTCCCAAGCCCGTAACAAGGATGGACACAAAATGTAAGTATTTACTGTAACAACGGAACTTGACACTTTTGAAAAAAATGGCTATACTAAAATCTACACTTCCTATACAAGATATAGAAGATACTTCAATAAAAAATCCAAAAAGCTGGAGTGTCTCACCACAAAAGAGAGAAGAAGCAGTATAGCTACAGTGATAACCTCCAGAACTCCATTCTTGGCAAGAATTGCAAGTGGGAGAGGCCTTACCCGCAAACAGCCGCTCAGTTCGAGACTCCAAGCGCTGGGTTGGGGGCGGGGGCGGGTGTACCGCCACCACCCACTGGCTGAACTGTGAAAGCCCACTTATGAAAGAGGAGACATTCCTCATGCAGTGACTGTTGTACTGTAGTTCAGGTCCTTCTATTATTTGGTTATGAAACGATGTAAATAATATTTGAACTTTTCTGAAAATGTCTTATTTTACATGCAAACAAAAAACAAGTTAAATTAAAATAAATAGAATGGGTCACGTGACGCAATTCAATGGAGTAGCCGTGTTACAAAGTGAGCTGTAATTAGGCCATGCATGTTATTTTAAGTTTAGAGAACACAGTAATTACCCGCAGTTTCACTCCCAGAGAGTGAGAGAGAGAGAAAATGAGTGAGTGAGTGAGAGAGAGAGAGAGAGAGAGAGAGAGAGAGATAGAATGTGTGTGTGTGTGAGAGAGAGAGAGAGAGAGAGAGAGAGAGAGAGAGAGAGAGAGAGAGAGAGAGAGAGAGAGAGAGAGAGAGAGAGAGAGATTGAGGGAAAGCAGACTAGACGTAGGGAGATCACCGAATACCTGATGATATAAAAAGAGTTGCAATTTGGGGAATCTTTACTGTAGAAGTAAACTTTTATTTTCCCCCCCCTCCCTCCCTCCCTCCCTCCCTCCTTCCCTCTCTCTCTCTCCCTCTCTCTCTCTCCCTCTCTCTCTCTCTCTCTCTCTCTCTCTCTCTCTCTCACTCACACACAATGAGATTTGTGACAAACTAGATGAACTGTCAAAATCAATTATTCTTTTTCTTTGTACACAGTGTTATTTTTTATTTCCCCATTGTAAGTCACATTGAATGAAAGTCAAGAGAATCCTGGGTTTACAAATTTGTTGGCAGAAAGTAAACTACATACAGAAATGGTTTATTGGTGGTAGAGAAATCTGACTATCCTGAACAAAGACCAGACCCCCAGGTCTACTTCCAGCGGGATAATGCGTCACAAAGCTCAAATCAACTCAAACTGGTTTCTTGAACATGTCAATGAGTTCACTAAAATCAAATGGCCTCCACAGTCACCAGATCTCAATCCAGTAGAGCAGCTTTGGGATGTGCTGGAACGGGAGATTCACATCATGGATGTGCAAATCTGCAGAAACTGTGTGATGCTGTCATGTCAATGTGGACCAGAGTCTCTGAGGAATGTTTCCAGCACATTGTTGAATCTCTGCCATGGAGAATTAAGGCAGTTCTGAAGACCGTACAGGGTCCAAACTCTCTAATGAGAGTTAGTTCACGTGTTGCGAAGTTACTTATAGTTGGAAGAATGTCTAAAGTGGACCATCGAAATAAAGTCGAACCAATTATGGGATAATTTTAATTTTCGGGTGAACTAACCCTTTAAGAAAAATGTGTCATAGTTTACCTCATTTTTTTAAAGTTCATTTTACAGGTAAACATATTGTAATATGTATTTGTTTGTTTGTTTGTTGAGGTATTCGCTCAGACAGAGCATCAGTGAGGTCAGGCACTGACACTGGAGTTTCAAACTTTCAAACTAAACAACGAAGAGAAATATGTCTACCTCAAATGTAGGCCTAACATTTGATCTGTACATCAGCATCGGGGAAATAACATTATAATCTCGTTCACGGTAGAGAAAAATATCACAAATACACTTATATTTCTATAAATGAGTTTTTATGAATGAATGGCTTGCTCTAACTGTTGCTCGGTCTTCGTCAACACACGCTTGCACCCCCTGCTGGTGAGCTAGATTTACAGCAGATGGAGAATACGCTCGGTAATCTACTGCCTTTCCTGCAGTTCCTGGATGTCAATGTTGAATTTACTGTCGAATTTGAACCACTGAATTTGTGGAAGCGAATTTGTAAAGCCAAATAAAATGGACCAAAAATTGCCTGTTGAATATTATAGGTTGTATTTTAAAAAGTTTGAATATTTTGGGAGTGAAATATGAAAGGTGAATATGGATTATTGAATTTTTAATAATGAAAATGTGTTTGAAAAGTTTTGAATTGAAATATTCACATCTTAAATATTCAACCATGTCAAATATGAGCCAATAAAAAAATGCAAGTCCTAAAAATACAATGCATTAAAATGCAAGCATAGTTAATGCAATGCCTATTTTTTCAAGTAGTGCAATTCAACAGGCTTTTTGTTTCAAAAACATTTGGCATTATTTTACTTCCATAACACCAAACATTATTTGTTCCGCCTCCAATCTAATATTCGCAAAGAGCTGTGTGCTTTTCTTCTGATAGGAAACAAGCTTTCTCAGCTTTCAAATTCTGTGTATTTTCTCACAATATTCAAACAATATATGGCGTTTTGAGGGTCTTAAATGTGACGTGACTGTCATGTCGTTTCTTCTCAGCAAGCTGACCACTGAAGACTTGAATTATAATAAAACAAACTGTTTACTTAAGTTTTTGAACAGGATTACACATAGAATCATAGAATACATTGAATCAATCACATTTTCTCTTCCTTTCCTTTTCTCTCTGCGTGCTCTCGCACACTACGCATTATGAGTAGACTTTTCTTAAAACTGAAAACATAATACATGGCAATTTAATCTGGTTCTATGAAGAGAATTAATTAAACCTTCTATTATTGCTATTGTTACTCTAATTAATTCATAGCAGTGACAGATCACTGTAGCGCTTCAGTTCAAGCGTCTTTTCTTCCACTTTAATAGCTATTGCATGAAAAAAAAACATGCATGAACATCAAAAAGCATGTTTAAAGATAAAGTACAACTTAACAAAATGTATAATGGGTCATGTAATTGTTCAATCAGCGGTGCAACGGCGGACAGATGTCAATAAAACAAAACAATATCACTTAACATTGCATTTACCTCATGAAAATTATTATTATTATTATTGTTCACGGTTATAAAAAACACTAGAGAGATAAAACACACTAGAGAGGAGTTTATTTACTGTAAATTACATTTGTATACATTTTCCATGAAGTCAAGTGTTTATGAAAACGACCTTGTGTGCAGAGTTGAATACAAATATTTCAGTTTTTGAGTGAAATTATTATATCTAGATAATCATATCTAAAAAATATTATGTACAGTATATATATATATATATATAAGGAAATCAAACGATCGATGTCGGTATCAGCAGAGAAATTTAGAAATTCCCCTCACTCTCAGTGAATGACTCTGCTGGAAATCTCCTGTGTGTCTCCATTGTCTGTCTACCCATCTTAAAAACGTACCTGTACATGCAACCGGCAACAAGATGTGTGTGCTCCACTGCTCTGTGTTTCCAAAGCCATCTCCGATCTGGTAAAGAACAAGAGAATCAGCTATTTAAGTGTCCATCATCTGCAATATCTAAATAGTCTATATTACTTATCTGTCTGTCTCCATTTTACAGACATGTTAAAGCTGCAGTCTGTAGCTTTTCCTCTTTGTCACCATCTCTGTTAGAAATCTGCAATTGCAGTTATTCGCGGAATTATCAATTTACGTGAATTGTGCCTCGGCAAGACACAGCGCGGATGAATCCAATGTTTTGAGGAGAATGTGCTGTCAGTCACCGCGCTGGTGTGGATGCCGGCATTCAGAATCTACTTTTTGAAAGTATGACCAACATAAGAATGTCATCTGAACAAGTAACGTCCACTTTTGTTCTGACCAACTAAGGGGGAAAAAAAGCATTGCAGTAATCTGATTAAATCTAACGATTGCTTATCGTATCACGTCAAACCATGCAAATTATACTTTATTCTCAAATTGTTAATGTTAACAACATCAGCATTGTGTGACTACATTTAATGTGTATTAGGGCTACCTGTAGTTCACTACTCCGTAACTGTATGAATTAAGCAAACAAGTGCGCTACTGTTACATAATTGAACCATTGAAATGTCTGACCTGTCCAGCAGAAAAAATAGCCGTCTCTGCGTTCATTTTGAACCCCTTCAAAACACGGAGTTCACGCCACCTTTCAAAAGCCCTTACGATATCCTAGTTCTCGCATGGGCCGGTTGCCATATCTTTTTTTCTATGACCCCCCGAAGTATTTTGCATTTTACAACGGGTGAGTCTCCAGTCGTCACTGGTGATTGTCTTTTGAACCTTTCTGGATCCGCCATCAAATTGAAAAGTTAAATTATATCGAGTGCTGTGAGTAAAGGCTATAAATCTCCACCTCCAACACCCTCACAGGCAACATAGCCTACTAGCCGAAACACCTTCTTTATGTTTACAGATGTGACGTAATGACGCAAAGGCATGCTCGAATTTCCCACGGAAATCCACCAGTACCACTGGAATTAAAAACATTTTTACAAGCTTACCGTTTTGAATTGAGCTACGGCAAGCAGATGGTTTTGAACACTGGCTGGTTATGTACTTGCTCAAAAATTTATTTTTGATCATTTTTAGCCCAAAAAAGTTCCGGACTGCAGCTTTATAAAAGACTCGTTTTTTATTCAATAACACTGTGCCTTATGAGACTGGTAAATATGTCTTAAAAACACATGACATTATATTCACAGCTGTTCACTTTATGAGGGACACCTGTTCAACTGCTAATTATTTAATCAGCCAGTCACATGGCAGCAACTTATTAACAACAGCTTACTTCACTTTTAAACATAAGTATTGGATTTTAGTTTTCTCAAATATCAAACGATACAAATGAAAAAAAAAAAACTTCAAGTGTTTACTTCTCACTATGTCTTACTAAGATGCGATTATATTCGGTTTATACTCTTCATTATACACAGAAATGGACCGTGGTGAACATGTTTAGACAGTTTGTGAATCCTGTTGACAATTTAATATAACTTTCAAGTGTTTCAAATGTTTTCCGTCGCTCATCAATGGCAGCTGTCACAGCTGCTAGGCGACAAGAACAATCCTCGGTAGGCTAGCCCGTCCCATTTAACAACGCTCTTTCCGACCTTCGTGGCCTTCGAAGGATGCAGCGTCTGAATTGAGACACAGCTATGGGCTGAGTTTAATTCCAATTTTTTTTATGCCCTTCCCTCGCTAACTTTCCTCCATCTCGTTTACTCAGATGTACGTCATTGCTTAAGTTGCACGAGTGCCCACTATTGGCGGAACCCTTACATTTTTTTCAATTGAACACACTAAGCCCTCGATCACTGGAATCTGCTATGGAGCTGATTTATATATATATTTTTTTTTTGTTGTTGTTTGTTTTCACTTTATTTTGATGGTCTCTTTAACACATTCCGTTGGCTAGAAGTAACCTAATATCTTTATTTCTACTAACTCTCATTAGAGTATTAATAGACTGATAGGGTTAGGCTTAGAATAAGTTGACATGTCACTCATAGTCAGTAGAATGCTTGTTGAGGAGCATCACAAGTAAGAGTTAGTAGATATTAAGCAGACAGTCTACTAATACTCTAATAATAGTTAATTGACATGTTGCAAAATTACTTTGTACTACTACTAGGAGTGGACTCGCTTCCTCAGTCAAAATCAAGGTTAAGTCAAATCATCTTCATTTATATAGCGCTTTTAACAATGTAGATTGTTTCAAAGCAGCTTTGCAGAGGTAATTTAAGGTAACAGAGATTGTTTTGGCTTTATAGCGGTTCTTGAATAATGTTATTTTCCAGCTAAAGTTAGTTTTGATTGATTCACTTCCGTTGAAATTATCATTTGTTATTAAATTAGGGGCCGCTAAGATGCTTTAAACGCGTACCTGTGATAAACGCGGATGGCGTTCACATGCGCATTAAGAGTTTATTCTATAGTTATGTGCGTTTGAATATATGTGTGCAGGTTTGTAATTCCCTACAAACCATTTCTAAACAAACTACTTGTCTTGCCTATAAATTTGATACAGAATTTTATTGAATTGAATCACTTCGGGTTAGGTACGCGAACCGAATTCCCCACAACGCTTTATCTGTAGAGAGATAAAGGGATCCTCCATAGGGAGTGGCTAGTTGACTTCAAAATGCAGGTGGGGATTCCCCTGAGGTTTGCAAGTGTATTTCTGAAAGTAGAGTTTAACGCAGCCATGGTCAAGACGATCTGCTGAAGTTCAAACTGAGCATCAGAATGGGGAATTAAGTGATTTTGAATATGCCATGGTTGTTGGTGCCAGATGGGCTGGTCTGTGTATTTCAGAAACTGCTGATCTACTGGGATTTTTCATGCAGAACCATCTCTAGGGTATACAGAAAATGGTCTGAAAATAACCAGTGAGCAGCAGTTCTATGCCTTGTGGAAAACAGAGGCCAGAAGACAATGACCAGACTTGTTTAAGCTGATAGAAAGGCAATAGTAACTCAAATTAGCACTCATTACAACCAAGGTCTGCAGAAGAGCATCTCTGAACGCTTTTCACGTCCAACCTTGAAGCAGAAGGGCATCTTTGAACGCTCAACACGTCCAACCTTGAACCAGAAGAGCATCACTGAACGCTCAACGCGTCCAACCTTGAAGCAGAAGAGCATCTCTGAACGCTCAACACGTCCAACCTTGAAGCAGAATAGCATCTCTGAACGCTCAACACGTCCAACCTTGAAGCAGAAGAGCATCTCTGAACGCTCAACACGCCCAACCTTGAAGCAGAAGAGCATCTCTGAACGCTCAACACGTCCAACCTTGAAGCGGAAGAGCATCTCTGAATGCTCAACACGTCCAACCTTGAAACGGAAGAGCATCTCTGAACGCTCAATACGTCCAACCTTGAAGCAGAAGAGCATCTCTGAACGCTCATCATGTCCAACATTGAAGCAGAAGGGCATCTTTGAACGCTCAACGCGTCCAACCTTGAAGCAGAAGAGCATCTCTGAATGCTCAACACGTCCAACCTTGAAGCAGAAGAGCATCTCTGAACGCTCAACACGTACAACCTTGAAGCAGAAGAGCATCTCTGAACGCTCAACACGCCCAACCTTGAAGCAGAAGAGCATCTCTGAACGCTCAACACGTCCAACCTTGAAGCAGAAGGCCATCTCTGAATGCTCAGCACGTCCAACCTTGAAACGGAAGAGCATCTCTGAACGCTCAATACGTCCAACCTTGAAACGGAAGAGCATCTCTGAATGCTCACTACGTCCAACCTTGAAACGGAAGAGCATCTCTGAACGCTCAACACGCCCAACCTTGAAGCAGAAGAGCATCTCTGAACGCTCAACACGTCCAACCTTGAAGCAGAAGAGCATCTCTGAACGCTCAACACGCCCAACCTTGAAGCAGAAGAGCATCTCTGAATGCTCAACACGTCCAACCTTGAAGCAGAAGAGCATCTCTGAACACTCAACACGTCCAATCTTGAAGCAGAAGAGCATCTCTGAACGCTCAACACGCTCAACCTTGAAGCAGAAGAGCATCTCTGAACGCTCAACACGTCCAACCTTGAACCAGAAGGGCATCTCTGAATGCTCAGCACGTCCAACCTTGAAACGGAAGAGCATCTCTGAACGCTCAATACATCCAACCTTGAAACGGAAGAGCATCTCTGAATGCTCAGCACGTCCAACCTTGAAACGGAAGAGCATCTCTGAACGCTCAACACGTCCAACCTTGAAGCAGAAGAGCATCTCTGAACGCTCAACACAACCAACCTTGAAGCAGATGAACTATAGGAGCAGAATACACACTGGTGCCACTCCTGTCAGCTGAGAACAGAAACTAACATTCACACAAGGTCACCATAACTGGACAATCGATGATTGGAAAACTTTTGCCTGGTCTGATTATTCTCGATTTCTTATGCGACATTCAGATGGTAGGGTCAGAATTTGGCTTAAACACCATGAAAGCATGGTCAAGGTCAAGGTCAAGTTTATTTGTATGGCACCTTTAAACAACACGAATGTGGACCAAAGTGCTTCACAGTCTAAGTACAGCTGCGCATACAGATAGCATAACATTTAAAAAAAAATTCAAACCAAAGAACATATATATATATATATAATACCTAGTAACAACAATAAAATAGACAACTCACATGATATTTCCATAAATATATATAGCATTTAAATGCATTTCAGTATGCTTGTGCAAAAAGGTGCGTTTTAAGCAATGTTTTAAATATTTTTAATGTAGGGGAGACTCTGATAGATAATGGAAGAGTATTCCATAATTTTGGCGCATAAACGGAAAAAGACCTATCGGCCTTTGTTTTTAGGCGGGTTTTTGGGACAATTAATAGTAACTTAGATGATGATCTAAGTGATCTCTGAGGAGAATATACGCTTAAAAGTTCAGATATATAAATCGGGGCCAAACCGTTTAAAGCTTTGAACACATAAGTTAAAATCTCGAAATCAATCCTATGTTTCACGGGTAGCCAGTGGAGGGAGGCCCGTATAGGTGTGATATGTTCCCTCTTTTTTGTCCCAGTAAGGAAGCGAGCTGCAGCATTTTGCACAAACTGCAAACGTGTAATTGATGATTGACTAATTCCAGCGTACAAAGCATTACAGTAATCAAGTCGTGAGGATATCAGAGCATGTATTACTATCTCCAAATCTTTAAAAGTTAGAATATGCTTTAATTTACGAAGACACTTTAGTTGAAAAAAGCTGGCGCTAACTACCGAGTTTATTTGTTTATCAAAATTCATCTCATAGTCAAAAATGACCCCAAAATTTCTAACATGAGAGTTAACTTTTAACTGCAAATTACTTAATAACACACTGTATTTATCAATTTGAGTTTTAGACCCAAACAGGATAACCTCTGTTTTCTTTTCATTCAATTGAAGAAAATTTTTGTCCATCCAATCTCTGATATCCTTCAAACACGCTAACAAGGACGAGACAGATTCATTCCCAAAATCTAATGTTAAATAGAGTTGAGTATCATCTGCATAGATGTGATAATTGATATTGTAATGTTCGAAAATCCGGCGCAGAGGTAGCATGTAAAGAGAGAATAAAACTGGACCCAAAATGGAGCCCTGGGGCACCCCACAAGTTATTGGTACTAAAGATGAGGAAAATTCTCCAATTTCAACAGACAAACTCCTATTTAAAAGATACGACTCGAACCACTGTAATGCACTTTCGCGGATGCCGACCTCATGTTTTAATCTCTGCAACATAATAGAATGGTCCACAGTGTCAAAGGCTGCGCTTAGGTCTAACAAAACGAGGACTGCACAGTTTCCAGCGCCGACTGATATCAAGATATCATTGGTCACTCTAAGTAAGGCAGATTCAGTACTATGTTTGGCCTTGAAAGCAGACTGAAATGGATCTAAGATGTTGTTTACAATTAAGCAAGGTGTGAGTTGATTTAAAACAACTTTTTCTAAAACTTTTAATAGAAAAGGCCATTTTGAAACCGGCCTATAGTTACTTAATTCTGAAAAATCGAGGCTGTTTTTTTTTAGCAAGGGGTGGATCACAGCGTGTTTTAAGCAGGATGGAACAATGCTGCTTTTTAGAGATGCATTGATAATGGAAAGTATACTGGGTAAAACCACCTCCAGTACCTCATTTAAAAGGACAGTGGGAATAATGTCCAAAGAGCAAGTAGTTAATTTCATTTTAGAAATCAGAACCCGCATGTCCGAATCTGATATAGTCTGAAACTCAGACAGACTAGAAGAAGTCTTATTAAGTAAATTATAACAACTTTCAGATGAAGATGGTAAAATCTGGGACCTAATGCAATTTATTTTATCTATGAAGAGGCTACAAAACTTATCACACAGATGAGCACTTGGAACCAAACTATATAAATTAGGAGGATTTAACACAGAAATTAGTGTGGAAAATAAGGATTTTGGACAATGAGAATTTTTTTCAATCAGGTTTGAGAAATAATTTGCCCTAGATAATTCCACAGCTTCCTGATATTGGGACAAACTGGCTTGCATAAGCTGATAAGAAATTTGCAGTTTATCTCGTTTCCATCTTCTTTCTGCCCTTCTACAACATTTTCTAATAGATCTGATGTCTTCATTTAACCAAGGTTGCATGGATCCATATCCTGGACAATATTATCTTGGCACACTTTGGACCTCATAGTACCAGGTGGCTCACACAGAGCACTGGAAGGGGCAGCAATAGTGCCGCTTTGGTAGGAACCCCAATTCGTCAGTTCAGTTCTGACCTAACGTCGACTGTGACTGACTGAAAGGTACGTTCAGGTTACTATTGTTACCCCCATTCTCTGAAGGAGGGAATGGAGGCGTTACGTCTCCTTCCCACAGTTGCTGCACCACTGTTGAGCGGCGCATCCTCGGCGCAAACCTGAATGTCCGAGCTTGCACGCGCTTCCTATATATATATACACCAGCTTCTCGGGGCGGGGTGTGCAAATCTCGCAAGCCAATGTGCATTGGCTTGTTTAGTTTACACTCATAGGTGATTGGCCTCTCAGGTGAGATCCCAAATGATCAGTTCAGTTCTGACATAACGTCTCCGTTCCCTCCTTCAGGTCTCTCCTAGGGACTAACAGACTGCTGAAATATGACACTTGAAAATTGTGTAGATGTGAGGGAACCGGCTCCACAATGCCCTGCTAACTGAACAAGAACACTGTGTTCTCCAGCAGCAGAAATACACTGCTAATTTTCAAGAAAACACATTCATTCTCAATGCAGCAGCTAAGGGCAAGTAAGTGAAGGTTTCATTCAAAAAAGCTGAGTAAGGTCAAAACTTGTGTGTTTGGGGATTTGTTTGTGAAAATAAAGTTAAAGTACGGTTTCTTTATAAATACTGGTTGGAAGTCATGTGATTAATCATAATTATTGAATTCTGTTGACAGCAATATAGTTTTAATTTAGAAGAAATTTGTCGCTTTATTAGAAAGTACATACTTTGCAAACATATTTCACAGGAATGTTTAAGAAAGGGGTCCTACCTGCATAAGGAGATCATCAAATGTGGGAGTCTATGACATAAAAAAAACCTATACTAGTTTCTCCCCACACTGCATTTATGGGTATGCGTGTTAGGGAAGGGAAAAACCTACAGGGGGAAACATAAAGATACAGAAGGATTTAACATGTCATTCATCTGTAACTAAACCCTTTCTGTAAATACAGAAACATTTACCTCACCACAGGGCCACTTTAGAATCTCTGTACTTTTTAGTCATGTTTTTCCAAGTCACATTTGTGACGAAGTGGAAATCCAAGGCATCTGGAGATGAGGCCACTGGCATTATAATTGTTTAAAAAACTAAATCATCTTTTGATCATCATCTTTTCAGCTTTGACTGTGCCACACTCAATCTCAGGCATGCTAAGGCATACATTATCTCTAGTTTTGTAAGCAACCAGCTCGAAGTTTTGAAACCAGGGCACTACAGTAGCGTCATGTTTTCCGCAGGGAGAAGCCCATCACGATCCCCTGGGAGCATGTGCGTGTGGTTATAATTATCCTGCGCCAATAAAATGCAACAACAGCCTAACCTTGTACAATGTTTCACCTTGTGCGGCCACACCCTCCAATAAAAGGCATTTGAATATAAAGAGTGCTAGCTGGAGAATGTGCTTAGCTGTGCCTCCTAAGCAAAATCTCAGAATAACTGCTATCAGGACTCCTCTTTCTGCCACAGCTAAGGGGCTAACCTTGCCTTAAATATCCATTGCATTTAATTCATATCCCTCCACAACACGCTGTGCTATTGATCCCGACTTTGTCTTTTATAGGACCTCTTGTGACCTCTAAAGGGGTCGGAGTCACCGACATCAACCTGCAAACTTATAAAACTGGCCGGAGTTCAAGGAGAGCTTATGTTTGCGAAAGAACCGTTTACACAAATGAGATGCTTTTTCAATATAGCAATTTTTTCTCTGAGACACAAATGAGATCAGAGGCTACTGCAGATGTTATTGTTGTTGTTAGGGAGCTTTGCAATTCTAAGGGGTGCTAATGAAATCAGACATCCAAGCGAGGAGCATGCACTAACTCTGAATAACACTACATACCTAGTGTTATTTATATAAAGCACAGTTCCTGTTTTTTCAAGTTATTTCACATAACATAACTACAGCCACAAATTTACTGCCATGTCTTGCACTTCAATTAAATACAGTTCATGAACACAGACAAATATAATGTTATGGTCTCCATGTCATGTCAGGACTTTTGTTGTATTTCCTGTTTCATTGTAGTTTTGTCTTTTGGTTAGTCTTGATTGTTTCCAGGTATGTGTTGTTAGCCTGTTACACTGTATTTAAACCCCAGTGTTCCCTACGTTCATGGTCGGTTGTTTTCCTTCTATGGATGTTTTCTGTTTTATCTCTGTGTTCCTTGGTTGTTACCTTCTTCATTTATATCATTAAATAAATCTACATTTAGATCATTCTCTACTGGTCTTTCTAGTCTGCCTGCACATTACTTATAAATTGTGCCAACATATGCATTTCTTTACAAAACAAATGTTTCTTTCACCAAATTTGCCATAATTTAAAAGATTTTTAGGATTTTTCCAGTCCCTCACAACTGGATACTGTTAAGGATTTAATTATTATTATTTTTTAATCAATTTAATTAAAATCACTGCAAAGACATCGCACTACATTGCAAAATCAGTTAATTCACACATGCATCTCTCTCACACAGTCAGCCGTGAATCATCCCTTACATATTATTCCACAATTCATCTCCGTGTACCGGAACTTTATATGGAAATGGAAAGTGGATAATGTATATTTAAGCTAAATATCTGTGAATGTTAAATTTGACAGGGTCTGTGTTCATTTTATATATGTAAAAATGTTTTATAAACTGTTGTCATGTTATTTATATTTATATTATTCAAACTATAAATATTATGTTAAAATAAATATACTGTAAAACATAAAGAAGTCAAACTCTTCAAAGTTACCAATTCCATATCTATAACAAGTTGTTTTCTTCAACAGTTGCAATGTTAAACTATAATAATAATATAAAAAAATATAAAAAAATAAACATATCTATGTTAATCTGAGGCCACATCCGAATAATCATACTTTTTTTTCAGCATACTTTGTTGCCTTGTTAGGACTAAGTAGTAGCTGTCTATCAGTTTCATTGTAATCTAAATCCATATGACTTTGACATCTCCATTTTAAGTCAGTACAAGCACAACATCAGTGAAAACATGAATTTCCATATTACCATGTGTGTTGCCAGGCTATCTGTGGTCCACAGGAAAGAAAATGCAGAAAGAGCGGCTCTTTCCAGTACTCGTCTAACACTTAATATGTGGTGTTGTGCTTGTGGTTCCAGCTCTGGGCTGAAAGCCCAAATGTTGTGGGTTTTAGAAGCTTAGAAGTGGGAATGAGACAAACATTGGACAGTTACTGAAGTCAAAATCTGGTTTTACTAATAATTTACACTAACAAATGGCATTTAACACTAGAATGGAGGACACAATTTGGCCTACTTTGGTTCAAAGGCACTCTCTGACCTTTTCAGAGCTGTATATGAGAGCAAAGTATGACTGCTACTTGGGTTGCAGCCTGCCTGCAGAATGCACGATGCGTACTATCCTGAAATGGATTGAACTGGTGAAGTCCACCAGTTCCTTTCTGATTGGCCTGCAGAGTTCAGCTCCAACCCCAGTTAAACACACCTGAAGCAACGAATCAAGGTCTTATTAGGCATACTAGAGCTTTAAGCATTTGTGTTGAGGCAAGTTGGAGCTAAATTCTGCTGGACAGTGGTGGCCCTCCAGGACCGAGTTTGGACAGCCCTGTGCTGGACGCTTTGATGCTTATTTGACATCAGACATCAGTCTCTTCCTGTAGTTGGGTGGTTCTTGGCCAGAATAAGCAAAAATATGCACCAGGTTTAAATCAATAGTCAAAAGTCTGGCTCACGTGGCATCTTGACAGTTAATGTGGATGACACACACAAACAGTAATGCGTGCAGTTTTTATATATCATACCCATAGCGGGAAATGTCACCACACATGATGGCTCATACCACAAGTCATTACACACCAACTGGCAAACTGAAAAACTCTTTCTTTTAGAGGGATCTGTTTAAATCTGATTGTCTGTTGTAAGGGTAGATTTTATAATGCAATTTTAATATTTTATAATGCAAATCTTATTCAATCCTATCTGATATCAAGTAGCACTGTGTTTTTTATTTTATTTTTAAATCAGGAAAAAATGTATGTTTCGTGAAGGAAATGGGAAGTCCTTTCATCATGATTACTGGGAACAATTGCTATGACACTTCCTCCGAAAAGCTTATTGTGGTATAATGAAGCAACCACTGATGTCTGGTGGATGTCATCTCCCTTGAATAAGACACTTGAGTTTTACCTTGTGACAGTTCTCATAATGGCCCAGTGTACACCTGGTATTAAAATGCATTTTGGTCGTTTAGATCACAGGTAGACGCGGGAGACACATTCCCGTTTACACCTAGTGTTTTAATCCATCCTTTTTGTCCACTTTCAACCACTTCTGTCCTGATTTCTTCGAGGGGAGGGTCTATGTGTGGGTGTGTATGGGCTTTTTCATATCTTTTGATCTAAAGGACAAAATAAGCTAACGCAATTGACATATGAACGTGAAAGGAGACGGCGGAAAACATAGAGAAATCACCAGCTTTAGTTTCTCCTCTAACAGACATAAAACCAGCTGAACACTAAGTGTGTGTTAGAAATCAGGAATGATGAGAGAACACTGTGCTTGGTTCGTTTTTCATCTTCAAACCAAACATGGGTCTCCAGCCGACAGAGTTACAGACCTGTCTGTCTAGAGCTCTTTCCATAATGTTTGCATTAGTTCAGTAAACGTAGAGAAGAGGGTCTTTTGTGTCTGTTCGAACACATTGGATCACATGAGCATCTACACTATGAAAGTAATCCGCTCGAATGCTTAAGTCTCATCAACACAAAAGGACATCCACATTCTATTTGTTTTCATTTCTCACAAAATGACAAAATTCATGAGATTAATCACAACTAATTAATTGCATCTATTAACAGGCTTAATATTTAAGCCTTTGTTTCTGTACCGAAAGGCTTAACAAAGCAAAACCAAGTACCCTCTGCAGTCCCTCTACACATGCCCTTAGTGGTGGTCAGGCCAGGGAGTGAAAGGGTGAGAGAGAGAGAGAGAGAGAGAGGGAGTGGAGGTGACCAGGAGGGGGACTGGTGCCCGAGTCAGCCTGACGCCACACTAAAGCAGACACCTCCTCTCTCTGTTGACTCAGCACTTGGCCTCAGGCTCGGAGAGACAGCGAGGACTGCAGGGTCCTGATGTCTGACTCCCTGTCACGCGTCGGGCACTAAAAGGGGAAGAGTGAAACAACAAATTTATAAATAATAATAAATAATGACTTTAATAGTATCAGTCAGGAGTTAGAGACTGGAGAAAAGTGTTCTTGTCAGGTCTCAGAGCTGTCGCTGACCAGTCGTATCCAGCGACAGATGAGAAAAACCTGCTTCACGATCACATTTGAAAAGAAACGGCTTGGTTGCATATTCCCTGTTTCTGAGGCAATAAAATAATCCAGGACTTTTCAAGCTATTTTTTCCTGGAACAGTTCCTCACTGACAGTCAAAGAATTCTTCATACAATCTGTATTTCTAGGACTTTTCACCATAGGCTCGTAGAGTTGACAGCTCTTGACAGTTAAATCAAGCGATTAATGGTGTCCCTAGCTACCTGCCCTCGGGGAGTATCTCATCCCCTCCCCCTTGCCTGAGTAACAGACTAAACAAGCAATCGGCAGTCAGCCTGACTGTGGGAACCAAGCAGAGTTTGAATGTATGTCCAGCAGATTGACAAGCATCTCTGTGCAGCTCATCAAAGAATGTCAGGCAGAATTTTCCTCAAAAGCGTTTGACCTTCATTATCCATTTGTTGCGAACGGTTCAGATCTCATCCAAAGTGGTCACTTTGGCTGTCTGATGTTGGAAAATGGACCTTTAGAGTCTGGATACAAACCATATTTAAACTGACATGAATAGACATATGGCTGTGAGGGACAGCGGTGCAGCCAAAGAAACATTACAGTGGATGACAAACTGCAAAATACTTGGCTTATAAAAAGTAGAAAATACATGAAGCCCTTAAAACAGAACAACCCTGATTTTTCAGCCTTGATTTTTCAGCAGTAGGAGGTATTTTACACTGGGCCTGTAAAGAGGCTATCCTTAATCCAGAATGTGTAAATCCATATGATCTTCATTCCATTGAACTTCATATAGCCTACAGAGCAATGGTTATTATATTGGCCTTTCAGTGCATCATTTGGTATCCAGATGAAAAGTATGTGAATTGGTTTGAGATATAATAATAATAATAATAATAATAATTTGTTAAATTTATATAGCGCTTTTTCTGGGACCTCAAAGCGCTTTACATGGAAGGGGGGGGATCTCCTCGATCACCACCAATATGCAGCATCCACCTGGATGGTGCGACGGCAGCCATATTGCGCCAGTACGCCCACCACACACCAGCTTACTGGTGGAGAGGAGACAGTGATGAAGCCAATCAGTATGTGTTGATGATTAGAAGGCCATGATGGACAGAGGCCAAGGGGCAAATTTGGCCAGGATGCCGGGGTTACACCCCTACTCTTTTTCAAAGGACAATATATAAGGATGTTTTGTTTTTGAGAACCCTCAGCAGGTTTTTTTAGGTACTTCATTCATATTTTTGTGCCAGCTCTGGTGACACCATCTACCCACTACCAAATAGTCAGGGAAGATTGCATTTTGATTTTTACGCAGATGGAAACGAGGTTGTGAGGCATTCACTGCATTTTCAATATTACAGTGCAGACTGTACAAGGTGCATACTGTATTAGTCTTTGTCTACTGAAGGTTTTTGGAAAGATGTTTCGTCAGCTGAACAATTGACTTGTTGTTAAACTACAGTACAATCCATTTAACACTCTGTACTTCAATCCCCCATGGCCGTGTTGTCCTGTCAAAAACTAAATATGGAGGTACATCGACTTAAGTCTGTTATGCATTTTATCAGATGCTTTTATCCAAAGTGAGGGGCAAGGTTTTATCAGTTCATTAATCCCGAGAATCAAATTCATGACCTTGGTATTGCTAGCGCCATGCTCTACTGCACCAGGAACACCAAACCTTCCATTTGTTTCAGCAAAGACGTATTTTGGATAACTAGGTCAAGCGTGTTGCCACTTGCTTAGTTAACTAGTCAACAATCCACCACCCCTAACAAGACTGAGCAATATTAACTCGACTTGCCAGTTCTCCAGCTGATCAAGCACCAAAACCAAATGCTAGTCAGATGTACAGCTCCTTTTATCAGTTGGTTTGGATCAGGTTTTTTCCCTACATGATGTGAATGTCTTCCCTTTAGGTTGTCTTGCGGTTAGAGGAAGGTGTACTTGTTTGGCAAAGGAAATCAAGATTTTAAGTAGTTTTTCAGAGTCGTAGGCTTCATTCATCGGCATTGTAATATTATTAATGGCTGATGATTAATTCCACAACTGAGAAAACTTGTGGAGGTACAGTAGGCTACGTCAAAGTTTAATGACTGGACAAGAACTTCCCTCTCTGGCAGTTTGAGTTCAGTCATTTGCTTTCCTCATTTCTTTAATAGCATGTGTATATGTTGTAACTCCTCTGCTCATTTGTTATTTTCAGTTTAGCGTTGTAAAATGTTGTGTTTCTGCCCTGCTAAAAAATCCAGCATAACCCAGCATGAAATCAATGTTGGTCCAGGCTTGTGAATGCTGGTTTGAGCTGGTCTAGCTGGTGGAACAGTAAAATAATGCTGTCCTCAAGTAAAACTGAGCTGGTGTAGCTGATCCACCAGCAACCAGCATCCCACTCGGGTCCCAGTATGCAAAACATACATTATGCTGGTGACCAGAAATGCTAGATTTTTCACCAGGGTAGTCTTTCATTGTTTTTATTATGATGGTTGAGCCTACCTTCTTGATTCAGGTTTGGGATGCTTTTACATTCATTTAACATTCATTTAAAATGTCAGTGGTTCAACTTAAAATGTCTTTAATAACAATTAAGGAGTGAGTTGGTTTTTGGCAGCATAATTTCATACCATTTTCTTCTTTTGTATTAGATGAAATCTGTAATCTTAAATCTCATCATGGGAAATAAAGCGTGACAGTAAAGTTCTGATTGGCACATTAATGCACACATTGAGAGCATTTGCATGAATAGCACATTTAGGAATAATTCACACTCATGTGTTCAAAGATGATGATATTTTAGTTCACTTAATCTGCATCTATTTATTGAACATTATGCCATTGTGATGCTTTGGATTGTAATTATTACTCAGGAAAGAGTTGAACGATCAACTGTTGGTTGTATTTGGCACACAATTATTAATACAAACGTGTAAATAGTTTAGAGAAATGTGCATGAGCTTGTGATGTGTGTGAGTTAAAAGTGAGTACATTTTCAGAAATAATATATTGTAGTTTGCATTTCATAGTCGCCACAATATAAAACACTGATTATGTTATTTTCCTGTTTATCACTGAAAAGGTGCTTTGAAAAAAAGCTGCTATCTGTATTGTATAAATTACTCTATAAATAAAAGCGACTTGATTTGACTTGATATAGGATACTTACCAATCAGCTCCTCTGTGCATGTCTATGAGATAACATTTCAATATCTGTGCTTCCCCGGTGTGGACACACATTCACTTCACTAAGGACAGGATTAATGTTGAATGTAAAATGAGATCAATCTACAGTAGTCATGTTGCCATAATAAATCATTGCCTTTTGAATGTTCCACTGTCTTCCTTCTTCTGAAGGACACCCTGAAGTGCACAGTCCAGAGACGTGACTTGGCAAAACCCTGCAGATCTTCCAAAAATTCCTACAGATGTATCATTTCTTTTTACTTTCAGTAAACATAATGTGTACAAGCTACTTTTTGCATTTAGCAGGAAGGTATAGATAATGATCTCTATTTTTCATTACACATGCAGTTATGCAGGGACACTCCCCCTGAAGCCACCTGAAATAAAGTGCTATGTACATAATGTATGACATAATGTTGATAGTGTAACGGAGGCCAACTAGTAAGAGTTATGCAGGTGAAACTCACTTACCTCAAGAGGTGCACTAGTGATTAGTCTTAAATGTCCTTTTTAGCAGCTCTGCCTCCCATGTCGGTTGACGCTGGTTCAAATCCTGGTCAGAGTGTGCGAGTAGGACTAGTTACACTGTGATCTGGATGGGCATTAGGTTTAGGAGAGTGAGCGTAACGGAGACCAGCTTGTAACAGCTGTGCGAGTAAACCTCACTCACCTGGGCTCAAGAGACACACCAGTGGAAGATGTTAGATGCTGCAGCCTTTACCCTCCTTCTTAGTGGAGCCACATCCCTTGCCGATTGATGTTAATTCAAATCCTACTTGGAGGGATGCGAGTTGGACTAGTTAAAATGGTGCCGTGACCCAGATGGGACTTAGTATAAGGGAAGCCAGCAAGTAAAAGTATTTCAGGTAAACCTCCCTCATCTGGCCTCAGAAGGTGCACTAGTGACTAATTCTAGAGACTAGGACTGGGGCGGTATGGATTTTTTCTTACAGCAGTTGAAAAGCAAGAAATTCCCGCGGTATTGCGGGTTAGCACCATCCCCCTCCCCCCCCCCCCCCCCCACAGTGGGGACAAATTTCCCCCCCCCCCCCCCCCCCCCCCTCAGAGTGATCAGTACTACTATAATGGCGAGATGGATCGCAAAACTTGGGGGGTGGTGCATGGTATAAAATAGTACATTGTGTTTAATTTGACATTTTAATTTGAATAAATACATAGATCCGACTACTAACCCAATGTACTTTAATGGTTCAGTGGCAGAACTTTTGCCAAGCGTGTCAGAGGTTCTGGGTTCTAATCCTATACTAAGTAGTATAGTTTTCCCCTCTCATCAAAACCGACTGTTTATTAGTGGTTGTATATCAAGCAGGGACACGTTTTTTGTGCATTATGTTTTGTGATTTCACCGTAACGAATAGAGAGTCTCTCTGCAACGGATTGAAGCGCGCGTCCGAGTGAAGATGCGCGAGTCACAACAGAACACTGTATCCGCGGCAACGAGCACTTTGGTCACTTGATTTAAAAAAGAACACATTTCAGATCGCCTCCTATTTAACAAACGATTATTTATCTACCGACCTGCTATTGTCGGCTACGCAGCTCAACCACGTGAGAGAATCATGTTAAATAAGCACGTGCAATTAAAAACTGAGGTCCTGCTTTTCGGGCTTTCTCATGAGTCATGCACCTGTATTTTAATGCTTTAGCATAATAGAATTCAAATTATAGGCTACAAGAGACATTACACTGGTACTATCGCATACAGGCCTCATAGTCAATACGAATGGAGTGTTATTATGTGTCATGAAACATTGCGCTCCCCAACTCGCGAAAGGTCGGATTTGTTTAGAAAACCTTGAAACCATGTTAGACACAATGTCACCAGACTCAATCCAAGTCATTAGAATCAATGAATCCATGTGTAGTGAATTCAGTGTAGTTGGAGGAAGAAGAAGACGAGGTCGGCGAAGTTTGGGACTCGCACTTTATTAAATCCTTCAACAAAGAGGAAATTCAAAGGGTGCGCTCGTGCGCGGCCGCCGTGACACGTTCACGGCAAACAGAAAACAAACAGTCAAAGAACAAACACTCAGTCCACGATTACTGCTCAACACGTCCACAATTGTAGCGCGAGTCCCAGGTCTCTCTCTCCTTCACTCTCACCGCCGGCAGCTTATATGCAGTCTCCACGCCAATTACTGCAATCAGACACAGGTGTTCGTTATCTGCACTTGACCCACTTACTCACCGCGCGGCTCGCTGACTTCTCTCCCGCTACAGACTTCGCGGAACCACGCCCCCCTCGCCACATACCCCCACCGCCCGTCTCAGGCCGGGGAGCCGTCCGGCCTGCAGCCCCCCCCCCCCCCCCCCCCCCCTCCTGGAGAGGAAGTCAGCCACAACCATTTGTGCACCCGGCCTGTGGATCACCTGGAACTTAAAAGGCTGTAAAGCAAGATACCAACGAGTGATCCGCGCGTTGGTATCCTTCATGCGGTGGAGCCACTGCAGGGGAGCGTGGTCCGAACAGAGGGTGAACTCCCGCCCCAGGAGGTAGTAGCGGAGGGTGAGAACGGCCCACCTGATGGCCAGGCACTCTTTTTCAATGGTGCTGTACATCGTCTCTCTCTTAGAGAGCTTGCGACTGATGTACAGCACCGGCCGCTCTACACCCTCCACCTCCTGGGACAGGACCGCGCCCAGCCCCCTGTCCGATGCGTCAGTCTGCAGGATAAAAGGAAGAGAGAAGTCAGGAGCATGCAAAAGCGGGCCGCCACACAGAGCAGCCTTTATCTGGGTAAAGGCCTGCTGGCAGTGCTCCGTCCACTGGACCGTATCTGGCGCTTCCTTTTTAGTTAGATCAGTCAGCGGGCTAGCGAGGTCCGAATAATTAGGCACAAACCTCCTGTAATATCCCGCTAGCCCCAGGAACTGTCTAACTTCCTTCTTGGTCTTAGGTCTCGGGCAGGTCGCAACTGCTGCCGTCTTATCAATTTGGGGACGCACCTGTCCGTGACCCAAGTGGAAACCCAGATACCTTACTTCCACGCGCCCAACTGCACACTTCTTCGGGTTGGCCGTGAGGCCCGCCCTTCTCAGCGTCTTCAGGACAGCCCGCAAATGCTGCATATGACGCTGCCAATCGGTACTATAGATGATAATATCATCCAAGTAGGCAGCGGCATATGCAGCATGCGGCCGGAGAATCTTGTCCATCAGACGCTGGAAGGTCGCTGGAGCCCCGAACAACCCGAAAGGAAGGGTAACAAATTGGTGTAATCCAAACGGCGTCGTGAAAGCTGTTTTCTCTTTGGACATTGGAGACAAGGGGATCTGCCAATAACCCTTTGTTAAGTCCAATGTCGAATAAAAACGAGCCGTGCCCAGCCGATCAAGCAATTCGTCAACCCTCGGCATTGGATAAGCATCAAATTTGGACACCGCGTTCACCTTTCTATAGTCGACACAGAAGCGGATCGAGCCATCCGTTTTAGGAACTAAGACTATCGGGCTCGCCCAGTCACTGCTCGACTCTTCTATTACCCCCAACTCCAACATAGATTCTAATTCAGTCTGAACTACCTTTTTCTTGTGTTCAGGCAAACGATACGGGCGGCAACGTACCACTACCCCAGGTTCCGTCTCAACGTGGTGCTGAATGAGGTTCGTCCGACCAGGCAGAGGAGAAAACACATCCGCAAACTCGGCTTGAATATTTTTCACGTCAGTGAGCTGGGAGGGCGAGAGGTGATCTCCACCAAGAGCCAGCGCGAGAGATTGCGATTTTGAGCTCGCCTCAGGCCCGAGATCCTCCTCTCCACTCACCACCGTCGCCAGCATCACTGACTCTGCCTCAACCCACTTTTTGAGGAGGTTGAGGTGATAGATTTGAAGTGCTCCACCTCTGTCTGTACGGGCTACCTCATAGTTAAGATCATTAACTCGCCGTGTGACCTCAAAGGGCCCTTGCCACTTTGCGAGTAATTTAGAGCTGGACGTAGGGAGTAATACAAGTACCTTATCTCCCGGTGCAAATTGGCGGAGTCTAGTTCCCCTGTTGTAAAGCTGACTCTGTCTGCCCTGGGCCTGTAACAAATTCTCCATTGATAGCCGCCCCAAAGTGTGGAGTTTTGTTCGCAGGTCCAGGACATACTGAATTTCGTTCTTAGCAGCGGTCGGTCCGTCCTCCCAAGTCTCTCTAAGAACGTCAAGCACCCCGCGGGGTTGCCGTCCGTAGAGGAGCTCGAAGGGGGAAAACCCCGTGGAGGCTTGTGGGACCTCGCGTACAGCGAACAAGAGGGGTTCTAGCCATTTATCCCAATTTTTGGCGTCCTCGTGAACGAACTTACGAATCATGGCCTTCAAAGTGCGATTAAATCTTTCCACTAAGCCGTCTGTCTGTGGGTGGTAGACGCTAGTGCGAATCGATTTAATGCCCAACAATTCGCAGAGTTCGCGAATCGTTCGTGACATGAACGCCGTGCCCTGATCAGTGAGAATCTCCTTGGGGATTCCCACTCGGGAGATTAGCGAGAAGAGTGCGCTCGCAACACTTTTAGCCGGAATGTTGCGAAGCGGAACTGCTTCTGGGTATCGCGTTGCGTAGTCTACCATAACCAACGCAAAGCGATGCCCTCGTGCCGACCGCTCTAATGGCCCGATGAGGTCCATACCAATTCTCTCGAAGGGGACCTGCATTAACGGAAGGGGGCACAAAGGTGCTTTTGGATTGGCCGGTGGATTCACCAACTGACATTCACGACAAGACGCGCACCACCTGCGCACGTTCTCGTGAATGCCCGGCCAGAAGAACCGGGCCATGAGACGGTTTAGTGTCGCCGCCTGCCCTAAATGCCCGGCCATTGGGTTAGAGTGAGCCGCCTGAAAAAGCATTTCCCGGCGGCTGTTAGGAACCAACAATTGTGTTGTATCTTCTTTTGTCTGGGCGTCTTGGGTCACCCGATACAACCTATCTTTTAAAAGAGCAAAATAGGGATAAGAGAGCGGTTGGTCTGGGTGGAGGAGCTGACCGTCGATGGAGCGGACCTGATTGAAGGCGTTCTTTAGAGTCTCATCCTGGGACTGCTCCAGGGGAAAATCATCGCGCTCGGAGAGAACCGTTCTCTCCAGAGCCCTCTGTTCCCCTGCAGCAGGACCCGTTGGTCCCGGCTCAGCATCCCCCAGCTGAACAACCGCTGTCTTTCCCCTGCTTTGTTTTTTCCAAGAGGCACCCGCTGATAATACCCCCAATAATTCGTTAAAGGCCGGCCAATTCGTTCCCAGAATGAGCGGATGCCGGAGGTGCGGGTTAACGGCCACCTCCACACTATGCTTTTGCCCCCTGAATTGAACTACGACCGACATTAACGGGTATCTCACCACCACCCCGTGCACACACCGCACCTTAACCATACGGCTGCTATCCAATGCCCCCGGTTGTATCAGACTTTGATGTATAGAGGTTTGGTTACAGCCTGAATCCACCAAAGCCTGATAAGTACCCCCCTTGATACTCACTGGTATCTGGTACAGGCCAGTTTGATCGGGGGCAGCCTGCGGCGCGTCGGGGACTCGGATCAGTGTCCCCACCTCCATAACCGGACACCGATCTACAAAGTGACCCGGGTCCCCGCAGCGCCAACAGGCCGGCCCAGGCCTCCCCGCCGCTCCAGTGGCGGGAAGCGGGTCAAGGAATTGGCGTGGAGAGTGCAGGGCTGCCGGACTCGGGACGGGGTAGTCGGTTGAAGCGGGCCCCCTGGGTCGGGGCCCGGGACGCAGGGACGGGCTCCGCCGGTGTCCCTGTCCTCCACCTTGGCGCCGGCCGGGGCACCAGCCCCCCGCGAGACCTGGGAAGGGGCACAGGTTTGGGGAGAGAAGGGGTAGAGAGAGAGTGAGAGAGAGATGGAGAGAGAGAAGCCGATGGAAGGGGCTCGCCGACCCCTGAGCACGCCACCATGTGGTCTTCCGCCAGGTGGATGGCCTGGTCCAGCGACGTCGGGCGGTGGCACTGGACCCACTGAGCAGTTTTCCTCGGTAGCGTGGTGACGAACTGCTCCAGTACCACCTTGTTGATGACATCCTCGACGTCGCCTCCGTCGGCCATCAGCCATCTGCGGCAGGAGTCCCGGAGCTGTTGCGCCAGCACGAAGGGCCGGCCAGACTCCCCCAGGCTCAGGGACCGGAACCGCTGGCGATGTTGTTCGGGGGTCCGGCCGACCCGCTGCAGAATGGCGCGCCTCAGGTCTTCGTAGACCAGGAGGTTCTGGACTGGCAGCTGGTTGGCGGCGATCTGGGACTCACCCGACAACAGTGGGATGAGTCCCATGGGCCAGTCCGCTTGGGGCCATCCCCGGGCCTCGGCCGACCTCTCAAAGAGTCCTGGGGACCCATTTTGTTGAGAGGCAGGGGCGGGGCCGAGGCCGTAGCTGTAGCGGGGACGGCCCGAACCTCCCGGTCGAGCCAGCTCCGGAACAGCTCGCGGTCTTCTTGCTGGCCTTGGAGGAGCATCTGGAACCGCTGATCCTGCTCCTCCTTTACGGCCAGCAGGGCGTGGTGTTGCTCCCGGTGAAGACCCGCGAGCGTCTGGATGAGCTCCGCAAATGGCGTTCCCGGCGGGGTCTGCATGGCGGCGGCAGTCTTCTTCTTCCCGGGTTTCGGCACCAGCGTAGTGAATTCAGTGTAGTTGGAGGAAGAAGAAGACGAGGTCGGCGAAGTTTGGGACTCGCACTTTATTAAATCCTTCAAATCCGTCCCAGGTCTCTCTCTCCTTCACTCTCACCGCCGGCAGCTTATATGCAGTCTCCACGCCAATTACTGCAATCAGACACAGGTGTTCGTTATCTGCACTTGACCCACTTACTCACCGCGCGGCTCGCTGACTTCTCTCCCGCTACAGACTTCGCGGAACCACGCCCCCCTCGCCACACCATGTAATTAGACAAAACGTGCACATGTGCAGGCACTTTTTTTTTTTTTTTGCAGTGATGACGGTGACGAGCTCAGATCCACGGTAGGGGTCACGTGACCGCGGTATTGCGGTAATGCGGTAACCGTCCCAGCCCTACTAGAGACTGTGATCTTTAGCGTCCTTGTTATTGCACCCACCTCCCATGCTGGTTGACACTGGTTCGAATGCCAATCGGAGTGGTCCGCATACGTAGGATCGGAAACACATGGTTCATAGCACAAGGCTCACTCGTTGTAGGTATACTGTAAAACAATACCGTTAAATGAACGGTAAAAAAGGGGCAGCTGTGGTTGCCATAAATTTACAGTAAAAAAACATATTTCATTATCTGATATAATATAAATTTTTCAACCTATTGAAGTACCAATATTTTTTTTTGTACCTTTGTAATACACTGACAACCACTAATCACAGAGATGATGAGTCACATGATAAATCAAGCAGCTTTTCCACAAGAAAGTTAATTCAAATATATAGAACCTATACAGTGTGATTCACACAAACACTAAACACCATCATGGTATTTTAAAAATGCAATAAACATTAATTTAACAACATTAAATGTAACATAAAACCATAATTTACATAACTGATTAGAAAAAAACTATGAAGATTAGTTATTTCAACAAAAATACATCAAATGTGTCACGTAGGGAATTGTGGGAATGTCAATTAATGTTTTTTCACTGTAAATTTTACAATTACTTGGTCTTTTTCACTTCCAAAAACTGTATTTTACTGTAAAATTACAGGTACGGTTAACTCTATCACAGTAATTTACCGTGTATAGTAAGGAAACTTTCTGTTAACCAATTAACAGTTTTGCACCGTAGCATTTTTACAGTCTTTTACCGTTAAAATCAGGATTTTGTTTTTACTGTATCACACCCCAAAACACGTTGCCACGTGGAGAATTTGAGCAGGAAGAACAAGCGTCAGACGTTTTTGATCATGATTGGTGTTTGCTGCTCTGCACTCTGATTAAATCCCACAGTGTGAGAATAAGGAACGAGAGACTGAATCTGGTAAAATTGGACAGCAGGAGGTCTGTGTATGTCTGGTGGGGGGTTGGCTTCTACTCTACCTATAACTGAAAACGGTCGCCCTCATAAAACACGTTTGTCTAAAAATTGCCAAACCATTTTGACATCATCAAAACAGGTTTAATCAATTACCTCAATCCTCATGCTCTCTCATCTTAATTATGCTGTAGAGACAGCAGTCATATTCTGAAGGTTAATACTGTGACTGAGATAACAATCTCTCCAGCTCCTTCACTGATTGATGGGTAGCAGCGCTCGGGAAGAGAGTGAACATGGCATGGAAGCAGCGGGAAGACGAGTGGGAGGGGTCCGTTAGTTGAGAACAATAGCTCTTAAATTAATGTCTGCGCCCGTAAATCAGGGAAAAGGAGAGACCAAATTGGCCCTGTGATTGTTGAGATATGGAACGTGGAATCCAGCTACGACAGAACGGTTAATCAAAGTGCCCATGCAAATGCTTGAACAAAAAGACCTATTGCTCGGGAAATGGACCATCTGACAGCAGTGTGGAATGCTCTGACAGAAATAAAGATAACTTTGTTGCTCTTTCACAATAGACAGAGTTGAAAACAATGATTTAATTGTACGTTACTTCGTCGAGCATGTCTACTTTAGTTTATTAGATTTTATTTTAAATTAACATCATTGTGAACACAAAATTAGCCTGGTTTTTCTGGTCTTTCATTTTTCAACGCTAGTTATTCGACAGAAATGTTAATCTTTTGAAAAGTGTAAAACTGTAAATCATTATTAGTAAACATTTGTTTTATTAATATTTTGAATGTATTATTTGGTTGTTTACAGATCACTTTATCTTTCTCACAGAGATCATTGAAGAGCTCAGTGAATTAAATGGATCTCTTCTCTTGGCTTTGTCTCTCAAGGATCTGCAAAAAGGCAGTGGAGTGTATTAGCATGGCAAAAGTTTAACCCTCAGGAACATACACACAACATCATCATCTTCATCGTTCCTGATCTTCCCAACCCTACCGGAGAGCTGAATCACTGACAGAAATTCAAGAAACTGCCAAAAACTCTTTTCCACTTAACTTTATCCTGCTGATGGTGATGTTTGAAACTTTGTATTGTTAACACTTCTAATTTTATTGCTTAGGAGGATTCACTTTGTTGGTTTTCTCATTTGTACTCTGCTTTGAATAAAAGCATTGCAAAATGAAGAAATGTAAATGTAAAAAGTGATGTGGCATAACACCCTCTCAACACAATGGGTGTGAGTGTTGTGTTTGTCATGCACTTGTTGAGATTTAGGCATGAGAGTGACCGGTAACAGATCTGGAAGTCTTTGTTGAGGAAAGAAGGGTTAAACCAGTCTAGTTTGGCACTCTTAGAAGGTTTAAACTAATCTTGCTGGCTCCCAGTCTGGCCAGTTGATAAACCCCCTCAAAAACCTCTCTAAACCCTGAGCTGCATTTCACAAAACCATTGTGAGACTTCGTAGATCATACAAGCCATTGCTACCATTAGCTTACATTGCTGAAAATAATAAATAATAAAGTTATTATGGAATTGCATATAAATATATACTCAAGTCCTTCTAAAGTGGCTCAAAAAGCACTCTTTATTTCAACTATAATTTTAAACTATAATGCAGGGATGCACCGAAAGTTCGGCAAATAGCAAACAAAATAGCAAAAAAAGCACTTTCGTTGTTCGGCCGAATAAGTAAAAAGACCGAATAAATTTGACCGAACAATGACGTTTTTGATGACGCGATCAAATAGTAACCAGCGTAGAGTGAGAGGCGTGCGCTTTATAAATGTAGCCAACATGCCCCCTTTGAGCAGATAACACAAGAGAAGCTCATCTGAAGTCTGTGGCAGATGTTGTACCCTTACTTGCAGCACTAACGCGTCTTTTAATCCTCTAGTTGACAAACGCGCCGCCGCGTTTTGCTGGATTTTTTTCACATAGCAGCAAAATAGACTTAAATACTCCGTCATTTATGGTCACTTAAATTCAGACTTAAGAAATATGAAAAAATAAACTGTTAAATGTCTACTTGTGTCCACTTACAATCGAAACAAAACTGTGCTTTTGTCAAATAAAGAAAATAAACGGTGTGTGCGTTCTGGCTCTGTCTCCGTGAACTTTTTTTCTGGAGCACGTCTCTAAACTTAAACAAAACCCAGCCAATACTAGTCACACAGGCAAAGGCATATATCTTTATAATCATTTAATTGTCTACTTTTAAATTATCTAATTCAAAACGAAAACAAATATTTTCTGTTTATGTAATCTGTATGAAAAGAGAGAGATGTCAGTCATTCTCATGGCAACTCCTTATCTGATAATCGCCATGGAGAGCGCGCGCTATATTGCAACCCAAATGATCCAGGCAATCCATGCAGACCTGTCAAAGCCCACGATAAAGTGTGTAAACCGCAAAAGTAGGATTATGTCTAGGACAGTTTTTCATTTGATTTTGCACTTTTCAATGCACTTTTTTAGTTACATTCTTTCAGCAGTCAGTTATAGGCCTCACATAGGCTATTCAAGAAGGGGGGCTTCAAAGATGGCCAAATAAAAATATATGTTTTATTTTAAGTTATATTGTGCTTTGTTTAAATAATATCTGCTGGAACGTTAAAAAAATCAGTGTTAAATAAATTGTATTTTTGCCATTTGTTTTTTTTTTCTCTGAAAAGCAAGACAAAATAGTAAAAAAAGCATATTTTTACTTTAATTAAATGCAATGGTGAAAAAATTGGCAAAATAATTGGAAAAAATGTGAAACACTGCGCTCGGTATTCGGCTGTCGGCCTTTGGCCAAGCATTTCATTATTATTCGGCTTCGGCTTTGGCCAAGAATTTTCATTTCGGTGCATCCCTACTATAATACATTTCGAAGTAATTGTATATAACATACAATTAAGTCTCCGACACATTACATTGAGTTATATTCTTGTGAAGCATGTTATTACCGTGGTAAGTACAACGGGGCTAGAGGCGCTCCGGGGTAAAAGGCTCCTTTGATTTGAGTTTCCTCTAAACCACTCGATGCACACAAACTTGCACTTTCTAAAACCTCCGCTTTTCAAGATGCCCCTGGAAATTAAGCTGATCCGTGACGATCTCACGATCTCACGTTTGTTCTGTGCTAATTTGATCTAATATTTTATGTTTTTAGAAATGTTGTAGATTTAAGTATAGCAAATGAGAATCACTAAAACTATTGACTATATTTTGAGACTAAGGTCTTAATGATTTTTAGTTTTTTTCGAGGTAATTAAATCAACTGTTTTTCAACAACAGAATAATATGTAAAAGTATGGCATTTGGGGCTAAAGGCACGATAATTAAAATAATAATTTTCTATTATATGGAATATAATAGATGGAAAATAATTTTCCATTTCCTTGTGTTGTGAACTGCTCCGAGACTTGGAGGTGAAGATCCAAATGCAGCTTTATTATAGAATAGTCGTGCGGGCAGGGTCAAGAATCAGCAAATAGGGCAATGGAGAAAAGACAGAGAACAATACCAGATAACAGGCAATGGTCGATGCAGACGGCGAGAAGCAAGGTCCAGTAAACAATCCAGGTCAGGGTAAACAGAGAACGATCAGAAAACGGGGTACACAGTCCAATGTCAAGAAGGCAATAAACAAAACACGAGAAAACGCTCGGAAATGCAGACACACAGTACAACAAGACTTCGCAATGAGTGAATGTGAAAACCAGGTATTTATGGTGTGAACTAAACAAGATGATGAGAAACAGGTGAATGAGATGAGTGCTGATGAGTCCGGGCAGTGAGTTATGGGAAATTTAGTTTGTGAGTGAAACATGATTGTCTGGTGTGGAGTGCCCTCTGGTGACTCTCAAGGGCACTCCAGCTGGTGACCGTTACATAGCCGGCTCTGGAACAGCAGGCAGCGGCTCTGGAACAGCAGGCAGCGGCTCGGGAAAAGCAGGCACTGGCTCCAGTCCTGGAACAGGCTCTGGCTCAGGAACAGACACCGGCTCAGGAACAGACACCGGCTCAGGAACAGACACTAAAACTGTAACAGCCACAAGAACAGACACAAACACAGAAACAAACACTGGTTCAGGAACAGGCGCCGGCTCAGGTACAGCAGACACTGGCTCCGACTCTGGAACAGGCAATGGCTCTGGAACAGGCACTGGCACTCGGAGGCGGCCATCTTGTCCGTAGACACTGGCTCGGAGGCGGCCATCTTGTCCGTAGACACTGGCTCGGAGGAAGTGATGTGAACCGTCTCTGGATCAGCAGAAGTGATGTGAACAGACTCTGGTTCGGCCATCTTGTCCGTTGACACTGGCTCGGAGGAAGTGATGTGAACAGTCTCTGGATCAGCAGAAGTGAAGTGAACAGACTCTGGATCGGCCATCTTGTCCGTAGACACTGGCTCGGAGGAAGTGATGTGAACAGACTCTGGATCGGCCATCTTGTCCGTAGACACTGGCTCGGAGGAAGTGACGTGAAGCGTCTCTGGCTCGGCAGAAGTGACGTGAAGCGTCTCTGGCTCGGCAGAGGCTGACGTGAAGCGGCTCTGGCTGGGCGCGGCTGACGTGAAGCGGCTCTGGCTGGGCGCGGCTGACGTGAAGCGGCTCTGGCTGGGCGCGGCTGACGTGAAGCTCAGGCTCGGCGCGGCTGACGTGACCCAGCGGCGAAGAGGGCTTGGTGCTGGACGGGACCAGCGGCGAAGAGGGCTTGGTGCTGGACGGGACCAGCGGCGAAGAGGGCTTGGTGCTGGACGGGACCAGCGGCGAAGAGGGCTTGGTGCTGGACGGGACCAGCGGCGAAGAGGGCTTGGTGCTGGACGGGACCAGCGGCGAAGAGGGCTTGGTGCTGGACGGGACCAGCGGCGAAGAGGGCTTGGTGCTGGACGGGACCAGCGGCGAAGAGGGCTTGGTGCTGGACGGGACCAGCGGCGAAGAGGGCATGGTGCTGGACGGGACCAGCGGCGAAGAGGGCTTGGTGCTGGACGGGACCAGCGGCGAAGGCTCTGTAGGGCTGGAACGGGCGGGCTCTGGCGCAGGATCAGCGGGCTCTGGCGCAGGATCAGCGGGCTCTGGCGCAGGATCAGCGGGCTCTGGCGCAGGATCAGCGGGCTCTGGCGCAGGATCAGCGGGCTCTGGCGCAGGATCAGCGGGCTCTGGCGCAGGATCAGCGGGCTCTGGCGCAGGATCAGCGGGCTCTGCCGCAGGATCAGCGGGCTCTGGCTTAGGAGCCACCGGACACGTCGTTGAGGAGACCTTTCTCCTCCTCCTCCGTCTCCGGACCACCGGACTCGGGACCACCAGACCCGGTACCACCAGACCCGGAACCACCGAACTCGGGACAACCGGAGCTGGGACCACTGGAACTGGGACCAGCGGTGAAGGCCTGGCGTACCACGGGATGAAGCTCTCCAGACATCTGGAGAGTGCCTCTCTCCAGTCCAGACCGGAGAGATTGGGGAGCTCCCTCGGCTTGACCTCCTTAGCCCCCAGCTGATAACACAACTTGATTGCCTCTTCTCCGAGGGAGCAGGAAGCAGCGAGAGGGATAAACCCCCACGAGAACTGTAACAGATCGGGGCTATCCAGGGCTAAGGCTGCGATCTGACCCGCAAATTCCCGGCTCATTCTGGGAAGATGAGGTGAGCTCCGTGCTGCTGAATTCTTGGGTTTGGTCGGTCGTCGCTGCTGGATCACTGGTGGCGAAGTCTTCTGTTGTGAACTGCTCCGAGACTTGGAGGTGAAGATCCAAATGCAGCTTTATTATAGAATAGTCGTGCGGGCAGGGTCAAGAATCAGCAAATAGGGCAATGGAGAAAAGACAGAGAACAATACGAGATAACAGGCAATGGTCGAGGCAGGCGGCGAAAAGCAAGGTCCAGTAAACAATCCAGGTCAGGGTAAACAGAGAACGATCAGAAAACGGGGTACACAGTCCAATGTCAAGAAGGCAATAAACAAAACACGGGAAAACGCTCGGAAATGCAGACACACAGTACAACAAGACTTCGCAATGAGTGAATGTGAAAACCAGGTATTTATGGTGTGAACTAAACAAGATGATGAGAAACAGGTGAATGAGATGAGTGCTGATGAGTCCGGGCAGTGAGTTATGGGAAATGTAGTTTGTGAGTGAAACATGATTGTCTGGTGTGGAGTGCCCTCTGGTGACTCTCAAGGGCACTCCAGCTGGTGACCGTTACACCTTGATTACTTTTCCATTTGTTGACATGCCATGTTCAGATTCAGATGGTAAATATCAGATATTAAGTTGGGTGTCCACCTTAAGGAAAATCACCATATTTATAATGAAACCATCATATTTAAAAAAAATAATATGATATTAATCATAGAATAAAATATGATTTAATGTTACTACTGTAAATATATATTGAATTATTATTGGATCTCATTCAGTGCTTTCAGAAAATAATTGGAAGTATTGTTAAATATATTTTTATATTAACATTTTAATGAATTGTTTCACCGGTATTTATCAAAATAAATGGAAATTACATGAAGTGATAATTAACTTAGATATTATTAAAAACATATTTTAGTTGAAGTATTTGTCTTTTGCCCCGTGTGTCTGTGGGGTAACCCCCCTGGGTTATTTTATTACAAAATATACCATTTATGATTTATTTTCACATAAATTCTGTTTCTCCACAGATGCTAAATACAAACATGTATATTTTTCTGCAATCATACACTACAGTCAGTGGTTGCAGGAAGGCAAACACAGACGACGATAAGATCCAAAATGACAGGTTTAATGGTAATTCTGGCAAACAGACGATCAGGTATAAACACACACTAACCAAGACAGTGAACAGACAAGGAATGACTGAAAACTGAAAACTTCTATAGGAACACAAACTAGGAGCAACACAGCAGAACAGAATTAACTCATAATGACGTGATCATGATAACTTAGGCTACGTTTACACGTGGCCGGCTATTTTTCATTTCACCCTCTCCGTTTTCAAAAATAACACTGTGCACACCTGTCAGTTTTCAGAAAAGTGTTCGTTTACACGAGTACGAGTATAAATGCGGTCAAGCGCATGCCAGACCTGTAGGTGGCAGTGTAACGAGAAGCTCAAGCCCACGTTAGCCAATCAGAACCCCGAAAATAGCAACAGCTCCTCGACATGATAGAGCAGAGTATCTGCAAATGCAAACAGAGGAAAAGGGTTTGCACCAACATAAATGCGACTGCTACTCTGAATGCATCCATGATCACCAAAGCCAAATGAGAATGTAAATATTATATTATAATAATATAAGTGCAAGTTCTGTCGCATCTGTGACGCCGGCGGCCTGAAACTCAGTTTTTATCAGTTTACATGCAAACTTGCAAACTAAGTTTTCCAAAATCTCCACTCTGGCCGGAGTTTTTAGAAAGAATCGCTTTCAGAGGCGAATTCTCTGCGTGTAAACGAATGACACAACCGAAGGGAAATGTTTTTTTTTTTCATCCACGTTTTGTGAAAGAAACAAACATTGTTATGTTATTTTGATTGATACTGTGAAGCTTTGATACAATCTATATTGTGAAAAGCGCTATATAAATATACTTGGCTTGACTTGACTTGAAATGTCTCCGTTTTTCAAAATAACCATGTACGTGTAAACGGGGCCTAAGAAATGGCGGGAATACAAGGAAGGCATGTGACGTGAAAATAAACTGTATGTCCATGATAACTGAAATTGAACAGACTGTGACAACTATAGGAGGAGTGGAAAGCAAAAGACATGTCTTAAGGTGTGCCTTTAGCCATATTGTACCCTACTCTTTTTAAACGTTTCCTAAAGCGTACTTCTTTTTCACAACTGAGCTTAGGCCACTCGTCTCATAAATATGAGTGTGTCTTTCTGAAACGTATTTTCCTCAAATCTTAACAAGCAACTCTTAAAGACAAAACAGGGTTGCCACTTAGTGTGTGTGTGTGTTTGTGTGTGCGTGTGTGTGAGTGCGTGCGTGTGTGTGTGTGTGTGTTTGTGTGTGTGTGAGAGAGAGAGAGAGAGCGTGCGTGTGTGTGTGCGTGTGTGAGTGTGTGGAATCATAGTATGACATCATAATGATTTTTAGCAGTGTTAATTGAAAGTCTCTCGTCTGCCTTGACTTGCTGACACAGACACACACTCAATGACAGCAGTCAAACCTCCAGCACATCATTAGGCTGTCTGGAGTCTGTGTGTGTGTGTGTGTGTGTGTGTGTGTGTGTGTGTGTGTGTGTGTGTGTGTGTGTGTGTGTGTGTGTGTGTGTGTGTGTGTGTGTGTGTGTGTGTGTGTGTGTGTGTGTGTGTGTGTGTGTGTGTGTGTGTGTGTGTGTGAGCTGTCTGCAGGTATACTTAACACCACACACAAACACACACCTGCTGAGTGTTCGCAGTTTGCACATTTGTGTATGAGCTGCAAGGAGTGTGTGTGTGGCTCCAGGTTCACCATAATGAGGTGTTGTTCTCTGATAACTGAAGATATTAGGCTGTCATGGCCTGAAGCAGGTTTTCACACAACAACGGCGTTTTTGGTTGCCTGAAAATGCAAACTTTTGAAAACGGGTTTCAAAGTGCAAGTTTTTGAAAACGGTCTCTGTGTAAACAATAAAAGCGCGAGTCTCTGAAGACGATGACATCACGCACATGCGTATTACGTGTTCAGTCTATAGTGTTTCGTCGCCATCTGATGGCCTGGCAGCAGAATACAGCGCTTTTAGTCGTTTTCGCGGATGGGGATCGTTTTGATAATGGAGTTGTCTGTACGCGGAAAACTCAAAGGAAAAACTGTTTTAAGCATTAACAGTTTTAGGCATATTGCTGTCGTGTAAACGCACCCTTAGATGCAGACTCAGGTCTGGCTTTATTCTCATTGCACACTAAAGGGGGGGGGGGGGGGGGGGGGGGGGGGGGGGGTCACGCTAGATTTCACCCTCCATTCACTTACATTCATAATTTACAGTAGTCTTGCACTCTTAAAATCTAGCGTGACTCTCTGAAGACACATGTGCCTCCTTTAGTCTACTGTATGACCTTCCACAGTCTGGGCTGTTTTTATATCTATTTGTGGTACAGTTAATTAAATGATTTTGATTAGTATAATTACAATGTATCTGGCATCACTATCATTGTGTATGAGTACAGACATCCGCACACACACACACATACATATAGACATCTCAAAAGAAAAGAAAAGAAAAGTTCAAATCTTTAGCTGGAATGCTCTCTAAATGATGGCCTTATATCAACAACCACACACACACACATGCACACACAGCCTTGGCAATGATAAAGAGTGCAATCTGTGTCTTTCTGCATCATACTGCTCTGTTTACCTTTAATTACACACCCTTTAACACACCTCTTCAAACCTCCATAATCACTGCGTTTCACTCCAACACTTACATGCAATCTCTTTCTTTTCTGTCTGTCTCTCTCATAATGTGTGTATTCATGTGATTACCTGCTGTTGCAATCTCACAATTGCATATGTCTATTGATGAGACAGCAGAAGTAAGCCCTGAGCTCCCTGCCTGTCTCTCACACACAGACACTCTCAGGAGATGAATAGAACAGAAGTGACAGCTATACAGGCTGTTCATGCGCAGGAACATTAACACATGACCGCCCGCATACACACGTCAACGACACTTACCCTGCGTGTCCAGCGGGGCGGAGCAAAGCCGCTTAATGCTGCCCGCAACCTCAGAGGTCAGGCCGGATGCTTAGAAGGGTGCGTCAAGACTATTAGCGATGTGCACAGCCGAATGCCTTCTATTTCATTTCATTTCATTCATAAAGGCACAAATAATGACTTGAAAATGTACTCTACTGAATAATAGAAACAAATTCATTAGACTGATTATCCAACAAGAAAAAACAAACATGTGACAAAAAATGTGAACATCATTAATGAAAAAAGAAAATGCATGGTGTGCTTGTGAGTTCATATCCGAGCCAAAATCTGAAAATGCCAAAAAATAACGTAAAAGAAACTAATATGTAGAAGTCACCATGCAGTAGTGGTGTGAATGATGTGAACACATCTGCCGAGTGAATGAATCATGACAACCTGAGGGAAAGATGTGAAGTTCTGCTTTGGAGTTATTTACAGAAATGCTCGTTAGGATATCCTGGAAGACGCTATCTCACGACCCATTCCTACGACCCAGTGACGGGTAGGTTTAGGGGCGGGGTCAGGGGAGGGTCATTCGTACGACTTGGGTTTAGGGGCGGGGTCAGGACAGGGTCATTCGTACAACTTGGGTTTAGGGGCGGGGTCAGGAGAGGGTCATTCGTACAACTTGGGTTTAGGGGCAGGGTCAGGAGAGGGTCATTCGTACGACTTGGGTTTAGGGGCGGGGTCAGGAGAGGCTCATTCGTATGACTTGGGTTTAGGGGCAGGGTCAGGAGAGGGTCATTCGTACGACTTGGGTTTAGGGGCGGGGTCAGGGGAGGGTCATTCGTACGACTTGGGTTTAGGGGCGGGGTCAGAAGAGGGTCATTCGTACAACTTGGGTTTAGGGGCGGGGTCAGGGGAGGGTCATTCGTACGACTTGGGTTTAGGGGCGGGTCAGGAGAGGGTCATTCGTACGACTTGGGTTTAGGGGCGGGGTCAGGGGAGGGTCATTCGTACGACTTGGGTTTAGGGGCGGGGTCAGGAGAGGGTCATTCGTATGACTTGGGTTTTGGGGCAGGTCAGGAGAGGGTCATTCGTACGACTTGGGTTTAGGGGCGGGGTCAGGAGAGGGTCATTCGTACGACTTGGGTTTAGGGGCGGGGTCAGGAGAGGGTCATTCGTATGACTTGGATTTAGGGGCGGGGTCAGGAGAGGGTCATTCGTACAACTTGGGTTTAGGGGCGGGGTCAGGGCAGGGTCATTCGTACGACTTGGGTTTAGGGGCGGGGTCAGGAGAGGGTCATTCGTACGACTTGGGTTTAGGGGCGGGGTCAGGAGAGGGTCATTCGTACGACTTGGGTTTAGGGGCGGGTCAGGAGAGGGTCATTCGTACGACTTGGGTTTAGGGGCGGGGTCAGGGGAGGGTCATTCGTATGACTTGGGTTTAGGGGCGGGGTCAGGAGAGGGTCATTCGTATGACTTGGGTTTAGGGGCAGGTCAGGAGAGGGTCATTCGTACGACTTGGGTTTAGGGGCGGGGTCAGGAGAGGGTCATTCGTACGACTTGGGTTTAGGGGCGGGGTCAGGAGAGGGTCATTCGTACGACTTGGATTTAGGGGTGGGGTCAGGAGAGGGTCATTCGTACAACTTGGGTTTAGGGGCGGGGTCAGGGGCAGGGTCATTCGTACGACTTGGGCAACTCGTAAAATATGTATACGATTTAGCAAACATTTTATGAATTTGTACAAGTGAGGTTGTATGTATTCGTACGAATTAGCCACCTTGTAAAATATGTACAAATTGTCGTGAGATCGGGTTGGTAGATCTGTACACATGCAGAGTTTAGTACAGGATTTCATTGCAGAATGCAAATTGCAGTAAAATGTAATTTGTCCTGACTTTAAGTCTCTGTGAACCGAGTAAAACCGAATATTATATATAAAAAAAAAAAAACAGAGGACGGAGCCTGATTTTAGTGCACGTTGTTCCGCCAAAGTCTTCAAACTGACATCATTAGAGAGGGAACACAGGAGGAAGCAAATCTATAGGGTTAAGCTAAGGAAATATGGTCTATTTTGATCTCATGTGGACTTTAAAGACACAGCAGAGAGCAACATAGTGTCGGCCCAGAGCCTTGCCACATCTGGCACATGTGGACTCCACCCATCCCGGATCTGGGCCGGATCTGGGACAGTGAAAAAAAAAAAGGAAAGAAAAAAGTCTGTTGAGTTATAA
>CM060638.1:2072082-2154582 GCA_030578275.1 Meda fulgida
CAATTCATGTTTGTTGGTCCTTTTGGTGAGATGACATTATGGGTCACCTCACCATCTCCTGAGACTTCATGGAGAATAGTGCACACCAACAACTGTCTCAACCCTCCTGTTCATCCACAAATCAGATAGATTAGTTAGAAAGAAAGAAAGATAGATTAGTTAGAAAAAAGATAGAAAGATTATTTAGAAGAAAAGAAATATTAGTTAGAAAGAAAGAAAGAAAGAAAGATAGATTAGTTACAAAGAAATATAGATTAAAGAAAAAAAGAAAGATAGATTAGTTAGAAAGATAGATTAGTTAGAAAGAAAGGAAGAGAAAGAAAGATGGATTTGTTAGAAAGATAGATTAAATAGATTAAATAGATAGATAGATAGATAGATAGATAGATAGATAGATAGATAGTTAGAAAGATAGAAGACGAAGAAGAAGAAGAAGAAGTTTAAATAGGATTTCAGTAAGTTGGCTTTCACAAGCCAACTTAATAAGTTTAAATAGGATTTCAGTAAGTTGGCTTTCACTAGCCAACTTAATAATACTCTACAAGACAAGCATTTTGACATAATTTAGTGTGAATATGTCCGTTCAAGCTCAGGAAGACGTGAAAGCACGCTGTGAGACGCTGGCACTGGCCAGATCGGGCAAATGACAGTTCTGTCAACTGTCCCGAGTGTCTTTTACGCTGGCTCTGGGCCAGTGGGCAGTCCTTATTGTTGAGCCCTGTATGTAGTGAATATTTCAGGATCCAACCTATTGCAAACAAACTATACACAAATATACACTAATAGACACAACCAGAACCATCATGATTAATAGAACATCTATCAGCAAATCAATATAGGAAACATGAAATTAGTGTATATACAAAAAGTCCAACCCATTACTAACAAATTATGTACAAATATGTACAAATATACACTATATGCACAAACAGAACCACCAGGTGCGGACCTCTATTTTTTCATACTAAGGTATCAGATGCAAATCTTAAAAATTCTACAAGACAGATGTCAGACACTGTAAGGCACTTAAGTGAACACCTTGCTAAATTGACTGTAAAAGAGAGAATGTCATCTGGGCCTTCTAGTCTTCAAGAGCAAAGACAGAGAAAATAACATTTAGCTTTTTTGTAATGACAGAGGCACAATAATACATCCAAATTTGTGAGTAACAGACAAAACACCATCAAGATATGGTTACTAGAATATCTAACATTCAATATAGGAAACAAAATAAATTTAAATATATGCAAAAAGGTAGGCATAGTGGACCTTGTAAAGTACATTGAGAAAATGGCATCAGCTTTTAAAATGTCCTTTTTTAACTGAATATTGAAATATGTACATGCCAGGGTCCAACCCACTGCAAACAAACTGTACAATTATACCCTATTTAAGGAAAAAAACGTCTCAGGTTACTATTGTAACCATAATTCTACCAGAAAAACTCAGGAGATAAGATACTGTACGATGATACATTTTATTAACAGCCCAGCAAGCTATATATGCAATAAAGTTCTTTGGCGTAGGCCCCGTCCATAACTCGCGATCCGAGGGTACGGATTCTGCATATCCTGCCTGAAGATGAAGGCAGGGGCGCAGCCGACCCCCAAGAATGGGTGGAAGAATAATTCCACTGGATGAAGCCCACCCCCAAAGAACATGAAAGAAAAGTATACCCACCAGCCGTATGTTATGAGGTTCCTAAAAATAGAAAAAAAAATGAGTTAGCAAACAGCGGTAGACATGGATATGTCAATTTCCATAGATAGTAGAGTTCAATCGATATCGTCATGGATCGGAACTCTACAATCTAAAAGTGGAGCATGCTTAACTTTATATGAAAAGATACTTTTCTGCTGCTGAATTTACATGAGACATTAACGCATTTGCTGATGCTTGGAATTTATTTATTTATTTAATTAAATTTATTTATATATATAATACTTTTTTTTATGTATGAACCACGCTGAGCCACATAGACAAGGCCACGCTGAGCCACATAGACAAGGCCACGCTGAGCCACATAGACGAGGCCACGCTGAGCCACATAGACAAGGTCACGCTGAGCCACATATACAAGGCCACGCTGAGCCACAGAAGACGAGGCCACGCTGAGCCACATAGACGAGGCCACGCTGAGCCACATAGACGAGGCCACGCTGAGCCACAGAAGACGAGGCCACGCTGAGCCACAGAAGACGAGGCCACGCTGAGCCACATAGACAAGGCCACGCTGAGCCACATAGACGAGGCCACGCTGGGCCACATAGACAAGGCCACGCTGAGCCACATGGACAAGGCCACGCTGAGCCACAATGCAGAAGACGACCATCTGCCCAGGATCTTGATAACAGCGGTAGAAACTCCACGTTCAGCTGCTGTAGTGGCAGCACCAATCCTGAATGAGTGGCCGGTATACTGGGAAGGGGATAGACTGCAGTTTTTGAGGACAGAAACTAAATGAGACCTGAACCAAGCTTTGGAAAGAGGAGCTCCATTAGGTAGGGAAAATAGAGGTGAGTGATCTGAAGATTTAGGGCGGATTTTAAGAAATTTGAGCATAGATGAGAAGGGACAAAAATTATTGCTAATTTTAGAAATAGTGATTGAAATGCCAGAACCTAAAGAGTCATTTTTTGAGTATTTGAGAAAGAGTGTAAAGAAATTAGGTGAGAAGTGCAAGTCAGAGAAAGAGAGACCGCGGACGGGGTCAAAATGTTTAGACGTTGAAGCGAATTCACCTGGGCGCATGAACCCGTAGAAAGCAGTTAGAAAAACTGCTTCTAACAAAATGTTAGAGTATGCAGAAAAAGCCCATTACGCACAGAGAGAATTAATCTTTGCAATAAAGGCAAAGTCAAAGGCAACCGTTTATGATCATCTGGCACGATGATCTGCCTTTATTGATTATGGCAACAGTGGCTTCATTATCGCAGAACAACAAGATCCGTTTCCTTGACCACGCTGAACCCCAAAGTACGCTGGCTAAAACTAAAGGATAAATCTCGTAGAGCGCAGAAGAAATGGAGCCTGATTTTGTCTTAGGGAATTCGTTTGGCCATTTCTCTGCGAACCATTGCCCTTGAAAAAAAACACCGAAACCGATAGATGGGGCAGCGCCGGTAAATAATTGTAAGTCTGCGGATGATTCAAAAGCATCATTGTAAAAAAAAGAAATCCCTTTCCAATCGTTAAGCAACTGGGTCCAGAATTTGATATCGGACAAACACCCATCATCCAGCTTGATCGGATCACTTAATTTTTGAACGGAATGGGCCGAAGTTAGTAGCCGAGAAATGAAGGATCTGCCTTGTGGAATGATGCTCATAGCAGAATTAAGGTGACCGAGCAGAGAGAGCATATCGCGTTTCGTAACGCTGCGTAGAGAGGAAAAATATTTCAGGAACGACCTGATCCTTAGAAGCTTCTCTTGTGGAAGGGAAGCTTGCATTTTAACTGTGTCGAGAGAAATGCCTAAGAATTCTAACGAGGTAGAGGGGCCCAACGTTTTTTCAGCGGAAAGGGGGACGCCGACGTCGCTAAAAATCTGTTTGAGAATATCAAGAATAGAAGATTGGGAAGATGGAAAATCGATTAGCAAAAAATCGTCTAATAAATGCAAAACGAAAGGAAGCTTACAGACGTTCAGCAGAATCCAGCATAGAGCCTCCGAGAGACTGTTAAATATATGCGGGCTACTTCTGCAACTAAATGTAAGTCTCACGGCGAAAAAGAATTTTGAATTCCATTTAATTCCGAAATACGGCCAATCAGAGGGATGAATTGGCATGGTTTTGAAAGCGTCGGTAATGTCAGCTTTAGCTAGCCAAGCGCCTTGACCGGCTAGTTTAATTAACTGGATAGCATTATCCACGGAAGCGTAATGAAGAGAAAACGGTGTTAGGGGAATGCATTCGTTCACGCTTGCTACGTTAGAGGAATGTGGAGAAGACATGTCGAATATGAGACGTTTTTTGCCGGAATATTTGCGAGTTGCGACGCCGATGGAATTAATACGAAAGGGAGAAAAAGGAGGAGAAGTGAAGGGGCCAATAACATATCCTTTATTAATCTCTTTGTCGAGAAGAGCTGAAACCACATCAGGTTCGTTTCTGGCAGATTGTAAATTTTTTGCGACAAGAGAGGCAGAAAGATGTGAAAGGATGCCCACCCGAAACCCTTGAGACAGACCGGTGATTAAATAATCGACGAATAACGGATCAGGATGGGAAGAGAGGTAGCTTGAAAGATTAGGTATATTGATAGGAGTAGATGGGTGTTTATTCAGAACTTTCTCCGAATTGGGGCTTTCCCTCGGGGAGCAGGTTTGTACCGGCGTGGACAAACAGACTTCGGGTGTGGATCCTTGCAAAAACTACAAATGTGAGCAAATTTGCAATTAGGAAAAGAACAAACAGCCTCATTGAATTGAAAACATAGAGGTGCACTATTAAAGTCAGTGACAGAGCGACCTCTGCTGTTTGACGAAAGTCTTACATTTTCAGTACCATGGGCAGCGCCTGGAACATTGCTAGCGAAGGGTTTAGGGCAGAATGAAGCTTTGTGACCGTGAGCACTGCAAATAGCACAGGCCAAGCTTTTTTGGCCTCCGAAATGGCGGACGAGCAGTTCGGTGTCAGTAACTGACCAGTCTAGCCTTGAATTGTAAAGGGCGATGAAAGAGGCAGATTTGGCAGAGAAAGAATTGTGGTATTCATAAAATAAAGTGCCCCCGTATCTTTGGTTGAAATCTGCCATCATGGTTAGATAAAGATCTAACTCTTCCCTTCTGTGGGGATAAACTTGACACAGAATATCTCTGTAGATACTAAAAGCAATAACAAACTCGCCAAATGAAAGATTATTCTGTAACCGCGGGTCGGAAGTTTTAAGGAGTACTGCCACGTCACCACAGTCAACCATTTTCCTGTCGGCAGCAGGCGAGGGAAGCAGTAAGGTAGCAAGGTTAATGTCCTTACCTTAGACAATATTAGCTCTTAGAGAGTTAGATATTGTTGCAGCGGCTGGAGAAACAAAACGCCTACCGAACGTTTGTGCTGGAGGTGCTGTGGAGAGGTTGAAATTTGAAGCCGCCGCCGGAGCAGAGACATCTTGGAAAGGCGACTGAATAGGAAGTAGAGGAGCTGGCAGGGTAGTTGAAGTCGAAGGCACGCTTGGAAGGATGCTTGTACCACAAGGAGAACACGGCTGTGGATTAACAGAAGAGTTTATGGCCGTATCTGCACTGGAATGAAGGTTGGTAAAGGAATGTTCGAATTTAGTCATTTTGGACTGCAGGCTTATGACTGTTTGAGAGAGGCTTTGAACGGCAGAGAGGAGCTGAAAATTCGTATCGGTAGAATCGTAGGTCTGTGGAGAAGATGGTACGAGGGCAGGCTGCGATGCTCTTTTTGCAGGAATAGGTGAGGAAGATTTAGCGGTTCTTTTCCTTCCGGTTTGGCTAGTTTTAGCTGTCGATGTCGATGCTTTTGAAGTCGAGGAAATAGAAACAGGTGGATTGCCCAGAGTGTGCTGGGCAAGGAGAAGTAGATCCTCTCTTGAAAGGCCTTGGTTAATTGGTATACCGGCGTCTTCAAGAACTTTGACTATGTTTTCAGAGGACCACTGCGCCCATGGGGAAGAATGGCACTGTATGCGCGAACTTCGCCGACCGGAGATAGGAGATGGCAGGACGATTCCATCGTCAGAATCAGAATATTCACAGACAATGTGCGATACTTGAGACATTTTGGTTGGCTACTGGACGCGAGCACAGAGTGAAAGCGTCAGCATCTGCGAACTCAGACGAGTGTAAGTAAGGATCTTTTATACTTCACATATTAGAACGTGATTGGATAGATGAGAAGGTAATACATGACGTAACAATTGAGTCTTCCTGGCGGAACTTACGCTACGCTTTCATTTCCCTGAGACCAGGGAACGAGACGATGCGTCCATTGGCGCCATTGGAACGCCCCCAGCGTGAATGCGTCTGAAGCATCTATGTCAACTAGTCCAATGGAAAGAATGAGCGTCACGGACGGGTGACGTCATGACCAGGAAATGATAAAAGCACATCATGTGCAAACCGGCATTAGCTTCGAAAATTGCCGAAGCAAGCCGATCACAGGGATGAAGGAAGTATGGCAGGGTGACGCATCGTCTCATTCCCTGATCTCAGGGAACTATGGTTACAATAGTAACCTGAGACGTTCCCTTACGAAGGGAACTCAACGATGCGTCCATTGACGCCATGGGAACGAGAATACCCAAAGTGCCAGAATTCCAAGTACCTGAGTGTCAGTCTGTTGTAACTAAGCACTAAGCACCTGAGAACCTGGGGCAGCATCCAGGTCTAAACTGTAAAATCTAACGAATGTGAGCGGAGAGGACCAGCCCGCCGCATCACAGACATCCCGAAGAGAAACCCCATATAGTAAGGCTTTAGAAGCCGCCATACTCCTAGTAGAGTGAGCTCGGACCACCAAAGGACACGGCTGGTCCGAGTACTCGTATGCAAGTGAAATAGCCTCAACTATCCACCTACTGACCGTCTGTTTAGAAGCAGGAAGACCCTTCTTAGGTGATCCAAAGCAAATCAGTAATTGGTCGGACTTCCTCAATGAAGATGTCCGATGCACATAAGTGTCCAGTGCTCGCACAAGAGGTTCAGTCTTTCCTGATCCGCAGATGCAAAACGAGGAGGACATAAAGCCTGCAGCACAATAGGCCTCGGAGTCAAGGTCGGCACCTTAGGGACGTATCCCTGTTTTGGATATAAGAATGCCTTGACAATCCCCGGTGCAAACTCAAGGCAAGTGGGGGAAACCGAAAGGGCCTGAAGGTCTCCAACTCTCTTAAGGGACGAAATAGCTAGCAGAAAGATAGTCTTAAAGGTAAGAAACTTATCTGAAACCGAATCTAAGGGCTCGAATGGAGCCCTAGACAGGCCTTCTAGTACTATAGCAAGATCCCAAGCTGGCACCCTAGTGTGAGTTGCAGGCCTTAGCCTCAAAGTGCCACGAAGGAAACGTGTAACCAGGGGGTCTCGACCCAACGAAGTACCCCCCACCAGGGCGTGGCAAGCCGCAATGGTCGCCACGTAGACCTTGAGCGTGGAAGGACATAGGCCTGACGTAAAGCGCTCCTCTAGGAACTCAAGTACTGTGTTCACAGAACAGTTAACTGGATCCCACTGATGTCGGTGACACCATAAAGAAAAAACTCTCTACTTAAGTGCATATAGTTTCCTAGTAGCTGGGGCTCTGGAGCTTAGAATGGTCTCAGCAGCCTCGACTGAAAGACCACTCTCTATGAGTTGGGCCCCCTCAGAGGCCAAACCCACAGGTTCCAAATCTCTGGTCGAGGGTGAAATATTGTGCCCCCGGCCTGAGACAGAAGGTCTCTCCTGATCGGGATCTCCAAGGGAGGACCGTCTAGGAGATGGATCAGGTCCGAAAACCAGATCCGACTTGGCCAGCGTGGTGCTACTAGCAGTAGGCTTATTCCATACCGACGGACTCGCTCCAGAACTCCTGGGAGCAGAGCAACAGGGGGAAAGGCGTACAGACGTAGCCTCGGCTACGTCTGCACCATAGCATCCAGCCCCAGGGGGGCTGGGTGAGTAAGGGAGAACCACAGAGGACAGTGCGTCGTATTTTGAGACGCAAACAGATCCACTTCTGCTTGGCCGTAAAACTCCCAGATTTTCTCCACCGCCTCGGGGTGGAGTCTCCAGTCCCCTGGCCTCAGCTCCTGCCTCGACAGGATGTCTGCTCCTATATTCTGGACCCCAGGAATATACACTGCCCTCAGAGAGAGTACCTTCCCCAGAGACCACAGGAGGATCTGGTGCGCCAGTTTGCAAAGTGGACGCGAACGCAGGCCCCCCTGACGGTTCAGATAAGAGACCACTGAAGTGTTGTCTGTTCGTACGAGCACATGATGGCCCCTCAGGTCTGGGAGGAACTGCCTCAACGCATTGAAGACAGCCATCATCTCCAGGCAATTTATGTGCCACGAGAGATGATAACTCTTCCACAGACCTTGAACCGAGAGGCCTTCCATTACCGCTCCCCAGCCGGTGAGGGAAGCGTCTGTCGAGATAGTAACTCGATGGCAAACAGCTCCCAACACAGGACCCTGGGTTAAGAACCAGTGCTTCCTCCATATAACTAAGGCACGAAGGCAACGCCGCGTGACCTTAATCATACGAAGTGGGTTTCCCCTCTGGGAGAACCCTCTGGTCCTGAGCCACCACTGTAAAGGCCTCATGTACAGCAGGCCAAAAGGTATCATGTTGGACGCTGCTGCCAAAAGACCCAACAGTTTCTCGAACTGTTTTAAAGTGCGTGACTGGCCTAGCTTCAGCTCTTTTGTGACTGACAGGATAGCAGCTACACGAACGGGCGATAGGGTGGCCCGCATCGTCACTGAATCCCATACCACACCAAGTAAACTGGTTCTCTGTACTGGAGAAAGCACACTCTTCTTGGCATTGAGCCTCAGCCCCAACATCTGCATATGAGCGAGGACGACACCTCGGTGCCGAACCGCCAACTGCTCTGATTCTGCTAGAATCAGCCAGTCATCGTTGTAGTTCAGAATACGTATGCCCTGAAGCCTGAGAGGGGCTAAAGCTGCTTCCACGCATTTCGTGAAAGTGCGGGGTGATAAAGCTAGACCGAAAGGAAGAACCCGATATTGGTATTCTTTGCCCCCGAAAGAAAACCTTAGGAACTTCCTGTGCTGAGGGAGGATGGAGATATGGAAGTAGGCGTCCTTCAGATCTATCATGACAAACCAGTCCTCGGATCTGATTTGAGTCACGATCTGTTTGAGTGTCAGCATCTTGAACTTTAGTTTCTGAACCGACCGATTTAACAGACGAAGATCTAAAATAGGATGCAACCCTCCATCCTTTTTTGGAACAATGAAATAACGGCTGTAAAAAACAGATTCTCGGTCGGGTGAGTACACCTGTTCTATAGCTTCTTTCGCTAACAGGGCCTTTACCTCTTGCTCCATTATCAGAGCCTGCTCGGGGTGCACCATTGTGGACAACACCCCGTTGTAACGAGGAGGACGAGAACCAAACTGGATTCTGTATCCTTTCTCTACAATCTGCAGGACCCAACGAGAAATATTCGGCAGAAGCTTCCACGCTGCCAGAAAATGTACTAAGGGAACCAGCCTCTCGAGGCTGGTCTCTGGTGTTACTGAGACAGCTAATTCTGGAGCCTGAAACATCATGGAAGGAACTACCTGAACTGGCTGCTCTAAAGCCCCCCTCAGAGGGCGCGAAACCGATGCTGTGCCGCAGCACCGCGACTCGCTGGAGACCGCTGCGCCCTGAAGCACCAAGGGTGACAGGGTTGGCAGAACAGTCTCGTGAGGACCCCGAAATGGAACGGGCACCGTATAATGAGGTGAACACCGCTCCACTTCGGTCGGGGCTGTCCTCACAGGCCTGACGCATGAACATCAGGACCTTTTTTTTGAGCCGAAGCCTTCTTCACCTGAAGAACGGTCCTTAGATCCGGCTTCGACTTAGAAGACTTCGGTTGAGAGGGTTGTGTCTGTTTCCAGTGTCTATGTAGAGGTGCACGAGACGCAACACTCTCTTTCTGTTGCACACAATATGATGAGCTCAACGGCTGGGGCTGCTCACGCCCAGCAGCCCCAGGGGGCTGGACACGGCGAGGGATAAACTTTTTAAAAGCGTCAGCTTGCTTTTTAGACTACTGAAATCTCTCGACGACCGCGTGAATTGTGTCGCCGAAGAGACCAGAAGGTTCAAGCGGAGCATCTAATAAAAAAGCTCGATCTTTTTCTTTAATCTCTGACAGATTTAACCATAAGTGTCTCTCAGTAGCTGCCATAGACCGCCCAATTGTTCTGGCGGTCTCCTTAGTAGCCCTGAGAGAAAGATCGGTAGCCCAACGAAGTTCTCGAATTTCGTCATGAGTAATTCCCTCACTATTATCCAGATCCCCCAGCAGGTCAGCTTGATAGGCCTGTAGCACTGCCATTTTATGCAGACATGCTCCAGCTTGACCTGCTGCCGTATAAGCTTTGCCCACTAAAACCGAAGTGGCTTTAAGCGGTCTAGTGGGCAAAGCCGAGGCTTTCAGAGACGATGCAGGACCAGGCGAAAGATAGCTGGCTAAATTCCGTTCCGCCTGGGGCATCGCCTCATAACCGTACACTTTTAGCCCTCTTATTCTCGAATAAGTGTTAACTTGAGGGCTAAAAAGTAGTGAAGAGTATGGTTTATTCCACGATTTCGATATCTCATTATGAAGATCGGGAAAGAAAGGAAGCCCTCGTGGTGGAGATAATGTCGTGGAAGATAAAAAGCGCTCGTCTAATTTACTTTTGGGACTTTTATTCTCAGATGGCCATTCAATATTTAATTTCTCTACCGCCCGCGACATAACATCCACCAGCTCATCATATGCTGGGGAAATAAATTGTGAATCTTTTTCCCCCATGTGTGTGCTTTCACTCTCCATACTCATAACATCGACCTCCTCGGAGGAAGAGCAATGAAGTAATGGAGGGCTCTCTCCCCTGGCGGAAGAAACCGCAGCGCGTGCTTACGACACCGGGGGGAGAGCGCTGGATCTTTCGGGTAAGGAAGGAGAAAAGGCCCGCTGACCTGTCTCCAACCCCTCTGAAAGATCCTTTTGCGATCCCCAGGAATGCATTCTCCGCGCCGCCTCGGCAGACGCTGGGGGCGTTCCCATGGCGTCAATGGACGCATCGTTGAGTTCCCTTCGTAAGGGAACCGAACCGCCAGGCGCAGACCTCTGTTTTTCCACTCCAAGGTGTCAGATGCAAACCTTAAAACTTCCACAAAAAAACACACAGACTGGATGAGGAGGACTGGAGTCAATCTAAAGTTAATACGGTACTTTTAAATTGACTATAAAAGAGAGGGAAAATAACCTTCCTGAAAGATTTGAAGTATTGGTAACATTAATGATTATTAACTATTAGGAACTTTTTTTCTATCATTTCTAGTATTTAAATAGGACAACTCTCAATGTCCAATATTATAAATGCAGGAATTATACATTGTAAACAAGGGGCACCACTACTATTTCTTACCTCTGTTATTGAAGTGGTGTATGAGTCTTCGGGCAGCAATGAGAGGAACAATATATGTTATGTCTTCTAAGGTAACAAACTGGAGATCACAATCCATCTGGACACCAGTCCATATCCATATCTGTTAATTTACCTTAGACAGACAGAATGATGCAAAGGCACAAGATTAACATCAAATATTTTGTACAAAGACAGTGGGTAGTTATCAGCCAGGTCCTCTACACTGACACAGACATAGGAAATACCTGAGTCAACAAGACTATTTTTCAATGCTCCTGTCTGCCTCGCTACCTGCTGTGAGTTTGTTTGCTTTGAGGCTGTAAGCTCCGTCTAAGCCTCGTTTTAGCTTCATATTTCTTTCTGTTTTGAACCATAATTTACTATCATTTCTAGTTGTTTTTACAACAGTTTACCCAACGTCTCAGATTAACCTTACATCGCTAGCTTCCGTTATTGTTAGTACAACACGCTAGTAACTCGCTAGCCTGTTAACACGCCAACCGTGCACGCTGTTATTTATTTATTTATTTTTCTTGCGCGCGCCCGCGCCTATGAGTTCATAAAAATCCCAGGTGAGTAAGAATCACATTTAACAAACACGGTGAGTTTGATCTTGTCCTGTTATTGTCACCTGCACTTCATGTCACATGTTTAGTATAGCCTTCTTCTTTGGCAATATAGGATTTATATGTGATAAATGCAAGGAGACAGTCAGGCTGACGGAGAAGATTTCAGAACTAGAGACAAGCATCCAAACTCTAATTGAGGATAGAAAGAGTTCTAGAGCTTTAGATACTATTTTGGATGCACCTAGCATAGTGAACTCTTTACATGATTCGGTTCCGGGTGAAGTAGAGCCCATGCAGCAGGACAATTGGGTGACAGTGAGAGATCGCTCTAGTCGCGGATCAAAAACCACTCTTCCGTTCCGATTACCATAACAAATCGATTTGCCCCACTCAGTGAAACACCCACTGAGAATTCTGTTGATTGTGCCCTGGTAATTGGTGAGTCGATCACACAGAACATGAAAATAGAGACACCAGCCACCATAATCACATGTTTGCCGGGAGCCAGAGCGCCTGACATCAAAGCATATTTAAAAGTGTTGGCTAACGCTAATCGTTAATTCTCTAAGATCATTATTCATGTCGGCACTAATGATGTTCGATCACCAAAATTAATATTAACGAGGTGTGTGCACTCGCAAGTACGATGTCAAGCACTGCAATTTGCTCTGGCCCCCTTCCTGTTCGCAAGAGTGATGAGATAGTTAGTAGATTGTGTTCACTCAATGGCTGTTTGTCTAAGTGGTGTCCGCATAATAATGTAGTAATGTAACCTGTTGAAAAGAGATGGTATTCCTCCCTCCTGGGATGGTGCTGCTCTTCTCTCTAGTAATTTGGCTCATAGTGTTAGAGCTCAAACATGACAATCTGGGGCCCAGGTCAGGAAGCAGACAGACTGGCTAAACCAGCTGCTAGCGGCCTTGCGTAACCAAAGTCAGATAAATCCCATCACATAGAGCCTCTTTCACCTAGATATCATCATATAAAGACTGTGTCTGTTCAACGAATTTGGAAATCCATCTAAGGTTAAAAAATCTAATTGATGTTCAACAAATAAAAAACAGATATAATACAGATGAGCAAATGATAAAGCTTGGGTTGCTGAATATTTGATCCCTTACTTCAAAATCACTCATAGTTAATGATATGATTTCAGATTAAAACCTAGATGTGCTGTGTTTGACAGAAACCTGGCTAAAACCAAACGATTACATTACTTTAAATGAGTCCACCCTGCAAGATTATAAACTGTTATAAACATGAACCTCGTCCGAAACGCAAAGGGGGAGGAGTTGCTGTAATTTAAAGTAATATTTTGGTGCTTAATGTAAAAATATATAGTATAAACGATAAATCACGTTTGAGAATTCTGCTGGCTACTGTATACAGACCACCAGGGCACCATAAAGATTTTATCAAAGAATTTGTGGACTTTCTATCAGAATTAGTATTGGCTGCAGATAAAGTACTAATTGTTGGTGATTTTTATATACACATAGATAATGAAAAAGATGCATTGGGATTGGCTTTTAAAGACATTGTAAACTCAATTGGAGTTAGACAACACGTGTTAGGACCTACTCAGTGTCGTAATCATACTCTAGATCTAGAGTATGCCGTTGAAATTCTGCAGCAGAGCGATGACATCTCAGATCATTATCTAGTCTCATGTAAATTACATTTAGCCAAGGCTGCAAAGCTTACTCTGTGTTATAAATGTTAAACCTATAACTTCTGCCTCTAAAGATTGCTTTATCAAAAATCTTCCTAATCAGTTTCATCATGTCAGCATCCCGGATAGCTTAGAAGAACTTGATATTGCAACAGAAACTTTTAACTCTCTCTTTTCCAGCACTTTAGACACAGTTGCTCTGTTGCGCTTAAAGAAGATTAAAGAAAATAGTCCAACGCCATGGTACAACGAGCACACTCAGGCCCTTAAGAGAGCAGCCAGAAAAATGGAGCGCAACTGCAAGAAAACAAAACTAGAGGTATTTCGGATTTCATGGAAGGAGAACTCAATTGCTTACAGAGAGGCTTTAAAAGCTGCTAGATCTTCTTATTTTTCAACCCTATTAGAAGAAAATAAACATAATCCTAGGTATTTATTTAAAACAGTGGCTAAACTCACGAAAAAGAAAACTTCAATTACAGAAGTTTCCAAGCAACACAGCAGTATTCACACAGCTTCATGAACTTCTTCACTTATAAGATTGATAATATCAGGGACAAAATTATAACTATGCAACTGTCTACTACAGCATCACATCAGGGAGTGCATTGTAGTCTCCCTGAGGAAAAATTTTGATTAATTTGTTGCTTTAGGAGAAGAAGCATTTTGCAAATCCGTTAATTCATCTAAATCAACAACTTGTATGTTAGACCCCATACCGACTAAGCTACTGAAAGAGATGCTTCCAGATGTCACAGATCCTCTTCTAAATATCATTAATTCGTCTTTGTCTCTAGGATACGTACCAAAAACCTTTAAGCTGGATATGATTAAACCGCTTGTTAAAAAAAGCAACTTGATCCTACAGAATTAGTCAATTACAGGCCGATCTCAAATCTGCCTTTTCTGTCAAGGATATTAAAAAAAGCAGTATCCACACAACTGTGTTCCTTTCTTGAAAGAAATGATATCTGCGAGGATTTTCAGTCAGGATTTTGACCGTACCATAGTATTGAGACAGCTCTCATTAGAGTTACAAATGATTTGCTCTTATCATCCGATCGTGGTTGTATCTCCCTATTAGTGTTACTCGATCTTAGTGCTGCATTTGACACCACTGACCACAACATTCTTTTAAAAAGACTAGAAAACTATGTTGGCATTAGTGGAATTGCACTAGCATGGTTTAAATCATACTTATCAGACCGTTATCAGTTTGTAGCAGTAAATGAAGAGATGTCTTATCGATCACAAGTTCAGTATGGCGTACCACGAGGCTCAGTACAAGGACCGCTGCTTTTCACCCTGTACATGCTACAATTAGGAGATATCATTTGGAAACATGGAATTAGCTTTCACTGTTATGCCAATGATACTCAGCTGTATATTTCTTCACGCCCTGATGAAACTTACCAATTCACAAAATTAATGGAATGCATAGCTGATATAAAAAAATGGAGGACTAGTAATTTCCTACTACTACATTCTGAAAAAACAGAGATTCTAATTATTGGACGAAAAACTTCCACACGGCTGCTCTGTCAAGTCTTCGTCGTCGGTTAGGAACCTGGGTGTGCTCTTTGATAGAAATCTTTCATTTGAAAGTCACGTGTCTAGTATCTGTAAAATCACATTTTTCCATCTTAAAAATATATCTAAATTACGCCATATGCTCTCATTGACAAATGCGGAAAAATTATTTCATGTGTTCATGACATCAAGGCTAGATTATTGTAATGCTCTACTGAGTGGTTGCCCTGCACGCTTAATAAACAAATTACAGCTAGTTCAAAACGCAGCAGCTCGAGTTCTTACCAAAAACAGGAAGTATGACCATATTAGCCCGGTTCTGTCAACACTGCATTGGCTTCCTATTAAACATAGTATAAATTTTAAAATATTGCTGATTACTTACAAAGCACTAAATGGTTACGCTCCGCAGTACTTGAGCGAGCTCTTAACGCATTATAGTCCTTCACGTCTATTGCGATCTCAAAATTCCGGCCAGTTAATAATACCTAGAATATCAAAATCGACTGCTGGCGGTAGATCCTTTTCCTATTTAGCTCCAAAACTTTGGAACAATCTTCCTAACATTGTCCAGGAAGCAGACACACTCTGCCAGTTCAAAGCTAGATTAAAACATATATCTTTGACCTAGCATTCACATAATACATTATCGACTTCTATAATTCAATGTTTAGGATGTATAGATTAGGTCAGCCGGAACTGGGAACACTTCCCTTAAATCCTGATGTACTCGTTACATCATAAGAAGAATGGCATCTACGCTAATTTTAGTGTCTTTGTTTATCCCGAGGTTTTCCCGCAGCCTGCCGGATACAGGCTGTATCCAGATCTGACTAGGACCTTCGGCTGGACCCAATGACAATGCAGTGCTGAAGTGCAAACTAGCCTCTCCATATGGAGGATCCCTTTACCACTCTACAGATAAAGCGTTGTGGGGAATTCGGTTCGCGTACCTAACCCGAAGTGATACAATTAAATAAAATTCTGTATCAAATTTATAGGCAAGACAAGTAGTTTGTTTAGGCATGATTTGTAGGGAATTACAAACCTCCGCACATATATTCAAACGCTCATAACTACTAAATTCTTAATGCACATGTAATCGCCATCAGCGTTTATCAAAGGTTCGCGTTTAAAGTCTGTTTAGAGAGAACAGCGTCGTCTTAGTGACCCCTAATTTAATAACAAACGATAATTTCAACGGATGAGAATCAATCAAAACTAACTTTAGCTGGAAAATAACATTAATCAATAACTGCTATAAAGCCAAAACAATATGTTTACTTAAATTATGTTTACCTCTGTAAAGCTGCTTTGAAACAACCTACATTGTTAAACGCGCTATATAAATGAAGATTACTTGACAAAATAATCTTGTGAGTTGTTCAATATCAGTGCAAATTTTCCAAAGGTGTAACCCAAGTCACTGTCCTCCATAACTTCTGGTATTTGGTGCCCTTGGAAGTAACAGCTGGTGTCACTAATGTGGCCTCATGAATGCCTCTCAACCTAACAGCTTCTTGGATGCCAAAGTTATATAAGTGGCTATCAAATTCATTAGCTTGCTGCTTTTGAAGTCTTGGTGTGAAGAGACTGCCAGCCTGAAGATAGGCTTGCAGAAGCTGGTGTATCTCTGCCAAAGTTATGCAGCTTTCTTGCACACTGCTTGAAATATGTGTGCTTGCTTTCGAAACGCAAAAGTCCACAACCAAATTAGTGGACCAAAATGAAGTATGAGTTCTGAATAGTGCAGTTAGAAATGGTGCTTTGGTTTCAGTGGTGTAGTTGGAAACTCTGAGAATCTAGAATCAATATACTGCTCAATGAGAGCTTTCAAATATGCTACCTGGTTAGTATGTATTTTGGGAGCTGTCACCATATTAACTATTTCTCGAGGCAGCAGGCACAACTGCCAAATCTCATCCTCCAATGGATTTTTTATGCGATCACCTACTAGCAGTGGGAGTAACTGTAGCAAACACCAGTTTTGAGCTGCATTACCACCCAACTTTTGACTGTCTGCTCGAATTTCACATGGTTTATTGTTGCCATCAGCCCCAGCATACTTAAAAGTAGATATGATCCTATTCAGCTGGTTGTAAATGAAATGTTTTCCCACAGTGACAAGCTGCTTGATGTACAGAGACAGATATGATAAAACGACACCTTCAAAAAGGCAATGTCCCAAGCATGGTGGGAGTCCTGGATCACATACATAGAAGTGTTTTAGGATATTAAACACAAATTTTTTTTATTAACACAGTGTTTTTTTCTCCCTGATCCAAAATGCATCATCAACCTCAAAATGCACAAGACTGTCATCATGGATGTCACTGTCATGTCTACAGTTTGATGCATCATTATCTATTATACAGGGTTTTCCAAAGATTCTCCGTGTTTTCTGCTGATGTGAGTTGTGAAAGATGATTTCACATGAAAATATTTTTCACAGTTGGGAAAGGGGTAAGGTAACTTTTTTCCCATCTCGTATATGCCGTTTTAAATGATCGCACAAGCTATGCAAATTGGGAGATGTATGCTCGCATCCCGCAACCTGACAAATCACAGCATCCATTTGAGCAGGTTTGCAGTTAACCTTATTTGGCTGTGTGCTTACGACGCATGTGTGACTTTAGTGCAGACAGAGTCTGCAAGTGCAAACTACAAGGACAAGTCAGCAAACCACAGTTGAACCTAAAATTACCCAGGTTCCTATGCATTATAATATGCGTTCGCACAGATAACTTGCAGTGTTTGCACGCAAACTGCGCAACCATTTTGACTGTTGCTTTTTCGAACAGTCTGTTAACGACAGATATGAGAGTTGTCAGGTAATGTTTACGTTTTAATATAAGAGTCATATAACGTTGGTATAATCACCAGCTTCTGCTCATTGAATTGATGTTAGCTTACCAGTTTCCTCAGATGACGGTAACTGCCAGAAAAGAATTCCAAGACAGCTCAGACGTTCCAAATGGCGGTTCTAACAGCAAACTTTAAATAAAAACAAAAGATTCACTTCAAAACGAATGCGATAAACGCCATTTTTGTAAAAAATGAGTTTGTCATGTCATTTTGCTGTGTTCTGAACCTATTCACTGCTCCATCAACGTTTCATGCCAAATCGCTTTATTTCCTTGTTTAAAATGTACTGCAAGATCCAGTTATTTTCCAAAACGGGATAAGCGCCAAACCTATTTTTAGCCTAAACGCGATAAATCCTCTCTCGACCAATCAGAATTCAGTGAGCGTTCCACGCAATCCAACACGGCGGCGCTCTGAACAGAGGTTTGTTTATGTTCATTCATTATTCAAAAAGAGTGAGAACACTTTTGATGGCCTTGATGAGCCACTGAGACCTTTTCCTGGGGGAAGAAAACGCAGACTGGACAAAGAAAATCACCAAAAAGAACAAAAAAAGAAGGCTCGTCACTCGGTTGGCGCGATAATACCAACAGTGGGATGTCAACATAAAGTTGCCGCAAAAGGTTTCTGTCAGGCCGAGAGGCTGTCGCCGGACGATCTGATAAAAAACACAATCTACCATAGCAACTTATCATGGTCAATATAAAGGCCAGTTTATCTCGTTTATCTATCTGTAGGCTAGTACGTAGAACTATTCAGTACTTTATATGTCACATTAGCATGACATTACTTTTTTCACCGAATGACTATTAGCCTAAATGTGTAACTAAATTTAATTTATATTCATTTATATGAGTCCCTGATTATATGTTGCATGTTTTTTTTGTTGTTTTTTTTTTCAAAGACAAACCATACATTTTTGAAAAAAACTTGATGGATTTATAGCGTTTTGGAAAAAACTTGATGGATTTATAGCGTTTTGGAAAAAAAAAATTAACTTTGAATTTATAATAAACAATATTGTTGTTTGATTTAATAATCGTTGTTCAACATGTTCAGACTGAGCCAAAAAAAACATTTTAACAGGATAAATTGAATATTCACAAAATGTGTGGGTCTAGATAAAAAAATTAATTTTCCTGAAAACTACTGAAATGGATTTATAGCGTTTTGGAAAAGAACTCCTCAAATACTGTTGTAATACAACCTCCGTCTTTAGTGCTGCCTCACCTGTCTTTCCGTTTTTCAAGATAGTTTGCTGTTAACATAAAGTTTCCATAGAGTACTCCTGCTTAGCTAATTTACATTAAAGAGGCAGAAGAACAATTAAAAAGGCATTTTTTTCTGTTTTACTAACTGTTAGTCAATGTAAACTTTATTCACCACGTTGAAGTTATCACAATGATGACGGCAGTCACGTTACCACCAGCCTTGACAAACAGGCAGAAAAAAAAGGGCTCTTGACAACAGGAATACTGATTTTGCTTAACTCACTCAATAAGCAGCACTGGTTCATGTTAGGTTGTTGTTAATAAGTGAATGCATTTGAAAATATCTCTGTTTTACATAAAATAATTACAGAAATAGTACCAACCTTTTTGTTGAGTCTTTCCTCAGTTGTCCCCACCAACCGAACCCCCCCCCCCCCCCCTTGAAAATAAGTCTCCATTGTCATTGGTCAGTTTTTTGCAGGCATTGTTGCTACTGTAAATCGACTTACAGTAGAGAATAATTACAGTAGTGAACATATTTTCCCATAATTCTTTGCTATTTACAGTAATATACTATTGGCACATTTAACAGTATTATACTGTACATATTACAGTAGAATACTGTTCAAATGACAAAAATCTGTTACAGTGTATCCATGCTCCACAGCGCTCCCCCCCCCCCCCCCCCCATCACGTTTCTCTTTTTAATGAAAACACTTAGCAGATTATTGCTGACATATAGAAAAGTTAACAAAAAAAGTTTATTGTACAAATATTTTATTTTCGATATTTATATGAAATATATATTTTCCAAAACATGTTTTACTTTAAAACTATGAGAAAATGTAAGTATTTACACAACAAGTGGCAAAACCTTTACCCAGTTTCATTCAGTCAAAAATAAGTCTTATGGGTTTGGAACAACATGAGTAATTGATGATAGTATTTCCATATTTGGGTAAACAAATCTTTAAGAGAACTGCAAAAACCTAATTGTAAAACGTACAAGAATGGTAAGAAGTTGTAAAAACATTTCCTTAAAAACCTCAAATCTACACTTTACTTTACAAACACTTTATACAAGTAATATATTGTAAAACATAAACTGAAAGAAAATAACCTTCGATATTGAAAAACCCACCTACAAAATACACACTCATATTTGGATATTAGAACTCTATCATATTAGCATGGCTCTATTGCACCCTTGCTTGACCTGACACATATTCTGCCCTATGAGTTCATTGGCTAAATTAACAATCAATCATCCATATTAATTATGCCTATAAAAGTGCAAACATTTGATCAAGTCAGTTGCATGGGATCACAGTTGAGCTCAATCTTTGCAATGTCTGTCTTTCTTTACACACTCTTGTTTATCTTTCAATGTCATGCAAAGGCAGAAAAGCATCTTTGCCGAATGATGGGAGACCCAAAGTACCCGCTGTTATCCAAGGATGGAGACGTAACTATTGGAGCACTTTTTTCAGTCCACGGTATAGAGTCATTACCTTCATTGGAGTTTACACAAAAACCTCTGCTTCTATCATGCTCAAGGTTTGTTACTCTGAAAACTATTTTATATAATCCTTACAGCAAATATGTAATATCAATAATATAATATAACATGTGGAATGATAATGTATTTCATAAAAAATAAAAGTGTTCGGGTCTGTGTTTAACAAACTGGTTTAATATGTTTACAGTGTGAGTCTCAGAGATTTTCGAATGGCTCAGACCATGATCTTTGCCATTGAGGAGATTAACCAAAGTCAAAGTTTGTTACCAAATGTTTCTATTGGCTACAAAATTTATGATACCTGTGGGTCAAGACTGTCTTCAATGAGTGCAACTATGACATTGATGAATGGTCCAGAATTTACAGCAGAAAACAGATGCAATGGACAGTCTCCTATACATACTATCATAGGAGAAACAGAGTCTTCTGCCACAGTGATTCTGTCCAGAACTACAGGACCTTTTAAAATTCCAGTGGTAAGGTGCAACAACATCAGAAGTTGGACATAATCACCATACTAATGAATTTTTAACTGTTTGCTTTTTTTCCTCAGATAAGTCCTTCAGCCTCATGTGAATGTCTCAGTAATAGGAAAGAATACCCTTCCTTCTTCAGGACTATTGCTAGTGATTACCACCAGAGCAGAGCACTAGCTTACATAGTAAAACATTTTGGCTGGTCTTGGGTGGGAGCTGTGAACAGTGACAATGACTATGGAAACAATGGAATGTCAATATTTTTGAATACAGCCCAGGAGGAGGGAATTTGTGTGGAGTACTCTGTGAAATTCTATCGAACAGAGCCAGAAAAACTACAAAAAGTAGTAGACACAATAAAAAAAGGAACTGCAAAAGTGATTGTTGCATTTCTTACCAGTTCTGAAATGTATAATCTACTTGAGCAGCTAAGTATTCAGAACATTACAGACCTCCAAATGATTGGAGTTGAAGGATGGATAACTTCAAAGAGTCTGATCATTCCAAACAGTTTTCGTGTGCTGGGAGGGTCATTGGGGTTTGGAGTAAGAAAAATAGATATTGAAGGTTTAGCAGATTATGTTATAAAAGCTTTCTGGGAAACAACGTTTCCATGCCCACAGACTGAGGGGAATTTTTCTCAATATTCATTAAGTTGTAACAAACATCACGATCTACTTGCACTGAAAAACTACAATGAAGATGTGCCTGAACAAAGATATTCAAGCAATGTCTACAAAGCAGTTTATGCTGTGGCTCATTCACTACACAGTCTACTCAAGTGCAAAGAACAAGCAGGTTGTGAGAAAGGCCTGACAATACAACCACACCAGGTAAAATAAGTAAAACATAAGCGGCAGGGTAATGAAAAGTAAGAGGATAGCTCTATTTCTGTTTGAAAATATCTTAAAATGCCTTTTTCTCAATAGGTTGTTGAGGCTCTGAAAAATGTAAATTTCACTGTAAAGATGGGAGATCGTTTGTGGTTTGACAGCACTGGTGCTGCAATAGCTCAATATGAAGTTGTGAACTGGCAGAAAGACTCAAAAGGATCAGTCCAATTTAAACCAGTGGGATACTATGATGTCTCACTTCCTCCTCATCAGCGCTTTGTGCTCAACACTGAAAACATAATCTGGGCTGGAGGACAGCTAGAGGTAAGGCAATAACATGTTTGGCCTAAATAGTTTCTTGAAACTGGCAGAACAAATTGGTAAAATACTTGCACTGTCTTATACAAATTACACGAGGGTAAGAAGAACACATTTAAAAATAAACAATCTGCACCTGTTTTATTCACAAGATAGAAAATTTGGTTCCTCTATGGTCAAAAGCAACAGCAGAGCGCAGTGCAGAACCAGTATTAAACAAAGAACAGTACTGTGGTGGTGGTGGTAATGGTGATTATTTTTTGTAAAAGCACTTTCAAATGATTTTGTTCCAATATCTTTGCATCATTTAAAGATTAAAATATATATACAGTAGAGTAATTATAGGAAATGTATCTTCATTCATCATTCTATTTGTCTATGTAGAAGCCAAGGTCTGTGTGCAGTGAGAGCTGTCCTCCAGGCACTAGGAAGGCTGCACAGAAAGGAAGACCTGTCTGCTGTTATGACTGTATTCCATGTGCAGAAGGAGAAATCAGTAATGAGACAGGTAATCTTTATCACATTTCACAATTTTAAAGTAAACCATTCCTTTTTGTGTTTCCCCTCTTGGATTGCAGTTTCTGGAGGCAGTTTCTTAGCAAAGGAGTTAAATTAAATTTTGTTTCTAACTATAAGTATCATTACTTTCTTTTCAGATTCAAATAACTGCAAGCAGTGTCCAGGGGAATATTGGTCTAATGCTCAGAAAAATAAATGTGTGTTAAAGGCTATAGAGTTTCTGTCATTCAGTGAAGTTATGGGTATAGTGCTAGTCTTTTTCTCGCTGTTTGGAGTAGGATTAACTGTGCTTATGGCAATTCTTTTTTACAGTAAGAAGGACACCCCAATTGTAAAAGCTAACAACTCAGAGCTGAGCTTCTTGCTGCTCTTCTCATTGATTCTTTGTTTCCTCTGTTCACTTACTTTCATTGGTCGGCCCACTGAGTGGTCCTGTATGTTGCGTCACACAGCGTTTGGGATCACTTTTGTCCTCTGTATCTCCTGTGTTCTGGGGAAAACAATAGTGGTGTTAATGGCCTTCAGGGCTACACTTCCAGGAAGTAATGTCATGAAATGGTTTGGTCCTCCTCAACAAAGACTCTGTGTTCTTGTCTTTACACTTATACAAGTTCTTATCTGTGTGCTATGGCTAACAAAATCACCCCCATTTCCCTACAAAAATTTGAAATATTATCATGAAAAGATCGTTCTTGAGTGCAGTCTGGGTTCTAAAATAGGTTTTTGGGCTGTTCTAGCTTATATTGGTCTACTGGCTGTCTTGTGCTTCATTCTGGCTTTTCTGGCTCGCAAACTGCCTGATAACTTTAATGAAGCTAAATTCATCACATTCAGTATGATTATATTCTGTACAGTATGGATCACATTTATCCCATCTTATGTCAGTCCACCTGGAAAACTCACAGTAGCTGTGGAGATATTTGCCATTTTAGCTTCAAGCTTTGGTTTACTTTTCTGCATATTTGCACCTAAATGTTATATAATTTTGTGTAAACCTGAACAAAATACAAAGCAACATCTGATGGGAAAAATTTCCATATAGATTGAATTAAAAAATAAACAGATATTAACATTGCATATTTTGGTGTTTATTCTGTAACATAAATAATGTTAAAGCATGTACAAAAAAACAGATTAACAATCAACCCTGAAACTTTTACATCACATATTTATATGTTATTCAGTAACAAAAAGCCAAATCAATATGATGTCATAGGTATTTGAGTGTATTTTAGGTCAAATGTTGTTCAACCATGTTTGCATCGACACTAAAACGTACAACATTAATGTATTACCTGCATCTAAAAGGTTAACCATTTATGTATGAACTTTACAGAACTGTATTATGCATCCTTATTTAATCTCTGAAATTTGAATTAATGGAATTAATCAGTTGATTCTATTGTATTTATGATCATTGAGATTGTTTTCTTTCACATTTATTAAATGCAGTTCGCTCATATAATTAATTTGAAATTATAACATTTCATTCTGTTCTGTATGTCATTTCATGTCAGATCATTTCAAAGGATTACATCATTCTGAACATGACTACACTATAAAATCGTAACATTAATACAAGTTAAATAATAATTTAACCATTACATCATGTAATTTTTATTTTGTTTGCTGTGGAAAATAAAAATATACCACAAACGTACTATAAAAATTATCATAAAGTAAAACATTTTCCAATCCAATTTCCAATCACATAAAAAAGCCCTCCCATGGATGAATGATAACATTTGTAGTTTTAGGAGAAAATGTCGTAAGACAGAGCGTCTGTGGAAAACAACTAAATTAGAGGTACACAGACTCCATTTAAAATATATGATACTGGTTCTGAATGAGTTGATAAAACAGGCTCGCTCGGCTTATTTTTCCAAACTTATGTCAGGTAAGAAGAAAAATCCTAGTCTTGTTTGACACCATCGAAAATCTAACTGCACCTTCAGCTCCTCTTGTGCCTGTGTACACACATGAAGATTGTAACAATTTTTTGTCATTTTTTTGTGAACGAAGTACACAACATTAGGGCCAGTGTCAAAGTTCCCCTAATCATTGTGTGTTCTACTGAATGCCCAATGGTGTTGTCTTGGTCGTCTTTCACTCCTGTCAGCCTACAGGATGTGAAGACATTAATAGGAAATATGAAACCATCTTCCAGCCCCGCTGACATTGTCCCAACACCCCTGTTGTTGAAAATGTTCGACATCGTTGGCCCCGTGTGGTAAAAATAATTAACCTGTCACTTACATCTGGCTCAGTCCCCAGCTACTTCAAACACGCTGTGGTAAACCCGATCCTTAAAAAACCCAATCTTGACCCTTCAGAACCTAATAACAATAGGCCCATATCAAAACTTCCAATTATTTCAAAAATTTTGGAAAAAGTAGTGGCATGCCAGTTGACTTCCTTTATGGAGCAGCACAACTTATTTTATATTTTTCAGTCTGGTTTCCGGAAAATGCACTCCACTGAAACAGCTCTTATCAAAGTCTCTAGTGATGTGATGATGGCAGCGGACACTGGCCGCTAAACTGTACTTGTACTTCTCGATTTGACTTCTGCTATTGACACGGTAGATCACAGTATACTGATCAACCGGCTTCAAAATGAGATCGGACTTTCTGGATCTGTCCTCCAGTGGTTCTCTTCCTATATTCAAGACAGAACCTTTAATGTTTCTATAAACAATGTACAGTCAGATGTGACCAATTTGTCCTGCGGAGTGGCACAAGGGTCAGTTTTGGGCCCTATTTTGTTTTTACTGTACATTTTGCCACTTGGTCATATTATGGGTTGTTTTAAGGATGTATCGTATCATCTCTATGCCGATGATGTCCAGTTGTATTGTTCTTTCAATGATGCTGAGTTCCATCGATTGTCACTGTTCTTAGAGTGTGTCTCCTCTATCAAAGACTGGCTGGCCACTATTTTTTTGCAGATAAATGCAAGTAAGACTGAAACATTGATCTTTGCTCCAGACCACAAGATCCCGGAGATCAAACAGCACCTTGGCTTTCTTAGCTCCTCTGTCAAATCCAGCCTCAGAAACCTGGGGGTTGTGTTTGACCAGGCAATGTCTTTGGAGATACACTCAAAACAGCTTGTCCGAAACTGCTTTTATCACCTCAGGAAAATCTCTAAAATACGCAAAATGTTGTCAAAGAAGGACCTGGAAATTATTATTCATGCTTTCATATCAACTAGACTTGATTATTGCAACTCTGTCTTTACCTTCTTGAATAAGTCTGCTCTGAACAAACTGCAAATGGTCCAAAATTCTGCTGCTAGACTTCTAACTGTTACCCCCCGAAGGTCTCATATCACTCCCGTTTTGTTGACTCTCCACTGGCTCCCTGTAAAATATAGGATGGTCCCGAAGACTCGTTATAAAACCAGAGGAGACCTGTCTTTTCAGTATGTTGCCCCCAGACTGTGGAACGCCCTGCCCCTGTCTCTGCGTCTGGCTGACTCTGTTGACTCTTTTAAAAAAGATCTGAAGACTTGTTTAAGAAAGCTTTTGGTTGATGGGTTTTAACTAGTGTCACTTTGATTTTACATATGTACTGTATATACATTTTATTTTTTTTACATTGTGTATATGAGGTTTTGTTTTTACCTTTCTCGTGTACAGCACTTTGTGATTTTATCTGTGAAAAGCGCTTTAGAGGGACCCTCGCCATCATCCAAATCTTTAAGGAGGTCGGCCTGGTACGCCTGCAATATAGCCATCGCATGCAGGGACGCACCAGCCCGACCAGCCGCCATATATGCCCTGCAAACCAGTGATGATGTTTCTCTACATGGTTTGCTGGGCTTTAAGCGAAGATGCCGCTTCAGGAGAAAGATAACTCGCCAAAGCTTCCTCCATCTGCAGCATCTTGCCATACCCCACCTCCTTCACACCCACCACATTACTATAATCACACGAAGTGGAGAGTGAGATGCGAGAGGAGTGGGGTTTTTCCCAGGATCTCAAGATCTCTTTATGGAGATCTGGGAAAAATGGCAAACCCCGGTGCTGAGGCTGTGATCTGTGCTGCAGAAATCTCTCGTCTAATTTACTGTGACGAGAATCTTCCTGCTTACCTTGTGGCCAGCTGATGTTGAGTCTGGCCACAGCAAGCGGCACAACCTCTACCAACTCCTCATATGCGGGAACATGAGCTGGCGAGTCATACTCATGTCCCTCGCTCCCGATGCTGAGAACGACAGCTTCCTCAGAAGCAGATAGTTCCAACACCGGGCACTCGTCACGGGCAGAAGAAGCCGCAGGGCGGGCTTCTGTACAGTGAGCGAGTGTTATCGAATCTGCAGACGATGAACGAGCAAGTGCCTCAGCAGTCTCGTTCTCATCTGCCAGATACTTTTGCGAACTCAGCTTCCGCACCGCCTCAACGGATGGCCACTCTCATTAAATATAGCCAAGCGGGAGCGCAACACTCTTAATGGTAGTGCTTCACAGTGTGCACAAGCAGATCCCTCAAGAGCTGCCTGTGCGTGTTGCGCTCCCAAACAGTTCACACAAAGTTGATGTGTGTTCCCACCCGTGATGAATCTTGGGCAGGGGTACACATCGAACAAACTGTTCACTCGCCATAATATATAAATATAATAGACAGACAACACCAAATAGACAGACAGTTTCAACACAGAGCGCTTGCTGAAGAGCGAAAGCTAATGTGTGTGTGCCGGCGTCCCTTTTATATGCCGTCACATATGCTACGTCATGACGCAGCACCAATCAGGATTGGACTAGTTTTATATTTACTTCAGAGGCGCACGCTAAGGGAGCGTCCCCAAAGTGTCGATTCTCGACGCAGTGTAGATTTCCCTCGAAAGGGAACCAGGAATGTTTCATTTGTCAACTCTGCACCCTGGTTTACATTGAATCTTCGTCTGCTAAAAGTCAAGGGGGGTCGATTAGAACCCTTGTATTCCAAGACTGGACTTGTAGTTCATAAAGATTTGTATGCTGATCACATGCAAGTTTACAAGACTGCACTTTCCACAGAGAAAGCAGATTATTATGCAGGTTTAATTGGATCTGATGTAGGAAACCAAAAATCTCTATTCTCTGTGTTTAACACTATTTTAAAGCCACCTGAGTGTCCTAACTGGCAAATAAACTCTACAGAATTGTGTGAAGCATTTATGCTCTTTTTTAATAAGAAAATTGAACACATCCACCAGCAATTGGTTTCACCAAACCCTGATTGTAACATAACTCATTCTAGCTTTGTGCCGATCTCCCTTATTTTCATTTTCTGCTTTTAAAATTCCAACAGTTGAGGACATTTGTTCCATTGTACAAAAATCTAAACCTGTCACGTCAACTGGATCCATTACCGACTCACTTGGTTAAAGCTGGTTTATCATTTCTTTCCTCTTTAATCACTGATATTATGCATACATCACTTCTTACTGGTATTGTCCCTACTGCCCTTAAAACTGCGGTTATAACACCTATTCTTAAGAAACCTGGGACAGACAAAGAATTTTGCTAATTTTCGACCTATTTCAAATCTGCCGTTTTTGTCAAAAATCCTGGAAAAAATAGTTGCTCTTCAGCTCCGCGAACATCTCTCTTGCAATAGTTTATATGAGCAGTTACAATCAGGGTTTTGTGCTTTTCACAGTGTCGAAACTGCACTTGTAAAGATTTCTAATGATTAATTACTAGCGGCTGATGCTGGTCTTCTATCAATACTTATACTTCTTGACCTTAGTGCAGTATTTGACACCATTTCACATCCCATACTTTTGAGCAGGCTGGAATCCATTGGAATTACTGGTATGGCTTTAAGCTGGTTTCGTTCTTATCTCACAGATCGCATTCAATTCGTACAACTTAAACAGTTTCAATCAAAACCCACTTTTGTTGTCACTGGTGTTCATCATTTATCTTTTACCTATTGGCAGCATTTTTAGTAAATATGATATTCATTTTCATTGTTATGCCGATGACACCCAACTTTACCTGTCTTCTAAACCTTCTTCAAAGTTTCCCTCCTCTGTTCTTGTTGAGTGCTTAAGTGAGTTAAAAAAATGGTTTTCAAGTAATTTACTAAAATTGAACAGCAGTAAAACAGAAATTCTTCTTGTTGGTTCAAAAAATACAATAAGTCGAATATTTCTTCTATGGTAATCGTAGTGTTCTGTTCCTCTGTCGAATCAGGTTAAAAGTTTAGTATAAAAGTTAAAAGTTTTATAAATCATCTGCGTCCTGTCCTTTCACTCAAGAGTACTGCCACGCTTGTGCATGCTCTTGTAACATCAAGAATCGACTATTGTTATGCTTTGTTTTACGGGTTTCCTACCAAATCTCTTCATAAATTACAGTTAGTACAAAATGCTGCAGCTCGAGTCATTACCAAAACTTCCATTTTCCAACACATTTCTCCTGTTTTACGGAAGTTGCATTGGCTCCCAGTTAAATTACATGTAAATTTAAAAATTGTACTTTTAAATGACAAAGCACTTAACAATTTGGCTCCTCCATATTGTAGCAATAATCAGATGATCAGCGCAATCATGTGGTTTTAATCAACTATGTCTCTAATTAAGTAAACACTCCTCCATTCTTCAGATTGTGAAAGAAACAGATGTCATGGGACTTTTTAAGTTACTGATTCACACACAAGCAAATGGCGATGGGACTTAATTAAATGACCGATGCCAGAAGTGCCCCCGCGGCGTTTCTCGCTGATAAGTAATCACAGGGTCCTCTGTCTTACCACATGTGACCCAACAGGGGCGCCTCTCTGGCCGGAGATCCCGTGGTGTCCCCTCTGCAGGACACCTCACAAACACAGACAACCTTGTGTAATGAACCACACTGGTCATTGTAATCCAGACTTAAAACTCATCAATTCAAAGAATACGCACACACATATCATTGCCCGGGAGGGGGGTGAGCAAAAGTTCACCACATCTTCACCAACGAATGACCCAGCCACGTCCACAGTACACACACACATATACAAGAACTTTTCTCCAATCTCCTCAATTGAGAGACTTGTACTATGATATATTCGATATGTTTTTATGTTTGCCCATGTTCCATTGGGGTTAGATGTGATCGTATTATAATTCTAAATGAACAGAGGTGCTTTTAGATGCATTTTTAATGTAACTGTGTTTTCCTATAATGTTTGTATGTCGTTCTTCACACCTTTAGAATCCTCTTGATCTGACCAAACCATATATATATGGGTGCAAACCGTAAAATGTATGTTACTATGTTTTATCATCTCTGGAGTAAAATTTAACGCATTTTTACATCACGGTCATGAAACATGCAAAGTCGATCTCGAGGGAACAAAGGAACACTTATCCGCACACTTTCCTCCCAGCTGATTGGTGCATTCACGCCAGAGGAGGCGTAAACAAGTGTCTTTAAAGAAGACCACCAAGCACCTCATCTTTGGTTTTTTTTAGTAGTTAGAAGAGTAAGGAGGGGGGAGAAAGAACTGCATCTTTGGGGGAACTCCCTTCTTCGAGGGAACTTCGACTTTGGTCTGGACTCTTCCCTCTCCTTCGATCCGATGTAACCATCATACTCGTGATCCCCCGCCCTAGGGGATCTTTCCTCTTCTTTTCTTTTGCTTAAGTTTGTTTTTCCTTTGTTCATTTCAGCAGAAATGAACTTAGTCTGAATTATTTATTTGGTAATTTACGTCAAAGACCTTTAAGCCTTCTTTGAAACTGCGCGCTCCAGACCGCAGCAAACCACGTGACGCTCCAACGGAACACACAAAGACCAGCAGCTCACACACGCCGCAGGGCTCAGACACCTGAGAACTATATGCAAGTATATTTGAGTTACCAAGATTTTAGAGCATTAAGACTGTTTTTCCGTGTTGTCTCTTAAAGGTTTAAATGTCCAGGTGAATTTTGCCAAGCTGTGATCCTACGGATCTCTCTCTCTCTCTCTCTCTCTCTCTCTCTCTCTCTCTCTCTCTCTCTCTCTCTCTCTCTCTCTCTTCCCAACTCTCTCTCCCTCTCATTTTTATCTTCCTCTCTCATCCTATTTTAATTCGTGTTTGTAATGTTTTTCGCTTTGTTTGTTTCGGGTGTATATACATAAATTCTGTGTGAATTGTAGTTCGATGTATTATTAGTCCAACTATTAAAACCATTATATTCTTGATTGCCTTCTGTCTAAAATGCTCATTTTACAAAGTCAATGAGATCTCGATCCTATAGCTACAAAGCTTTCATTATTGACTACGTTGCGTAGTCCAATTTTATAAACACAGGAAAATTAACGTTCACGGCCAGAAAATTGATATTTCTTGGAGTTTATAAGAAGGGATAACTTTGTTGAGAAGTTGATAAGTTAATCTTACGGCCGTTTGCTGGACAAACAGTTCGATAGCTAAATTAACTCCCTTAAAGGTTATCTCATATAATCGATCTGAAAATGGACCATTGACATATGAATGAAGAATTATAATTCGTTGTGATTGATCATTCGTGTGTACAATCAATCTATTTTCAACTTCGATAATTTAACTGTAATATGCAATATATTAATCATATTCATGATTAATTATTAAAATTCCCTATATATAATTTGAGCTAATTTAATGTAAAACTAAATGTTGTTACAATATCTTCAAGATCTTCTTCATATACAGGTCCCTCTAAAAACAAATGAAAGTTTAAAACATATCTAAAACATATGAAAGTTTAATTTTTATCATTACATTCTGGAAAATAATGAACTTTATCACTATATGCTAATTTTTTGAGAAGGACCTGTACACACTCCTTCCCGCACTCTAAGATCTGCTTCGGCACTTACTCTTGTTCTGCCACGCACTCGAACTTCTATTGGGTAACGAGCTTTTAGCCATGCTGCTCCTCGTTTATGGAACTCTCTTCCGGTAGAAGTCTTCCGTAACAGTTTTAGTCTCTCAGTTTTTAAATCTCAACTTAAAATGTATCTGTTTAGGCAGGCTTTTATGTGATTTAATGTTTGTTGCAGTACTGGATTGATTGTCTTTTTTTATTAATTTTGTAAGGTGTCCTTGAGTGCCATGAAAGGCGCCTTTAAATCAAATGTATTATTATTATTATTACATATGCCTGAGAATACGGGACAATCTGCGATCCGTATGGCTTTCATTGATGCCTTAAATACGAGACGATTCCATACTATACGGAACGGTTAGAAACCCTAGGGGGTTAGTGAAGGTGAGTAAATGATGAGAGAATTAAATTTTTTTAGGTGGAGCCCAGCTAACAAAAAAACGTCCCCTGAATGTCCACTGCAAACGTCCCCTGGATGTCTTCGTTGTATGGTTCTTTAAACGTTTGCCGGACGTCGCGGGACCTTCAGAAAACTTTCCGGGACCTTTACGGAACGTTCACTAGTCCTTTTAACATCCTTTTATAGTGTAGCATTAGTCTGATAACACAAAATTAAACAACCCAAGGACCAAACACACAACAAGGAATATCAGGAAATAAAATACTTTTATTTTCATAAACAAAAAAGTTTGTGTGTGTGTGTGTGTGTGCGTGTGTGTGTTGCGTGTCCAGTTGCCAGTTGCCGGTTTCCAGCTGAAACGCTTTACTCCTCCACATCTGATTCCACCCGTAAGCTTGGAACCTAAAACAAAGTAACACAATTTAAACCTTTAGGTTTTACCTTAAATACAGCTTTTTTAATATATACATAATTTAATTTTTTTTAAATAGACTACAGGGGGTCATTGTGCCCTAGACTAGTGATTTTATTCATGAACACACTTTATTTTATACGGTGTCATTGTTACAGTGTAATTATATATTAATATTAATTACATGTAGGCTACTTACTATAGAGTAAGGGAAGGATTAGGGTTTGGTTGAGGGATGGACTGTTATAAATTTACTGTAAAATGTACAATAACTTACTGGCAACTTCGGTACTGGACTGTAAATCCAACATGTCGGCGCGCTGAACAGAGGTTTATGTTCATTCATTCCTCAAAACGAGTGCTTTAAACTTGATAACACTTTTGATGGCCTTGATGAGCCAGTGAGACCTACACCTGGGGGTAGATGCTGCTGCCAAAGGTTTGTCTATTTTATCATTTCTGCCAAAAATGGCATTCGACAATCAAGAAGCAAAAGTCAAATATCATTCGAAAATCGAAATTTTATTTTATTTTTATTAATAAACTGTTTTCTGTGTCAGTGTCTGCTAAGATAAAATTGACGATAAGCATCTATGTAGTGAACACGCCAATTGAGAGAAATGCATGTAATGGATTACATTATCAGAGAGTATCCTCTTTATTTTCATTTTTAATTGTTTCATTTAAAGACATTTCAAGCTTTCTATATAGATATATTTCTCATGTCTGTGAGGCATACGCTGAGTTTCGGTTAAATTATGATGAGATGCGCTCCAGTTCACGTGCAATGCAAGGGCCGCGCCCGCGCCTCCATGTCATGATTATATTGTCTATTTGCTTCTTATTTATTAAATCTAGGCAAATTGGTTGATTAAAAAATATTAAATTAAGATACAATTAATACAAAACGAAGTTCACTTTAAAGAAAGGCTTTCTACAAAACAAAACTTAATTAAGTGGCCAAAATCATCCATTTTGGGATTTTTATTTATAGCGTTTTGGGGGGAAAAAAGTACTTTGAATTTATCATCAACAATATTGTTGTTTGATTTAATAATCATTGTTCAACATGTTCAGATTGAGAAGAAAAAAAAATTAACAGGATGAATTGAATATTTACAAAATGTGTCGGTCTAGGTAAAAAATGTAATTTTCCTGAAAACTATTGAAATGGAGATATATATATATATATATATATATATATATATATATATATATATATATATATAATGCACGAAAATGTCGGACAATTTTGAAGTTTGAGGAGAAAATTAGATGAATTTTTCCACCCTTCCCTACGAAAAAAAAAGATAAATTAAATGTCGGACAATTTTGAAGTTGGAGGAGAAAATTAGATGAATTTTTCCACCCTTCCCTACCTTTTTGAACCGGAGTACAAAGACAAATAACTTAAACAGATAAGGTGACCCGTGACCTTTCCAGTGTGATTAGGCGATGCCTGACGCGTCGCAGAGCAGCACAAGACGAACAATTGTGGTTAAAAAGTGAGAGTTTTTAAATGAAAATGACCGATCGTTTCGTTAGATAAGACCCTATTCCTCAGCTGGGATCGTGCAGAGCCCTTTGAAGCACTTCAGAGCCCTTTGAAACTGCATTGATTTGGACTTCAACAATTTGGTTGCGTTTGAAGTCCATTGTGTGGAGAAAAATCCTTAAAATGTTTTCCTCAAAAAAATTAATTTCTTTTCCACTGAAGAAAGAAAGACATGAACATCTTGGATGGCATTGGGTTGAGTAAATTATCAGGAAATTTTTAATTTTGAGGTGAACTAATCTTATATCAACTATACAGGGCACACATCCCTAAAGGTATATGCTTATAGATATGGTCATTCCACCGCACTGCAATGACACAAATGTCGGATAGCTGGTTAACATCAATTGATAACTCAATGCGAGTGGGTACACTACTACTAGACTTCAGTGCTGCCGTTGATGTGATTGACCATGAAATTTTGATTTCTAAACTTATTAGTTATGGTTGTACTTTCTCAGCAATCAAGTGGTTTAAGAGCTATTTGTCGGAGTGGTCGCAAAGAGTTTATTTTAATGCTGCATTATCTAGTAGCAAGTCCCTGGATTGTGGTGTTCCTCAAGGAAGTTGCCTAGGACCTTTGTTATTTTTAATTTTTACAAATGATATGCCGTATATACTCAGTAAGGCTACACAGCAAAATCTGTAGTGTTAATTTGAGTTAAATTCCCAGTGTAAATTATTCTGAGTGAATGGGTGTTGATTTGTGTGTTATTTTAACACCTGCAGTGCTGAAAAAGCTCTGTGGGGGGCGTCATTTCAAGGAGCCAGGAGTTCACACTAATTTTGAGTTCCCTTTCGTTGTCACTCCGAGTTACGTCGGATGACGACGAATGGGGTTTCGCTTAGAAAGCCTATCAGCTTCGAGTATTACAAAACGAGCCAATGGCAAAGAAATGCCATGGGTCTGCGGAATTTGCATAACGTAACTCCGCCCCACCTCGTGGGTATAAAAGGAGGACGCTGGCAACATGCAGTTATGTTTTCGCTTCGGAGCCAAGAGTACCTCTTCACTCCTCAAGCCATCTCTGAGAAATTGTCAGCTTTTACAAACGAGTTCCTCTGGTGTTGGTGTTTGTGGGCGATTCCAGCGAGCGCGCGCTTCCTGCTGATCTGTGCAGTGATTTTGCCAGAGAGTGCGTGTCTCCCCGGCCGCCTCGACATCAGAGTGTTTCTCTCTCACAAAAAGAGCTTGCACGCGGCATGTCTTTTTAAAGATGCCTCGCCCGTGCACTTCTGGTTGCGGCAGATATGTGTCTGACTCTGATGGGCACGAGCGCTGCCTAGTGTGTTTGGGCATGGATCACGCTAGAGCAGCGCTCGTGGATGAGTCATGTTCTCTCTGTGGGAACATGACCATCGCGTCACTAAGGTCGAGACTCAGTGAACTCGCAAGAGTGAGAGTCCCCTCATCCACACCCCGATCTAATGCTCCCCCGAGGAGTTCTACTTCGGCTGGTGGCCAGGGTGACCTGAGGGTAACGGTCTGGAACCAGGCGCCGACTATGTGTCCGCGACCCCAGCCCCCCTCTTCAGTGACGGTGCCCGCTAGTGAGCCTCCGATTCCCGCGGGACCTTCGGGCGCCCCGCGGGCTTCGGTTGAAGCTACAGAGGAAGACGCCATGTCTGTAGCAGCATCACAAGGTGGGCTTGATTCTTCCGGAAGTGAAGATTCAGCGCAGCTGCCACCTTCCGGTGTGCATACGGCTGTGTCTGATTCGGATCCGGAAATGACGGCCATGCTTTCCCGGGCAGCCGCGAGCATCGGTTTAGAGTGGAGGCCTCCACCCTGTCCCGAGCGCTCGCGGCTGGACGATTGGTTTTTGGGTAAGGCTGCCGACCCCCGTGGTCCACGGCAAACCCCAATACCTTTCTTCCCGGACGTGCATGATGAGATCTCGAAGTCCTGGAAGACCCCCCTGTCTTCCCGGGACCGCTCGCTGATCCCATCCGCCTTTCCTCCCCTCGATGAGGCGGCCGCCCATGGGTACACTGGGCTTCCCTCGGTTGAACGCTCTGTTGCGATGCAACTGTGTCCTCAGAGTGCTTCTTCTCGGGGCGAGCCTAAGCACCCATCCAAGGCCTGTAGATTTTCGTCATCTATGGTGGTGAAGTCTTACAGAGCGGCGGGACAGGCGGCTACCTCTCTGCATGCTATGGCCACTCTGCAGGTCTACCAGGCCCAGATGCTCAGAAGCATGCACGAGGGCAGGACAGACCCAGGGCTCTTCAATGAGCTGCGTGCCGCAACCGACCTCGCTCTCCGGGCGACGAAGGTAGCCGCGCGCTCCCTGGGTTTGGTGATGTCCACCGCGGTGGTCCAGGAGAGACACCTGTGGCTGAACCTGGCTGACATGCGGGATTCCGAGCGGACTCGTCTGCTCGATGCGCCCCTGTCCCAGGCCGGCCTCTTCGGCGGCGCAGTTGAGGACGTTGCCCAACAGTTTTCAACTGCACAGAAGCAGACTGAGGCCATCAAACACATTCTGCCCCGCCGACCCGCTGCTGCCTCGTCGTCGGTCGGGCAGACGCCTCAGCCTGCTTCCCGCCGAGGGCGCCCTCCTAAAGCTCCCGCCCCTCCCGCTAGGCCCAAGCAGCAGCCTCCACCCGGGCCGACGCGCGGAGGAAGCCGCAGGAAGGCGCCCCAGGGGCCGTTTCGTCCCTGTCCCACTCTGTCACCAGACCCCTGGCAGAGCAGGCCCCCGTGGAACGCTGGTCCTTCCCTGGCCTCCTCTGTCAGGGCGCGGAGCTTAACTGCGCCCCCACACCGGATCGCTATGCCGTCCACATCCGGGCCAGTTACTCAGCTTCGCTGCCCCTCCGGGGGGACGCCGGTGGTCCGCATGACCCCGCTGGTACAGTTCCTAGAAGCCTGGCTAGAGCTTCCCCAACTGTCCCGCTGGGTCGCCCGCACCGTCCGGTTCGGCTATGCGATTCAGTTCGCACGGTCTCCTCCCCGATGCAGGGGAGTCCGCTCCACTTTGGTCGGTGGCAACGCCCCGATCATGCGAGCAGAGATTGCCACTCTGCTGGCGAAGGGTGCAATCGAGACTGTCCCTCCAGCCGAGATGAGGTCCGGCTTCTACAGCCCTTACTTCATTGTCCCCAAGAAAACCGGTGGGTTAAGACCGATCCTGGACCTGCGAGTATTGAATCGCTCCCTTTACAGGATGCCGTTCAAAATGCTCACCGCCAAACGCATTTTCGAGTGTGTGCGGCCCCAGGATTGGTTTGCAGCGATCGACCTGAAGGACGCCTACTTTCATGTCTCCATTCTCCCTCGTCACAGACCGTTCCTCCGGTTTGCTTTCGAGGGACAGGCATATCAGTACGCGGTTCTCCCGTTCGGGCTGGCCCTGTCCCCTCGCGTCTTCACGAAGGTCGTCGAGGCAGCCCTTGTTCCCCTTCGGGTTCACGGGGTTCGCATCCTGAACTATCTCGACGACTGTCTGATTATAGCTCACTCTCGAGACCAGGTTTGCGAACACAGGGACCTTGTGCTCCGGCACTTAGCCCGTCTGGGCCTTCGGGTTAACTGGGAGAAGAGCAAACTTTGCTCCGTGCAGAGGATCTCTTTTCTCGGTATGGACATCGACTCGGTCGCCATGTCCGCGCAGCTTACGAGCGAGCGCACGCAGTCACTGCTGACTTGTCTGAGACAAATACAGGGCAAGAAAGCGGTTCCACTGAAACATTTTCAGAGGCTCCTGGGGCATATGGCATCTGCAGCCGCGGTCACGCCGCTCGGATTGCTTCATATGAGACCGCTTCAGCTTTGGCTTCGCGACCGAGTCCCGAGGTGGGCATGGCAACAAGGCAAGCTCCGAGTTCCAGTGACTTCGAGCTGCCGTCAGACCTTCACCCCGTGGTTGAACCTCAGTTTTCTCAGGGCTGGTGTCCCCCTGGAACGAGCGTCGAGGCATGTTGTTGTCTCAACAGATGCCTCCACCACGGGCTGGGGCGCCATGTGCAATGGTCATGCTGCCGCGGGCTCCTGGACAGGACCCCAGCGCCTATGGCATGTGAATTGCCTCGAGTTGCTGGCAGTACGCCTTGCTCTGCACCGCTTCCGAGCGCTGCTCATGGGTCAACACGTACTAGTCCGATCAGACAATACCGCCACAGTAGCGTACATCAACCATCAAGGTGGTCTACGCTCCCGCCGTATGTCGCAACTCGCTCGCCACCTCCTCCTATGGAGTCAGAAGCATCTGAGGTCCCTTCGTGCTATTTGCATTCCCGGAGCCCTGAACCGTGCTGCCGACGAGCTGTCACGGCTTCAGCCCCTCCCTGGAGAATGGCGACTCCATCCCCAGTCGGTCCAGCTGATTTGGGACCAGTTTGGCGACGCACAGATAGATCTGTTTGCCTCCCGCGACTCATCCCATTGCGCCCAGTTTTATTCTCTGACCGAGGGCACGCTCGGCACGGATGCACTGGCGCACAGCTGGCCGCGGGGCCGCAAGTATGCGTTTCCCCCAGTGAGCCTTCTTGCACAGCTCCTGCGCAAGGTCAGGGAGGACGAGGAGCAAGTCCTTCTGGTTGCGCCGTACTGGCCCACCCGGACTTGGTTCTCCGAACTAGTGCTCCTCGCGACAGCCCCTCCTTGGCCAATTCCTCTGAGGAAGGACCTCCTTTCTCAGGGACGGGGCACTCTATGGCATCCTCGTCCCGATCTTTGGAACCTCCACGTGTGGCTCCTCGACGGGACGAGACAGGTTTGAGTACCCTACCACCTGCGGTGGTGGCTACCATCACTTCCGCTAGATCGTCGTCCACGAGACATGCCTACGCGTTGAAGTGGAACCTATTCGTCAATTGGTGTTCTTCTCGCCGAGAAGACCCCCGGAGTTGTTCGATCAGTTTCGTGCTTTCCTTCCTTCAAGATGGGTTGGAGCGAAGGCTGTCTCCCTCCACCCTCAAAGTTTATGTTGCCGCTATTGCCGCTCACCACGACTTAGTGGAAGGTAAGTCCATAGGGAAGCACGACCTGATCGTCAGGTTCCTGAGGGGGGCGAGGAGACTGAATCCTCCTCGCTCTCCTCTCGTTCCCTCTTGGGACCTCTCAGTGGTTTTAAGTGCCCTGCGGAGTGCTCCCTTTGAGCCTTTGCAATCAGTGGAGCTTAAGTTCCTGTCAATGAAGACAGCGCTCCTGATTGCATTGGCCTCTCTCAAGAGGGTCGGGGACCTGCACGCATTCTCCGTTGACGAAGCGTGCCTAGAGTTCGGGCCGGCCGGTTCTCACGTGATCCTGAGACCCCGGCCTGGATATGTGCCCAAGGTTCCTACCACTCCCTTCCGGGACCAGGTGGTGAACCTGCAAGCGCTGCCCTCGGAGGAGGCAGACCCAGCCTTGGCACTGCTCTGTCCAGTACGCGCTCTCCGCGCTTATGTAGACAGGACGCAGTGTTTCAGGACCTCAGACCAGCTCTTTGTCTGTTATGGTGGGAAGCTGAAGGGAAAGGCTCTCTCAAAGCAGAGGTTGTCTCACTGGATCGTGGACACCATTGCTTTGGCTTACCAGCAGCAAGGTCGACCGTGCCCCCTTGGTGTGACCGCCCACTCCACCCGGAGTGTGGCATCCTCCTGGGCGCTGGCGCATGGCGCCTCACTGGCAGACATCTGCAGAGCTGCAGGCTGGGCGACACCTAACACATTCGCCAGATTCTATAATCTCCGAGTGGAGCCAGTGTCCTCTCGTGTTCTCGCTTCAAACAGCTAGTTCCGGACCCGCTCAGGTGTCTTCGCTTGCTCGCCATTCCACTCCGCGGACTGGATACGTGCGATATTCTGCTCAGGTGAGCTTCTCCGAAAGCCCTGAGTTCCTCCAGCACCCCTGATGCTAGCGCCAGTGTCTATTGCCTGGGCGTCGGCTAGGTGCCTCCGTGTGCATGGTCTCTCCCATGAGCTACCCCCACACGTGTATTTCCACTGTAAGCCTCTTTGAGCATGTGTCTTTCCCTCGGCAAGCCACCTTGCCACCCCTGAGGTTGAAATATTCCACCTGCGGCTGGACACCTCAGAGTTTCTCCATATGTTACTATCAGGTCATATGTGTATTTTCAAATGCCCCCCCCACTGGGTTGGTGATAATTGCATATTTCCCCTTAAAGCTTGGGATATGCTTCCCAGTGTACCTTGGTATTCCTGTGTTAAATAGGAGTCCTTCGTCCTAAGATCTCGAGGGCTCAGATTTTTCGCAGGGCGCTGGAAGACAGCTGTGAAGGTGGCGTGATTTGACTGGTAACCCCATTCGTCGTCATCCGATGTAACTCGGAGTGACAACGAAAGGGAACGTCTCGGTTACGTATGTAACCCTCGTTCCCTGAGTAGGGAACGGAGACGTTACGTCTTCCTGCCACTTCCGCTGTTCGCGGGGATCGCCCGAGTTCAGTCTTGGCTCCTCAGCGATAAAACATAACTGCATGTTGCCAGCGTCCTCCTTTTATACCCACGAGGTGGGGCGGAGTTACGTTATGCAAATTCCGCAGACCCATGGCATTTCTTTGCCATTGGCTCGTTTTGTAATACTCGAAGCTGATAGGCTTTCTAAGCGAAACCCCATTCGTCGTCATCCGACGTAACGTCTCCGTTCCCTACTCAGGGAACGAGGGTTACATACATAACCGAGACGTTACTTTCCACATCCGTTTTTTTCGCGCTCATTGACGAGCGGGAGAATCACTCGTCTCTTCACTTACCGATTGGGATATTCGGCTTAAAAGGTAAGAACCACATTTATCAATTTATAAAGGCTTTTAACGTTAGTCGGTATTTAAACCATGTTTTAAAGTTAAGTGGAGTGTGATGCAGTCGATTTGGAAACGTGTGGATTAAGTTAACGTGTGGTGGGGGTCGTCGTCGCTTTTTTTCAATTTAATAACGTTAGTTGATGGTTGAGAGAGAACATTGTGTGAGAACATGTGTGAGAGGACATTTCTGTTAGGAATATTCGGTTAGAAAGGTGAGAACCACATTTATCAATTTATAGAATGTTAGTCTTAACGTTTGCAAATCGACAGTCAAATTAGGCTAGTTCAGCAACTGAAAAACTACGCCAGCACGTTTTAATACAACGTTAACAACATGTGCTTAACAGTGTTTATAACGTTACATTTAAGAAAACCACTGTATGGTCAGTGTACTTAGCCTATAGTAGCAGCTAACGTTTAATCAAAGTCATTTTATGTGGCGTCGTCGCATGTCTGTGCAGGGATAATTAAATTTTTCGTCGGCGCCAACATTTGTGCTGCCTCCGGCGCCAACGTTATTTGAGGTTCAGATTTAACTGTTTTTTTAATTGCAATAAACTGATAAAACTAAACCGAAATCCAAACATTGTGATGAAGATTAGTAAAACGTTTGAATTCATACTACGGTAGCCTATATCAGGTCCATCCGCAAGACAACAAGCAAACAACTTTTAAAATGTTTGTTCTCTGACGTTAAATGGAGTTTTGGGCTATGGTGGATGCATGCAAGTGGTATGAACCCAAAATAAAATAATTCTGCCATGATTTACTTTCTTAAATGGGTAAAACGTATGCCGAAGCCGCAACATCATGATCCAGTTGAAAAAGAAAATCAGGTCTTTTAATAATGCTTGGTTTCTGAATGAAATTCAAAAAAGTTGCCAGGGCATCATGTTTCAAACCAGATTTTTTTTAAAAATTTGTTTCACTGCATATCAGCAATTTTCACTGCTTATTTGCCACTTAAACAGAAGCTAACATACCGGTATATCCTTGCAGTTAAGATTGAACCACTTCTCACTTTTTCTCCACTAGGTGCAGTTTCAGGATGTTACCATGTTGCTGAAGGTGAAATACCGTAGTGTCAAGAAGTACATCAAATTGCACTCAGGCTTCACCTATTCAGAATTTACAAGGGAAGGTAAATAGCCATCCTTTAAAGGCCAAACAAAATATGTAGCCACTTTTGCAACAAATCACAGTACATGATTATCTGTGGCTGACCTATTTAAATACTTTTGGCTGTATTTAACAGTTTATTAAAATGTTGTCATTTTATTTTAATTGCAGGGCTTTACTTTTAATGATAGTTTATAGAGTAATCATCAACATTAGTTAGTACATGGCAGTATACTTTTGCTGCAGATTCTTTAACATTTACAAGTCAAAGTAGGATGATTTAAAACTTGCTCCAGGTGACTTTATCTTGTTACATTCTCTCTTTTTATAGTCAAAAACAAGTTTGGGCTTCCTGATGAGGCTCAACTTGACATTTTTGATGAAACTGACACAGCAGTAGAGGAAGACATTCTTATAGAGCTGTTGGTGGCTAATCCAGACATGTGCCTGACAGTACGTCAGAACAGCATTTCAGACGAAGGTAGGTGTCATTAAGAAAACCTGTGTTTATGGATGGGGCTCTTTGATGCTGCTGACATTGACCTTTCTTTATGGAACGAACAAGCAGTGGGCAATGATGGAACAAGTTTGTTACTGATTACTAAAAATATCATCCAAATACTTTAGGGTAACTTAAAATGTTTATACTAAAATGGGTAAAGCCACAAAAAGTTAAGTTAATCAAATTCTCTCTTTTTAAAGAATTTTCTCCTTTACCACCATCTTCAACACCATGTTCCCTCACGGATACCACATCCCTTTCTTCAAGTGACAGTGACCGTAGAGAACTGAGTATTCCCACAACAAGCAGAAATGTATCCAGCAAAGAACACATGAGCAGTTCTGCAACAAAGGCTTCCGTTTCAGAGGCGGCAAAGGAGGTAATTGAGAGCTGAAAACTTCTTATAATTGATGGTAAATCATATTAAGGTGTCATGCTAAATTAAGATTATCAACAATTGAAGCATTTGGTTCCAAACTCTCTTTATCAAAGAAAATGTTATTACTTTGCCCCTTCCTAGATTTTTACCATACAGACATGTTGTGCTATATTTTTTCTGATTTTATTTACTATAGAGAATTGAACACTAAAACTTAAATTTCATTTTCCTGTTATGTGAGTAGATGGTAGAAAAGGCCTTGCTTAAGAAGCCTGGAGGAGAGGATATTCTTGAAGAGTACAAGTCAGAAAATTCACTAATGCACCGCACTCGGAGACAGCTTGTCAACCTATTGGCGAGTGATATGACTGAGAGACATGGGTAAGATTTAAAAAGGTTTTTATTACAAAGGAATTTAAAAAAAAGGATGTAATCTTGTAATGATATAACTAATGTTTATTGTACTACATAAAGAGGAATTATTGAAGATTGACTTTCTTCACTCTATAGCAAGTTTCCTTCCCGTCAGCAGAAGAAGTATGCCCTGGGAAGTATTACTCTCTTTCCCTCACTGAAGGATCCTTTTTCTCCAAATGACTATGTAAGTTTAAAACCTTAAGAAAACACAGCACCCAATTTACAGAAAAGGGCTTTGGTGTTGTAGTTTTCATTATAAAGTAATTACAGTTGCTTATAAAAGTGAAAAGATTTGATAATTCAACAACAATATCGATAATAGTGCCCTGATTTGAAATTACCTGGGTTATAAGGATATTGCAAATTAATTTGAAAAAAGAAAATCTATTAAATAAGTAATTGTTCTTTTGTTTCACAATGCTGCATCTGCACTTTCTGTAAGATTATTTTGTGATTTATTTGTGTTTATTCATTTAAATGTAACAGGAGCATTTCTATGATGGGGAAAAGGGCACTGGATATTTAGCATGGCGCCTCAAAACCATTTCCAGAACTGCAGGAAAACGGCCAGTCAAGGAAGCCTCGGTGTATCAACCACAAGGACCAAAGCGCCGAAGATCAGCAACCACACTGCCTGAGCAACTAGATGGAGATGCCTGCAGGGAGGCCATTTCATTTCTTGTTCACTCTCCTGATGAAGCAAGTGTATTTCAGAAGATGAAGATGACATTTCAACATCGTCAGGACCTAGTGCATGACCCACAAAGAAGCACAGATGTCTTCAAAACATTTCCACGCTTTTTGGATGTCAAAGGACTGGTCAGTTGTATATTTCTTTTATTTAAACTTAAGTATTCAATAACCAGTGTTTTGTGGGATGTTAGCCATGAAAATACACAATCTTTTATCTTCCTGGCTTATTTATTTACTGTATTCTTTTTTAACAAAATCTTTATTTTGATTTAAACTAGTTTAATATACCACACACTGATATTAAAAAAAAAATCACTAAGTGCACCAATGCACTGAGCTCTAGCCTCATATATATGCTTGTGTGTATAATCAACAGGTGAATCAAGACTTCCTGCTGCTGTTTGGTGCTGAAATGGCCTCCAAGATGCTTGAGAAGTGGGACACCTCATTCAAGCCCAAGGTCATCAAAGAGGCCAAACAACTGACTCAGACAAATGAGCTGTGCCGACTTCTAAAAGCTGCTGAGAAACTCACAGAGAACGATGAAATGAGTAAGCTACACAGCATGCATGGTTCATAATACAAATTAGTTAGCTAGTTTTATCTTTTCCTATTAGACATTAATGCCTTGTTTTTCCTCCTGATAGACTGGGACAGTGACATCGCTTCTATGCTGCTGCTTCTCTATCTCTTGCACTTTCACAAGGTACATTTATATGTCTCATTTGTTAATATTCCATGAGAAGAGAATTTTTTTTAGTTTTATGCACTTGCCAGCTTTTCCTGTCCATATTTTGCTTTTAAGTGCGTTCCTTCTAGGGATGTGACTATGGAAATTTTCCCAATGGTTAATCAACGTGTGACAACACCAATAGGGCTGTCGCGGTGAAGGAATTTCCCTTGCGGTAATTTTAAGTGGCTCAATAGCGCGATATGCGGTATTACCGCCATTTATTTATTTATATTTATTTTTTGCTATATAAATACGTGTTATGATGTGGTCAGCATACACAAAAACAATGTAACCGAAACTAAACAGCGTCTCTGCACCGCTGAATGACAGTCTTACGCCAACGGACTGTCATAAACCGTTCATTCAACGAAAACGTACAAAAAGCTGATTCCTTAAATGATAGATGTAATGAAACAAGGTGTTATTTTTTTTTAACTTTGAGCTCCACTTTTCAAGGCTCAGCTGGCCAGCAATGCTTCACTTTTGAGCAAAGCTGAAGCAAAGCTTTACTTATAGAGACCAATGGCATTGATTCAATGCGTGACTCGCTGCTTTCCCCCCACGGCTTCCTCGCGCTGTGTAATGCTGACCAGCGCTGACGCCATTCATGGTAAATACCCTTAAATGTTAAAAGGATGATACGACAAATATTTAGCTTTTCTTGGAAACGGCAACCTTTTCACGAATATACGTGACTTGACTTCAAAGACAGACGCAGGTAATCGCACGTGCTCAGTCGATCACATTCACTGTCTGTTTAGGCTAAAGTCCAAATCCACAAAGCCTCTGTACAAATCACCATGATAAACAGTCATGTTATCATTATTAACTTAGATATAGATACACAGTAGTAGAAGATCGTGTTGGAGCAAACTGAGAACGCTCATTCCACACACCGTTATAAATGCCTTTGCGGCCGTTACCATTTTACTTTCACTTTCAAATTAGCATCAATTCAGGGGTGGCAATTGCTTGAAAATTGGGTTAATTATTAAAGGATAAAGACAAACTTGCTAAATGGGCGCTTCCCACCATCATCTTGTCAGACCGTGAGGTGAAATCTGACTCTTACTGCTGATCTTACTGTTATTACTGGCCAGTATGTCCCAGTTATTTAGGGGGACTGCTTTCACGTTGAAGCAAATGATCGCAAATCACAGGGGCAGTTTACAAAGTCTATTACATTAACATTGACCAGCAAGTACCAGATTTACTTGAAGGTGTATACATTTATAATATATATATATTTTTTCTTTTAGTCATGCTGCAGCATCAATGAATATATGCAGGAAAGAGAGGGTAAACAACCGTACATCCTTGCAGTTGGCCGAACCCAGAAGAAGATTGATGCCTTCTACATCGCCGTTGACAAACAGCTCATCCCCTGCCAAGCCACCAGCTCATTGGGTGCTTTTGATGAGCTGTTTAAATCCCACTACGTCTTTAACTTATCTTATGATGAGTCTCTGGTCCATTTCTACACTTTTTTGCAGACAACGGTCTACAACATTGATGTTACCACAACAGATGAGTCTCCAAGAGTTCGTGAGTTGCGGGCAAAACTTTTGAATAACATATGATTATGTTTAAATGTTTCATTTGTCAAGCAGTGCATGCTACCAGCCAGTGCCTAATAACTCATTTGCGAATCGGGCACAGTTTCTATCCAAGCACCAGGTTTAAGTTAATTTGTGCACAAGATAATTGTAGGCGTCAGTTTTCAACATTTGCAGGTTTAAAAAAACATTTAGTTCATGTTCATAAGTGTTGTCAAAGTGGTGATGCAGAAACCTCAGAGTCATTTCAGGCTGATTTTCACATTTTACAAAATAGTACAGAAGTTGCAGGAACAAGTGTCGTGCAGAGCCCTGATGCTGGGTATTTTGACAACAATGGATCAGGCCAAAGTATCACAGAAAACACAAAACATATCTGTGCTACAATTGTTGCCAAACTCCATGGTAGTGGTATGGCAAATAGTGTAGTTTCATCAATTATTAATGATTTGGAAGAACTTGCTGGTGGACTGCACTCCCAAGTTAAGCATGAAATACTGTCTGCTGTGCCAAAAGATAACCCTGTAAGATCTTCATTGGAAAGGGGTTTCGAGAATTTTGAAAACCCATTTGTGAGTTTTAATACTGAAACTAAAAGAATGAAGTATTTCAATGAGAAATGGGGGATTGTGGAGCCAGTGCAAAAAAAATTAGGAGTTCGATTTGATACAAGGCTAAATAAAAATACAGGTACTTATGATCAGGTCCCAGTAAAATACACTTTTGTTTACATTCCAATTTTGGAAACTATTAAATTTATCTGTCGCAATTCTTCCATTTGTGAACTGCTTTCGAAGCCATGTGTATCAAAAGACAGATATGAAGACTTTAGTGATGGAAGTTATTTCAAGTCACATCCATTGTTCTCAAAAACACACACTTCTTTACAAATTCAGCTTTACTATGATGACTTTGAGACTGCTAACCCACTGGGTTCAAAACGTGGTGTTCACAAAGTTGGTGCACTCTATTTTGTCCTCCGAAATCTTCCTCCAAAGTTAAACTCTGTATTAATGAACATCCATTTGGTTGCATTGTTTCATGCAGAAGATGTGAAAAAATATGGCTTTGATCCTATTTTACAGCCTCTGATTGATGACATCAAAATATTGGAGAGTCATGGCATTGATTTGCCTTTCTCATCTGAAAAGGTCTATGGCACTATATGTCAGATAACTGGGGACAACTTGGGGATGCATGGTATAATGGGTTTTGTTGAGTCTTTCAGTGGACGTCACTTCTGTCGTTTGTGTTTGATTGAAAAAGATGAAGCTCAGAATGTTTACAAAGAGGATGACCCAAAGATAATCTTGCGTGGAAAAGAGCTTTTTGAAATGCACTGCAGCGAGTTGCAATCAGATCCACAAAAGCTGTGTGTGTTTGGTCTAAAGAAGAATTCAACTTTTAACAGCCTACAGTACTTTCATGTTTGCTACAACTTTTCCTTGGACATAATCCATGACATACTTGAAGGGGTGGCTCAGTATGAGATTAAGTTACTGTTTGAATATCTCTCTGAAAATGTTTTGGCAAAACCTGTTCTTTTGTCACGAATATACGCTTTTGACTATGGCTACTTGGAGCGCAAAAATCGCCCGACAAGGGTCAACTTGGACAGTATCGGCAATAATATAGGACTCAACTCTATTCAGACTCTTTGTCTGGTAAGAAACATTCCTTTGATTTTTGGTGACATTGTGCCAGAAGCGAACGAAAATTGAACTTTGCTGTTGCTCTTACTGCAGATAATTAACATAATATTCTCTCCATCTGTTACACAAGGCATGACTGTGCATTTGAAGCATTTAATAATGGAACATCATGAGTTGTTCAAACACTTGTATCCAAGTAGGAATCTGATTCCTAAACATCATTTTATGTTACATTACCCGTCTTGTATTCGAACAATTGGACCATTAATACATATGTGGAGTATGAGATTCGAGGCAAATCATCGAGATTCAAGAACATCACAGTAACACTAGTTCTCGAAGAACAACCAAGTACCAGTCTTGCAGCCTTATTTTGCGCCACTTGTAATTTTTTAAATGACTGCTTGATGCAGCAGACCATACAACAGAGCAGTAATCCAAATGACACAAAACCAATGTACAGACAACACGACTAAAAAACTGTAATTTTAAAAACTGTGCACATTTACGCACTACTGCAACAGCTCTACCCATTTTAGCAACAACTTTGTTGATGTGATCAGACCATGACAATGTGGAATCGAGCCAAAGTCCCAGAAGCTTTACCTTTTTTACTTGCTGTACAAGTTTAGAACAAGTTTATTTGTTTTGATCCAATTATACAATTTGCTAATCTCGCAAGACAGAACCTGATTAATCTCTAAACATGTAGGGGGGGGGGGGGGGGGGGGGGCTGTATAATAAAGAGTAGAATCATCAACAAACATATTCAATGTAGATACATGAATGTCTTGCTTGGCTGGTAGTCAAGCATAGACTATCTGTTAATATGTTAGTATATTTTCATAGAATTATTAACATTCGGATTCCTAAATTTCTTTATGATAATATAATTTATTGTTCAGATATGCATTCACATTACACAAGAGGGGTGAATAGTGGACAGATTTCTTTACCTCTACCTAAATCTGACTCTATGAAGAGGACTGTGTTTTATGTCAATTGTATTTTGGAACAATCTTCCTGTTGGGGTTCGTGAAATCAAGGGAAAAACTGGTTTTAAAAAAAGATTAAGACTGTATTGGTTTTCAACATCATATCGTCTGGATGGGTTGTGTGAGGTTGTATTATGTGCTATGTTATTCTTTATTATTTTTACTTTTATTTTTTTGTGTGTATTTATGATATATTTGGGAGTAATTGTGATTGTAATTATTGGCTTTTGGATGTGTTGTTTGGACCCAAGGAAGACTAGCTGTCGTCTCGGCGTCAGCTAATGGGGATCCTTTTAAATAAACAAATAAACAAATGTGTTGCTCGTAAATACCGCTGAAGCTGCTAATCCACTGGCTGTGCTGTCTATGGAGTGTGTGCTTCCTGGAAAGTTGAATGTGGACAATTGAGACAGTGTAAGATCTATCGGCGTTTCCTGCCAATGAGCTTTGTCTGAGACATTTGGCTCCATCCACCGCATAGTTTAGGATAGTGATCCTGGGACAGCATGCTTTGCTGTGAGTATATTGCTCAAGCATGAAGCCAAGGGTGAATGAATCGCTGTATAACACCTTCTGTTTTGTTTTTAGGCACGCAATAGCGGCATTCCGAATGAGTATTATATGCTCTGTGCTTCATCATAAAGTGCTGTTTGCTTTGTGCTTCATCATAGACTGCTGTTCTGTTTCCACTGATTATCCTGCGACTAGCATGGGACTGATACGCTGCCCATGAGCTCTCATGTCGTTTTAAAGTGAATTTTCTGTGCTTAGGCTCAGTGATTTAGTGATATGCTTGGAGTTTCTTTAGTTTCTTTTTTTTTTCTTTAATTGATTTCAATGGTTAAGTAAGTTATGAATTTGTACTTTTGTTTTTAATTTAATTCAGATTAGTGAATTCATGTATTGCTTTCATCAAAACATTACTTGGTTGATTTACACTGCCGAATTTATTTCACCATTTGTTTAGTGACTCTTTATTTAATTTGAGTTTATACGGTGTCTTTGATTGATTTTGATTTGTGACGACTGAGTTGGGACCAAGTGGTTGGTTCCATCTTAAAATTGTATTAATTAATTAATTAATTATATAGTTGTATTATTTTGTTTTCTTTGCATATCCATGCTCTTTCTTAATGTCTTTTTCTTTCGTTTGTTGGCAGGACCTGGGTACCCAGGGGGCAGACGAGTGACCTTTTGGTGGTGGCATCCTCACTGTGTGTCGTGGTCTTCTCTGACATGAGTTGCTGAGTGTGTACAAGTGTGTGTGCATTGTGAATAGAGTGATTTTCATAAGGGTGATATCTTGAGACTGCCCCTGTTGGTAAGCCCAGGTTCCTCTGCTGCCAACGATAGAATTTAACAAATAGATGCGAGTGATTGTTGGTCAACGCCTTTTATAACTATTGTGTCTTTTAACAATTAATAAACTTTTCATACGCTTACCATTGCCTCTGGTTCCATCTATGATTAGAATCTGCATGTGCCTTTCAGTTAGAGGTTGTTAAATTCTTGGTGTGAAATCCCTCAGGTGCCGTAGTCGGAAATATCAACCGGAGTTTAGAGTGTGGGTATAATTTATTGCTCCGCCCGACTCCATATATAATAGAGCTGCCCTCACACACTTTGCCACAGAAGTAAATACAAATGTAGTCATGTCTTGAATCATTCACTCTCCTTTTAAAAAATCTTAATCTCACAGATATTTAAAACCTTTTTTTTTTTGGTATGAACACACCACAATGAATTCATTCTCATTTATTCTCATTCATCCATTCTCATGAACTGCAAAACAAAATTTTATTAAACATTAATAGAGAACACAAATTGTGTCTTTTCATAATCATTCTCATTTCAGTTCTAGTTTATATGCTTACGGCTTTGAGTCTTTTTTGCCCACCTGGTCTGGCTGGGCAAGACTTCTTCCTCTGCAAAAAACAAATGTTAAATATTACCTTTCATAATAAATTAGTGAAGATCTTTAACCTATTTATTATAACATATCTAAACCTCTAAATCGTCTTGGGGGCATGACTTTTCTCCCCCTATTCTCATCAGAGTTCTCAACATGCGATGTTTCTTGTGCCTTTCTTACCCGAAATCTTGCCAGATCATAATTATCTGCTTACAAAGCAACATAACTTATTATAGAAATATTTGCTAGGTTTTTTTTTTGTCTTGATTAAAAAGTATGTAAGGTATTATTTTGCATACTTTACCTGTGTCAGAAAATATTCTGACTTTATGTTTAGACCATAGCTTCTTATCTGGTATGGCACTTTTTTTTTACCATAGTACCAGCCTTCAAGTGAGGCCAGTAGCAATACAATACCTTTCAGGCATAGATGTATTTGTTTTCATTTTCACATTTACAATATACCTGTTTAATATTTAACATTTATGTTTATATATGGACTTAGTCTTACCTCATTATTCAACTCCAACCAGCTGGATGGAGCCACCTCAACTTCATTGTGCTTCAGAAAATGAAGCACAACAAAGCGCAAATAATCCTGTATTAAAAAAAGTTCAAATATAAATTGTTGAAATGTTTATAATTAGCTATTAATTGATCCATAGGACATGCTCTAACCTCATGAATAAATTATGATTATAGCTGTTTTTATCAGATCCATTTGTTGTTATTGTTCATCCTCCTTGTGTTCTTAAGTTTAGACATTCTCATTTCATTTTTGTAGTTAAAATGTTCTTCTCCAGAAATACTTGAGTCTTGTGACATATTAGCTGATTTGGTTTTAATGCTCTGTGTCTTTAAATTAAACAAATAAATAACTATGTACATCTTGCAACAGTCTACAAAGTATGAAGGATAGACACAACAATTCTGATTCCACCACGTTCTTCCACCATGAATGCCCTCCTCTCAAGTGCCTTTCTGTTAAGGCATTTGTGAGTGCCTATGCTAGCGACATACGCTCCATAAAGACGGGAATCACATGGCGTCATCAGATATGGCTGTAAATGGATGCATAACATTGTGTTGTCCACCCCTCCTGACACCACCTCACAACATTCTTCAGGGCTTAAAACAAACACATTGTTTGGGCCTTTCAATGACACCACTTTTCCCTTGTTCCCTTGTTTTCCCTTTAATCTGTTTTTTACTCAAACTATCAACCATTTAACTTGATTGGTACTGAACTTACCTTTTTAGAGGACATATTGGCCTGAAGTAGAAGGGCTGAGAAAACAAAAATAAACTATTAAATATATATATATATATATATATATATATATATATATATATATATATATATACACACACACACACACACATAAACAACGATCTAGCCACACTGTTGGCTGTTTTTAACATCATAATACTTAATATTGTTTATATCAAAATGTTTTTTTGTGACGTATAGCATATAAAACTTAAAGTCATAACACATGAGTAGTATTAACATATACGTTGTGTCAAAAATTGTGATTTATGACATAATTTATGGTCCTGTGTAGTTGTCCCGTCACTCACTACTGACAGTGTTCTTGTTCTCAAACTATTTTCCAAGCCAAATTGTGTTGTTGGAAACATGAGTGCAAGAAGATGGCTGCCTGTCTTAACAGTAAGTGTGTTTTATTATTTAGTAATATTATTAAGAAACTTTATTTATTTACATGAGAGTCACTTGCATTACTTAAATAGGTTATCTGCGCTTCAGGTGATGCTAATTTGAGTGTCTTCGAGATTGTTGAGGAACTTAATTTCCTGAATCAAGCGAGTGGTACGTATAATTAGGTTTTATGTTTAAATGTTGCATATTGTGTGTGTGTGTGGTGTATAATCGTGTTTTTTTCTTTCTTTTTGTCCAGGAGGTGTGGTTCGGCCTAGCACTGCAGCTGCATCGCTCAACGCTGTTGCATCTTCACGAGAGAGCGTGGACGCACTTTTTGCCGGTAATGTTAAATGTTGTTACACCCCGTGTTTAAACGGGGGTGTGGATGTGTAAAAATATCTTATCTTCTTTGTGTTTTTGTTGTTTTTACCAGGGGCGAAATGGGGAACTATCACGGCGTTAGTACATGCACCTCCGCGAGACAGCGCGCCCACTAACGTTGCGCCACTCAGTAAGTGCTTAATTCGACTTTATTATTTATTATATGCTGCTGTGGTTTGTTGAGTTTATTTTAAAACTTTAACATGTGTATTTCCAGAAGATTTATCAGACGTTGTGAGCAAGGTTGGTACATTTGAATAAGCGAATGATGCGGAGAAGGCTAGATTGAGAGAAATAGTGGCGAAACCGAAAAATAGGCTGAAACGTAAAGCTATGGTGGACTCCCATGCGAACGCAAAAGTTTCTGCTGATGGGGCTTCGAGAGACGTGCCACAGACATCTGTCCCGAAGAAGCCAAGACGATCAGCTGTTAAAAGTATGTAACGAACAAAAGCTGTTGGATTGTTTTCGGTTCACACTAAACCAGAAAGATAAAGTAGCAGTGTATGATGTTTTTTATTTGGATGTAATAGTGAGAGCTCGAGTGTGTTTGTGTACGTATACTGGGCCAATACATTAGTTTAGAACTGTTGTTTGTTGAAAAACATAAAACACAAACCTGCATATCTCTTAGAGTATGTGTTTATTTATAATTTTAAATGACACCAATGGAGAACTGTGTGTAAAAGTATAGACATGGTGATTTTTTTAGCCTGTTGCGCCCTCTATAGGGATGCACTAGTATTACAGGATCTGTTTCATAGGCGTTGTTATTTGGTCTTATTTGATTGTCTGTTTATATATCTGCCACTACAATACACGTAGTACCAGTCTTATTTTATTTTTAGTCTTAGAAAATATAATAATACTAATAATAATATTACTATTATTATAATATTAACACACATCTGTAGCCTACTAACTTTTTGTTTTCACCCCTTTTCTTCTTCTTAACAGAGGTGGTCGTAGCTGACAGTGCAGTTCCCGATATAAATGATGTACAGAGCTGGAGTGATGGTCTAATACAATCGTGGGATGACTGTGTATTTACAACTATTCCTAAAGAAACACAGCAGACTGTTCCATCAAGCAAACGTGTGGTGGCCGTGGAAGAATCCGATCCTGAAGAGCTGCCTTCAAATCAGGAGGCTTACAAACGGGAATCACAACCCAATATAGACAATCAACACATAACCAGACTGAGGGAAGCTTGCCTGAAGTAACGCGATGAATTTGTTTTGTGTACAGGCCTTGATCCATTGAATTACACCACTTTGGCAGCAACATGTATGGCTACGTACAAAACACACTACATCCCAAAAGACACAATAGCTCTGACACGTAACAATGCATACACCAACCAGAACAAGACCTATTCAAACATCTCAATTGAATGGCTTGAGTTTGTCCGAAAATCGTGGTCCATAGATGTTCAACATGCCCTAAACAGTGGTGAGGCATTATTTGGGAAATACTATGTGGACGGCTTCTATGATGACGGTGTTGTGAAAAAAGAATTAGAATTTCTCGGGTGTTTTTTTCATGAGTGTGAGAGCTGTTATAACCCCAATGATATAAACCCGTTATCAAAACTGCCTTATGGTGTTCTGAGAAGACAATGTGATGACAAGATTGAAATTTTGGAGCGTGCATACGGTCTTCAGGTCGGGGTGATTTGGGAATGTGATTGGGTCCGCGCTAAACAGACCGACACAGCAGTGATAGATTTCATGTCCACTTACAAACACTCTGAAAGATTGAAACCACGCGAGGCTTTATTCGGTGGTCGTACGAACGCATTAAAACTGTACCACAAAGTTGCGGATGGCGAGCGTATTAGGTATGTTGACTCTACATCACTATATCCCTACTGCCAGGCTCGAAAATGCTACCCAATTGGGCATCCTGAAATTATATGCAAGGATTTTCAAAACCTTGAAGATTATTACGGACTCATTAAGGCAACAGTCCTTCCACCACGGAAGTAGCTTCACCCCGTACTGCCTTATCGGACTGGGGAGAAGTTAATATTTCCACTTTGTAGGACATGTGCTGAACAGCAGAACCAGACACAGCCGTGTGTGGATACTAATGAGCAAAGAGCTATTCATGGGTCCTGGGTTAGCATTGAACTGTTAAAAGCCGTTGAGAAGGGTTATGTGGTGACAAAAATTGATGAGGTCTAGCATTTTCCCCAACGATCTGAAATGTTGTTTTGTGATTATGTTAAAACATTTTTACAGTTAAAACAGGAAAGTTCAGGTTTTCCAAAAGACGTTGTGACCGAGGCCGACAAAGAATCTTATGTTAGAGATTACTTTGAGATGACTTAGCCCCTGATGCCAACTTCTGGACCCAAATCTGTAAAAACATCTATCTCATGTCCAAAAATGCGAATCTTCAGTTAATACAATACAAAATACTTCACAGAACACATTACACGGGAAACAGATTAGCTAAAATGGGCTTCACATCAGAAGTTTGCACACATTGCAATCAAAATTCTACAGATACATACATCCATGCAACCTGGCACTGCACTCCAATCAAACACTTTTGGGAAGAGGTCACACAGTCACTATCCACTATAGTTGGCTGCCACATCCCACTGTCGCCTTCTCTTTGCTTGCTGGGGGACCTCACAATAATCACTGATAAAACTATAAACTCTAAAATGCTCCTCATAGCTCTAACCATCGCCAAGAAAACTATCCTCATGAACTGGAAAACTAGAAATAAATAACACATTAACATTTAGAAAAATCTTATTACAGACTTCATTACAGTGGAATACGCATCTCCCCTTCATAATTACGCATCTGAAACTGACCTCTGCCATCCAACACTTTCTGACCTCTTACAGCTATGAATCCATTCTCTGTTTTCAACTCTGACTCCTCCCACCTTCTTAATCAACCCACGAATATTAATGCATTTTAGTTGTTTGAACTTGTTTGTCATCATTGTTATTACTGTCTTTACTGTTATTGTTATGGTTACTATTTTCACTTTTATTTTTTCATTGTTGTAATTGCTGTTGTTGCTGTCTTTTGCTTTCACCATTGCGGTCGCCACTGCCATCATCACTGTCATTTATTATTAATATTATTATTATCATTATTATTATCATTAATATTGCCATTGTCAATGCTGTATTGGAATTAAGTGTCATTGTCATCACTATTGCAATAACTCCCCCCTTATCTCTTCATGGGCTTTTAATGCACCACAACATAGAATGGGGGGGGGAAAAGGAATATGTATGGAAAACCTAACAAACACCAAGGCAGGCAAGACAGGCGAGAAGTGGTTTCAACGGGACAGCATCTCTGTCCCAATTTGAGACACTCTCGCACTGTAGTCCCTCTTTTAATGCACCTTAGACATTGCACATAACACACACACACACACAAAAAAAAATAGGAAAAGATAGGGACTGATGAGATGTGGGGGACGGGTTATCTTATATTATCTTATTCTATTATCTTTTATTTTGTACAGGATTGACAATGGCAATTGTTACATAGGAGGAAGGATGGAAATAAAAATCGACCAACACAATATTGGCAATATGGTGGTAGTGGGGAGTGGGGTGGTGATGGTAGTGACAATGGTAATAGATAATAAATGGTTACTTTGTCTACGCATACACACACGTACACATACCCACACTCACACCCGCTCACATACACACTTAGATCAAACACTTAAATCACTTTTATGTCACTTCTGGAATTATGGATTTACAAGATTGCTCACTACTGCACTATGTTGGTTTGTATGTATGTCTGACTGTTAAATAAAAAAAAAAAAAAAAAAAAAATTGCAGACAACCGAAATACTAACAGACCCTGAACAGTTTGCCCGACACATTTTTGGCACAGAGTATGACATCAAGCATTTCTCATTTGTGTCAGACACTGTTGCAATCGTTCAGTGGGCTTACGCCAATGGGAAAGATGTCCAGACTCGTAACATTAACGTCTTTCTTGGTGCTTTTACAACAGCGCATGCATGGTTAGAGCTTTATGATCTTATGGACAGGTTGGCTGATAGACTGCTTTATTGCGATACAGATAGTCTGATTTTCACATCTAAAGACGGTGAATACGATCCCCCACTAGGACCATACCTTGGTAAGCTTACTGATGAAGTCGGGGACGGAGACCATATTATGGAATTTTCTTCAAGTGGTCCAAATAGTTACGGGTATCGAACTGCTAAGGGTAAGGTCTGTGTGAAGGCCAAGGGTATCACTCTGAATGAGTGACTGAGACCATTAGGCTAGACTCGTTAATTTAACTTGTTGATCAGTATGTGAGGGGGAGGGATGACAGCAATCACATTCTCGCACATACCGACAGTATAGTGAGGAACAAAAAGCAGTTCACATTACACAAGAAGTCAGTTGTGAAAAAATTCAAAGTTGAATTTGAAAAATTCACACTACCATATGGCTACTGACAACATTTTTGGTCATCGAGGGGTGCTAGACCCAGATGGTTTTGATTTCAGATTACAACACCCATTTTCATGTGTGTTAAGCGGACCTTCTAGCTCAGGAAAAACATTTTTTGTAAAAATGTTGTTGGAAAATGCTAAAAGTGTAATTTCTAAAAATACTGAAAACATTGTGTACATTTATGATTGCTGGCAACCTTTGTATGATGAATTGTTGAAACTGTATGTTATTAAATTTATTGAATATATCCCACAGACCCTGAATGACGACCGTTTGTTCCCCACCAACAAGACACATTTTTTGATACTGGATGATGTTATGAACGATGCTAGTAGCAATTCTGAAGTTCAACGCGTGTTCATGCAGTATGTTCACCACAAAAGCTTGAGTGCATTGTATATTGTACAAAACTTGTTTTTTCAAGGTAAATCCAGCAGGACCATCAGCTTGAACACTAATTATTTGGTATTGTTTAAAAACCCCAGAGACAATACCCAAATTAATGTGTTAGCGCGTCAGATGTAGCCCAGAAAAACACATTTTTAGAGGCCGCCACAGACGAGCTCATTGTGACATTGTGTGAAGTATGGAGCTAGAATTGTGTCTTTATTACATGCGAGAAAATAAATGATCTGAGAGAAAAAAAAAGTTTGAGAGAAAAACTTATCACACTGATAGCAAAAAAGCATTTCATGAGAGAAAAAATAATATTTGAGAGAAAAAGTTTTCATACCAATAGCAAAAAATGATAATATTTGAGACTAAAAAAAGTTTTTGAGAGAAAGTATTTTTCTCAAAGAACATAAAAAAATATAAAATTTAAAAAAAATATATTATTTCTGAGGGAAAAAAAATCTCTCAAAATACTTTGAAAAAAATCTCAAATATATAGTTTTTGCTATCAGTGTTAAAAAAATTCTCAAAAAAAAGTGTTTCTCTAAAAAAAAGTGTTTCTCTCAAAATGCTTTTCTTTGCTCTCGATGCAATTCAGGATTTTGCTTTCACTGTGAAAATTGTGTCATGGTCGGGACCACGTTCCTATTGGCCAGTCGGCTGAGCATCGTCTTTGTCTTGGGAGTGGAACTGAATCATTAAACCATTGTTCGGTTCACCTAGATAGATGCCGCCTCTGCCTTTAGACTAGTTCAGTTGAGCACGAACACTCTAGTGTTTGGGTAAGTTGATGACGCACACGATGGGTAACTTAGCTAGCTCGGCATCACTGAAGATTAAATATTAAACAATAGCTATAATATTCATGAATGAATATGTATTATATTATTATCTTGCTAAATCACTAGTAAAGCTAATCGCTAATTAGCGATCATTCTAGGTAAACTTGCAAACTCACCTGGTTTACACTATTTTTAAACGAAATGCCAAATTAATTATTTGATTTAACGTTAGATAGTTTCACTCCTTATTTAGTGTGTAGTGAGCTAGTTTCTACCTTTGCTCTTGCTAGTCTCAAAGCACATGAAGAGTAACTGGTTGTTCATCATGTAAGTAACGTTACAACCTCCTGCACAACTTTCAACTAACGTTAGTATGCATGGAAGCTTGCAAACTCAGCTACACAGGGCTTATTCCAAGTATTTTTTTTACCATCTAGCCGAGGTCTAGAGCTGACAAGGTAGATTGCAGGTCTAGGACTAAATCTTACATTAGCAACCCATGAATATATGTGTGGCTGTACTGTCATGGTAATTATTTTTTCTTTTAAATCCCAGCATGGAAAACCGACCACAGGTAAGCCATTGAAAATGATTTTTAGTATTTCACTATAATTTTATGTAAACTTACATTTTAAGTACAAGATAGTTATTTTAAATATGTTTGTATATATAAACTGAAATCCCTTTCCAGTTAAATTCAGCTGAGACACAGGAGAGGGCAAGGCAGCTACTTGCCCTGATTTCTTCAATAATTCCTCAAGAACAGCGACAGGGCAGCCAGAGTGAAATGGCCAGTTCATCCAGGCCCACAGGAAGTCAGATCCAGAGTGAAATGGCCAGTTCATCTAGGCCCACAGGAAGTCAGATCCAGTGTGAAATGGCCAGGTAGAGGTCTGACAGACACAGACCTGCCATCAGACATCTTGTTGGTTCTACAACCAATTAGTTAATTTGCCACCATATATGTATTTAGAACACTAATTGTCATTATTAGAACACAAAATGTATGGTTTTGTATTAACTTACTGGTTCTAGTACCATTTAGAAACCAGTCCAGATGACATAATCTGGACTGGTTTTGGCGTGGGAATTTTTTTTTCTTTCTAGGCAATGGTTACACTGACGACAATTATACAAAGCCTGCACAAATAATTTAAACATTCAATCCAAATAGCCTTATGCCGAAATTATACTAACCACCCTCAGGAGTGGCTGCCCAATATGCCTTTCCCCTGTGGGCTACTGCCATATGCAGTATAGAATTTCAAGATCAAGATCGTAAAAGAGACATTGCTTGCAAGCTGTGAGTCAGAACCAAATACATAAAGTGCCCAAGTTTTATTAACTAAATCATAAACGTGAATAAACTAAACAAACATACAGAAATACATGTGTAGGAAAAAGGAGTGAGAGATGGAATGATGTAGCGATGGAGAAGATCCATCTAACTATGAGAATAACCAAAATAATTTCATTTTCACATTTCATTGAATTGAATACTTGCATTTGTAGTGGGAACAATTTTTAAGTTGTGAAAATTGAAGTTGTGAAAATTGAAGTTGTTGAGGGTTCCGGCAGTGGCAAGTGGAAGTTGTTTGAAATTTATCTTTCTCCATGACCACATGGCTAGTTTGGACAAGGCCTGGGGCCTGTTGAGGCCACGCCGAGCACCGAGGAGAAGTGAGGAAGTCAGAAGAGTGGGTGATTGGAGTCGTTGTTGGTTGGAGTCCTGGTTGAGTGTGAGAGAGCATTCTCTCTCCTCCATGAGGCCGCATCTGGTTGGAAGCAAGGCCTGCTGGGCCCTCGGGGCCCCGTGTGGCGGGGGATGGGGTTCCCCAGTATCACCAGAAACAGTGTTTGCGGCTGGATGAAAACCCAAGAGAGGGAGGTCACATGTGGACTGTCTCTAGTAAAGCCTGAGAAATATCCCAACACTAAGGGTTGACTGACCAATAAGGAAAGTGACATGTCTGAGAGGGAAAGTAGCTCTTAGTTGATTTATGGTCTTTGTCCCCAGCGTGCTTAGACTGTTGATTCATGCTCAAATAGATATAACAAATCCACATTGCATTCTAAGAGAAGGTGATGTACATCAAAGTGTGAGTCATTAAATGAGGATTAATTAGGTCGGAGGCATGATACAGGTGAAGTTACATTGTCCGGTAGCTGGTTGTATAATAAAATACTTACCTAATAAAATACTTATATAATTTTTTTTAAAATTATTTCTCTGGACTCGATGATAAATACATGTCTGACTGTTGGAACGAACCAAAAAACTAGAAAATTGCATTCATGACGATCAATCCCTTGCATAAAGAGGAGGGGCTCCCCTGTTCCAAGATGGTGGCTCTATTGATGCATTCGTTCCAATGAACTGCTGTAGCCAAGGCGACATCTAGTGTATATATCTATGGGTGTTGCTTTAACTAATTTTAAACTGCATGTTTTTTTTTTATGAATGTTATGAATCTGATCTGATCTCTATATATCTCATATGTATGTATATATATATATTTAGGATAAAAGTCCCCTCCCCCCGTTTTGTTTGTTTATTGTTTGTTTGAAAGCGGAGGGTCGGTTTTTTCATTTGATATATTTGTATGTTGGCATTTTTTATTTTTTTAAATGCTGGCGGTTAAAGTGTAGGTGTAGGTGCGTAGGTGGTAAAGTCAGTTTTTATTGTTTTTTTTAGTAATGTCTGAAGTACCTTTAATCATTATTTTTCAATTATACAGGTCCTTCCCTGGATTTTTCAGGAATGGAAGAAAACGGCCATCAACCAGTGTATCAAGCCGCTTCCCGTCAATGAGTAACAAAAAATGGAAACCTTTTTTTTTTAGTGTTTTCCTACTTTCGTCCAATGACGAACTGACTCCACTTCCATCAGATGAACTGGCCTTCTTGCAGGCTGGATTGGGAAAGAGGACGGTTTCTCTTGACCGTGATCTAACACATGTAGAGGTATGCAGAAGTGATCACATTGCAGTTGTGTAGTAGAAAATATAATTTGTGTTCCTTTAATATGGACACTGTCTTCAGGGTGACATTGAAAATGCCCTCACTGTTTAACTAAATTAAATCGCTGTCTAAATAATATTTTATTTATTATGTAGTTGTCAAGGCTATTGCAGGCCACCTACCCAAAAATGGTGGAGCTGCAGGACCGGTGGGTGCTTTACAAAGCAGGAGGTAATGTATGTACAATACATAAATTGACACTTCATTTATGCAAAATAGGTAATGCAACAGAGCATTGTATCATACATCTGGGTCCTCAACTCCCTCATTACCTCTCCTTCAATGGATGACTAGTTGGATGACTAGTAATTTCCTACTACTAAACTCTGAAAAAACAGAGATTCTAATTATTGGACAAAAAACTTCCACACGTAATAACCTAGAATACTGTCTAACCCTTGATGGCTGCTCTGTTAAGTCTTCGTCGTCGGTTAGGAACCTGGGTGTGCTCTTTGATAGCAATCTTTCATTTGAAAGTCATGTGTCTAGTATCTGTAAAACCGCATTTTTCCATCTTAAAAATATATCTAAATTACGACATATGCTCTCATTAACAAATGCGGAACAATAAGTTCATGCTTTCATGACAACAAGACTAGATTATTGTAATGCTCTACTGGGTGGTTGCCCTGCACGCTTAATAAATAAACTACAGCTGGTCCAAAACGCAGCCGCTCGAGTTCTTACTAGAACCAGGAAATATGACCATATTAGCCCGGTTCTGTCAACACTGCATTGGCTGCCTATTAAACATCGTATAAATTTTAAAATATTGTTGATTACTTACAAAGCACTAAATGGTTTAGCTCCGCAGTACTTGAGCGAGCTCTTAACGCATTATAGTCCTTCACGTCTATTGCGATCTCAAAATTCGGGCCAGTTGATAATACCTAGAATTTCAAAATCGACTGCGGGCGGTAGATCCTTTTCCTATTTAGCACCAAAACTTTGGAACAGTCTTCCTACCATTGTCCGGGAAGCAGACACACTCTGTCAGTTCAAAGCTAGACTAAAAACACATCTCTTTGACCTAGCATACACATAATATATTATAGACTTCTATAATTCAATATTAGGCTGCATAGATTAGGTCAGCCGGAACTGGGAACACTTCCCTTAAATCCTGATGTACTCGTTACATCATCATAAGAAGAATGGCATCTACGCTAATTTTAGTGTCTTTGTTTATCCCGAGGTTTTCCCGCAGCCGACCGGATCCAGGCCGTATCCAGATCTGACTAGGAGCTTTGCCTGGACCCGATGACAACGCAGTGCTGAAGTGCCAACTAGCCTCTCCCTATGGAGGATCCCTTTCCCACTCTACAGATAAAATATTGTGATTCCGGTTCGCGTACCCACCCCGAAGTGATAAAATAAAACAAAATTCTGTATCAAATTTACAGTTACTGTAAATCCGGCCTCTAGTTCATAAACGCCAGAGGAGAACTGGCCCCCGACTGAGCCTGGGTTCTCCCAAGGTTTTTTTTCTCCATTAGGTCACCTGATGGAGTTTTAGGACACCAGTAGGTCACTTGATGGAGTTTTTCGGTTCCTTGCCACTGTTGCCTTTGGCTTGTTCAGTTGGGGATATTCAAAATAATTAGCCAAGCATTAATACCATTGATCAGCCCTACCAAACGTGGATGTTTTTTCACTAAGAAACAAACATTATGTTATTTGATTGATATTGTGAAGCTGCTTTGATGCAATTTATATTGTGAAAAGCGCTATATAAATACACTTGACTTGACTTGACTTGACTTCAACTCGTCACTAGCTGATGTGTGGTGAGCGCTCATCCAGGTGAGAGCTACACATTGGTTGTGATGTGCCACCCCCCTCATCTTGAGCACCTCAAACTTCTTATTGATGGAACACTATATAAATGCTATATTATTTGTTATTCCACATATCCATTTTTTCAATCATGTTTAATTTTACCAGGTGGAAATGGGAGGAGAAAAATGTCCGCTATCCCCTTGGAGGCTGAGGGCTACACTGGTGCTATGCTCCGGAAAGTTTCAGGTGGTGGGAAAGGCACTCTTTATATAGTGCCTCTTCAGGTTGTGTTGGATCTCTCACCACTCCCAGCGAATGCTCCAGAGTTTGCTTTGATGCCCAAGGCCAGTTGCAAGCACTGTTTTGCAGAGATGCCTCTCCAAATGTTGGCTCTACATGACTGTAAATGTGCTAGCCACACCAGCTCAGACTTGGAGGTGAACTTTTTTTCTAGAATTTGGGATATTAAATGCCTAAAATTAACTGTGTATGAATGTCTCAAACTTAAAATGTGCTTTAATCTTATAGACGATCTCTGATGATGACGACGATGTCCAATTACCTGAAGTTTTGCAAACTCCAGTGCCAGTGCAGATGACTGAAGAGGACCACTGCCCTCAGCAGGTGGAGTAACTGTTACATATCTAACCATTTTTGAGAAGCTGTCTCCAATATAGGAGATGTTAACGCCTTGTATTTATTCCTTTTGCTTGTATTGAACTGTCCTGTGATTATCAGTCGCAAGACACCAGAGGGGGGAGGGGGGGCATTATACCATGGCGGCTTGCTGTGTGCACTGCTGTGTGGGATGTTGTTTGTTTTGCTTTAATTATTTTTGTTGAATGATATGAGGATAGCTGATATGGATTGGATTTGTTAATACATTAATGCCTTTATTCTTATAGAACTGAGGACACAACCCCACCTGAGAGGTAACTCCATACTGAGACAGATGATATCTCATGGTAAGTCTGAGGTTTTATTCATTTAGCAGTAGCATGTAAGGGATTGTTCACTCCAAAATGAAAATGCACCCACTATCTAGACACCCTTGTGCGAATGGAACTGGCTTAACCTTTCCATGGACACAAGGGTGACTAGATAATGGTTGAATTTTAATTTTGGTGAGACTACCTTACTGTATTTGTATACAACGAGAGGGTTATTCAGATGTGGTATTTTTCATAGTGAGGAAGATGTGATCATGTGGCTCAAATCAAATGTGGATACCAGCAAGACCTTTGAGCTCTGTGTGTCTCGAGATAATATGCTTGAAAGAGGTCTGAAGTTATGGAAGCGCAACAAAAAGGGTACACCAATTAATCCCTTGCGGATCAAATTCCTTGGAGAGGCGGGGATTGATACAGGGGCCCTTAGAAAAGAGTTTCTGACCAGTAAGTAGTGGCCAATGATTACTTTTAAAAGGTAAATGCATTTAAAAATGAATTTGACAATATTATGCAGTAGGGGTGCGCCAAAATATCGATATAGCGATATCTCACAATATTTATTCCCGCGATCGATTCTCGATGCGCTCTTGCCAAGTATCGATCTTAAAAGCCTTTATAAAACGCTCTATTCATTATCCGAGTTAACTATCATGAGGCACACACGCAGTCTCTCCCTCTCTGCCGTGTATGTATGTTATGCGCGCAGTATGTTCTGTCTTGCATGCGCTCTAGATTCCAGGAGATTTGAACTAATTTGCGGACATCAGGGAGACGCTATCAATATGCGGGAGACTCCCGGAACTTCCGTGGAACTTCCGTTATTTACTGATTGCAGCAATGTAACACTAAAATAGTGTCTGTGACTGTTTTGTTGCAACTGATAAGACACAAGTTGTTTTTGTTATTGTGTTTCATCCCAAAAAATAATTAAAAAAAAATAAATCATTTTCCTAATTAAAAAAAAAATGTGTATTTCTTAAAACATGATATATTGTGAGTTATTATTGATAATATATCACAGTATCGCCATATCGTGATATTATCAGTATCGTGAACAATGTATCGCATATCGTATCGTTAGTGAAGTACCCAGCGATTCCCAGCCCTATTATGCAGTATAACATTTGTAGTGTCTTGTCTAATACTTATAATTGTTTTGTTGTTGATTCTAAGCAATGGTATCTGGGATTGAGCAAAGCCTTTTTGAAGGTGGGAAGTCCAAAATGCCCATATATTCTGTGAATGACTTTGATGAAGAGCTCTTCAGGTCGGTGATTTGCAGTGATGGGATTTGATGGAAGGGAGGGGGGCAATCAGTTATACATTGCTTTCTTTTTTCATGAATGTATAGCCTTTGTTAAAATCTTTAGCCTAGTGATTAAAAAGCTGGAAGTTATTTGTCTTTCTGTATTAATTTCCATGTTCTCTTTTATAGGATTGCGGGTGAAATCTTTGCTACAAGCATTGCCCAAGGTGGGCCTGCACCACGTTTCCTCCATCGGTGGTGCTACAACTTTCTAGTATCTGGCAAGCTCTCATTGGATCACGTCCTGGACCCGAGCTTATCACCGCTAATAACAGCAGTGTGTTTAAATTTTAGGACTGACTGAATTATAAAACAGTTTTAGATGTTTTGAGTATTGTATTATACAATTAAAGTTCACCAAACTATCCTTGATAATGATATTACAGTTGAATCAGCTCTTTGTCAACTTTTTTTCTTAATTTGGTTTAAGGTTGCAGAGGCATCTGATTTGGCTGACTTCATTACAGACATTATGGATTGTGGCTATACTGGCAAGATCGACATGGAACACAAAGAGAACATTCTAAGGTAGGCACACTGTAAAGAATACTTATGTGGATAATATAACTGTCTGGCAAAGGAAAGGTTTGCTTTCTCTTGGAGAAGAACGATTTTTGATTTCTTTGTATTCAGAGCAATCGGTCTGCATGCCATGACGAAAAGAATGCCCATGCTTCAGCAACTCCGTGAGGGCTTGGACATCTACGGTTTCTCCCAAGTGATGCAGGCAAAGACGGAAGAGTGCCGCGGTTTGTTCGTCGCTGGAGACGACGAGTCGGTATGCTGTCCAATAGTGTTCTATAGCATAGTTGTAGATCATGGTATTTCCTTCATGAAAAAATTGGAAGGAGGCTGCTGCATACGACCACCATTCAACACGAAATCAGTAATATAAACATTACAATGACTCCAAAGCTGTTCGGTTAAGGTAAAAAAGTTACTTAGTTCACCTTTAACTCAAGCAGCATTACCAAGTAGGCTACCCTGTACCAGTGAAATCAAGGCAGTAGTAGTAGATTTGATCACATCGCTCTAACCAATCCTTCTTCAGACTGATGTTGGCACCCCCACTCAATTAGCATACAGGAGCAGAGAAAAATAAATGTGGAAATACAGAAATAAATAAATGTAGAAATACATAGATATGTAAAATATATGTACATATGTAAAAATACAGAAAAAGCCATTTATATTGTGCATTTATACAAAATGTTATTTTCACAATATTTCTGCATTTATTTAATTATTTCTACTTTTATTTATTTATTTTTCCTTCTGTCATTTTTAGTCCTTCATAGGTATCCAAGGTGAATAAGAAAATATGGTCCAAGGCAGATCTTCGAGAATTTTTTTAAATACCTTTATTTCAGGCGGCTTAAAAGCCGACTTCAAGCTGAAACATGTTGATGATTTCCGTGTAAATTCGGCCACTAGTTCATAAACGCCAGAGGAGTACTGGCCCCCGACTGAGCCTGGGTTCTCCCAAGGTTTTTTTTCTTTCTCCATTGGGTCACTTGATGGAGTTTTAGGACACTAGTGGGTAATTTGATGGAGTTTTTCGGTTCCTTGCCACTGTTGCCTTTGGCTTGCTCAGTTGGGGATATTCAAATTAATTAACCAATCAATAATACCATTGATCAGCCCTACCAAACGTGGATGTTTTTCCACTAAGAAACAAATATTGTTATTATGTTTTGATTGATACTGTGAAGCTGCTTTGATGCAATCTATATTGTGAAAAGTGATATATAAATATACTTGACTTGATTTGATGTAAGCCACATGAAATTAAAGCGTTATACACTTTCTTGAAGAGCTGCCTTGGACCATCTCTTTATTATACCATGGTATGTCCTTTCTTCCTTCTGCTGCTTCTTCTGTACTTTTAGAAGAATGTAATGAGTTTCATTATGTTTTGATCGTTGGTGGACTCTCATTACATCACTTCCCATCTGGCGCCAGAGATGAGTGAAAGGGGCAGCAACAAGCACCACAAGGAGACCCAGATCCTTGAACACTTTCAAGACTTCCTGAATGAGCTGGAAGGTATGTCTACAACTAGTCAGTGAAAGTGTTGATTGTGATTTTAAGATTTTCACTCTGGGGGTCCGCAGTGGTGTGGTGATCTAAGTATCAGGTGTCTGATGCAGCTGCCCACCAGAGACCATGATTCAATTCCCAGTCCGGCCACATTTCAAATATGCAGTGCATGGTTGCTTAGCAACGGAAGACGTGGGAAAATCGGACCGAATCTTACTATTAAGAATAAAAAATAAGCTAATGTGCATTGTAAACGTCAGTAGTTTATCTTTTTTGATTAAATCTTTTTAGAAAAATGATTTAAAGGCTGAAATATGTGAGGTTTATATTTTTATAAAACCTTTTTTGTCAAAACATTATTTGAACCTGAACATGTTAGTAGAAAACATGTTGCAAGACACTCCTTTAAAATCTGGGCATCATTTTTAATGTTATTATTTTAATGTTTATGTAAACAAAAAGTGCATATTGATGCTGATTTTATTTGTGAGGATTCTGTGATAACCGTGATAACTATAATCATGAAAAATTATAGATATATAAATATCATATCTAGTTGTGTTTTTACTATATAATCTGCAAAGTACAATTTTCTATAAAAAATGTATTTGATTCTGTTCTTTTCTCTGACATTTAAGGGTGACATATAGGCCTACAAAAACTCTTTTAGGTCTAAAACAGTTTGGATAGTTGTTAATATGAGAGTTATGAGACATTATTTAAAACATATATGTATTGTATTACATGAGTAGCTCTCGGCCACTTTCGTTTTTAAAAAGTAGCTCTCAAATGAAAAAATGTTGGAGACCCTTGCTCCACAGCAACCCAGTCTAGTGTTTGAGTTAAAGTATTAAAATGCTTTAATGACTATTACATAATATGTAAGCCTATACCATGACGTCACAACAGTAATGGACGTTCTTCCGGGTGGCAAAAGCCGAAGCGTTCCTATGCCAACGCTAGTAAATTGCTTGGAAGGGAGACCCACCGTCGACTGTAAAAATGTAATAAAATTAAAAATGTAATTAAATATAATGCGTTATTTTATCATAATAACAACTGTGTTTAATGATACAAGTAAAAAATATAGCTGCGAGCAGCGATTGCGGGCCCAAGCCGGTGGGCCCTAAAGGCACCGGGGTGGCGGTAATGCCAGCTTTGGCCCTTCATCGCTGCTCGCAGCTAAACAAGCCGCCATAAAAACAAGCCGCCACCCCGGTGCCTTTAGGGTTATTGTGCACGATGTGCAAAAACTTAACCCCGCTTTGACTGTTGAAAAGAAGTGTGCTGTAGAGCTCGCATCAGTATGGCCTCTGCAAAAGTGCACATCGAGGGCACATATAAACCACAAAGTATGCGTGAGCAACCTTCTGAAACCTAAAATGAAAAATGAGACAGCCTATGGTCTCATTGATTTAACAGACACATGAAATAAGTACACAAGACCGAAAATTCATATGAAGTGTGCCATTTGGGGACAGGGCCTATGATCGTGAACCACAATAGCCACATATATGAGATCATTTGAATTTAGAATAATTTTTAGGTCAATATGTTTTGCAGCACTTAAATGTGTAAATCCAGAAGCCCAGTATTTATCTGGAGGTCTTTGTTCTTTGCCTGTCAACCTGGTTTGTCTCTGCCTTTTCTGTTCTGCCCTGTTTGCCATTGTTCACCCTGCCTGTCTTGACCATTCTTAATAAAAAGCTACAAATGGATTCCCCTGGCCTGACCCTGCCTCCATACAACACACATGCTGCATCTGCTCGCTATCTGCCGAACGGCTCTGGTAGTTCCGCTTCAGCACTGATGATGTTGTAGGAATAGTGCGCTCTGGTTGGTCTGGATTATTAGGTAATTTTTATTTTATACAGAAATAAGTTATTTATAATTCATATATATAGATAGATAGATAGATATACATATATAAAGACACAGAGAATATTACTTGCCTTACCTGTTTTTAAAATGAAAAAATAAAAATAAATAACTAGGGACACCAAGATAATTATTCTGATTTGATGATACACTCAAAATATTACACAAGCAATCGTTTAAATTTAATGATATTCAGAACAGAATAAGAATTTTAAAAAACTATAAACAAGAAGTAACCGAAATAATGTAAAGCGAAAGTGAAAGTAAGTGGTGTTAGGCTCATGTAACTCTCTCATTAGAATCAAACTGTTTCAACATTTGTGATGTATTTGGATGCTAAACTATTCTTTATTATAGGCTTTGTACTTCACTCACGTTTCAATATGTGTGTGTGTGTGTGTGTGTGTGTGTGTGTGTGTGTGTGTGTGTGTGTGTGTGTGTGTACTTGTCTACCTATCTAAGAGGGGACCTTGGTGTCGTTACACACTCACCAACAGGGGACCGCCGAGCCAAGTGGGGACATTTTTCAAGTCCCCTGTTGGTCATGCCTTAAAACATGTTAAAATCATCTAAAATACGCTCTGGTGAATTTTTTACATTTTTGACCAAGTGGGGACCTGCAAGTGTGTGTGTGTTTAAGCCCATACTCAGCAGCGCTCCTGTAGGCTGGAGCAGGAACTGCAGTGGCCCATTAACACACGTCGTTCACACTTCTCTATTGTTGGAAGAGCTTGCTGTCTCAGAGAGGCTCTGAAACTGTAGAGCTGCTGTTTAACTGCTGCTTAGTTAAAGAACTTACGGTAACTTTATAATAATCCCAAGCTATGTATCATTAGTTAAGCATTAGTAAACAGTTAATTCAATATTTATAAAGCATTAATAGACATTAATAAGCAGTATATAAATACAGCTATAAAAGCTTTATTCTTGCTTTAAAAGCATATCTATAATGTGTTTAATTGTTGTATTTTCATACTTTATTAATGATCAATTTATAATTTTTAAATGAAGTATAACATTATATACAAACCAGTTATTTAGGAGTTGTCAGTGGTTCATAAGATCACTTAGAAAGTGTGAGTAAAATGATTAATAAACTATTTCAAATGTACATTCATACATTATACCGACATTTTGTAATAGGTACTTAGTGTGTTAATAAATGCTTTATTAACATGTATTTCTACTGTAATTCAGGTAGTTATAAAGCATTTGGTAGTGGTGAGTATAAGTATTTTATAAACTGAGGACTAGTTATGCATTGTAAAGCTTTTATAAAGGAGATTTAAAGGTTCAGTTATATATTTCTATGTTCTGTATCACAGTGTTGTGTTTGTTTCATTTTTCTGTTTAGAAGATAACTGAGTCTTTAAATCTCCTTTATAAATGCTTTATATTTTGTGATGAGCTCACAAAAATAGTTAACTGACCACTACTAAATGCTTTATAACTACATGAATTTACTGCATTTACTTACACTTAAGTGATCTTATGAATCACTGACAAATCCCAAATAACTTGTTTGTAAATAATGCTATATTTCATTTAGAAATTATAAATTGATCATTAATAAAGTATGAAAATACAATTATTAAACAAAATATAGATATGCTTCTAAATAAAGAATAAAGCATTTATACAAGAACAAAGCATGTATAGCTGTAATTATAAACTGCTCATTAATGCATATTAATGCTTTACAAATTATGAAGTAACTCTTTACTAATGCTTAACTAATTATTAATAGTGTGCAGTTATTATAAAGTGTTACCGAACTTTCAAGTATTTTCAAACATGCCCCAACATACATATATATGTAATTATATAATGTTCACACAGGCATCAGAGATCACAATATGCATTGATAAACATAAAAAACTAAAAAAAGAATGACCAAACCATCAGTTATCAATAATGTACAAATTTGAATTGCTTGAGGAAAGACCATTTAAATCTACAACGGGGTAAAAAATACAGACGGCAACAGTTCAAAAGCAGAGGCGAGAAGACGCCTCTTATCATTCATATTAATATTATTTTTCTTATTTAACTCTCTTTCTTCATAGATACTTTCTATTCTTAGTTATGCAGTCCCTAACACTTTATTTGCAATTATTATGTGCCATTGTACACACACACATGCATGTAATATATATGAACAGAGCAGTGTCGCTCTACACTGGCCAAGAGGGGACCTGACCTCCATCTCTGAACGATCTCTAACCATCCAAGTGGGGACTCTCATAGCCTGCAATGAAACTGTGTGTGTGTGTGAACAATGAAGTCTGTCATCATTATGTAACACATATAAACATTATTTATATATATATATATATATATATATATATATATATATATATATATATATATATGTGTGTGTGTGTTTGAGTGTGTGTGTGTATTTTCACACTGGCATCAGAGATCACAATATGCATAGATAAACATATACAATATACAATTTAAAAAGAATTACCAAACCATCAGTTATCAAAAATGTAAAATTATTTTTTTTCAGGAAAGACCATTTGAATCTGTATTTCAACGGGCTAAAAAATATCGGTGGCAACAGTTCAAAAGCAGAGGCCTTAAGATATTCATATCAATCATAATATTATTTTTCTTCTTTAACGCTCTCTCTTCATAGATACTTCCTATTCTTGGTTATGCAGTCCCTAACAATTTTTTTGCCATTGTTATGTGCCATTGTACAAACACACACATTTCTATATTACTAACAGAGCACTGTCGCTCTACACTGGCCAAGTGGGGACCTGAACGATGTTTACCTATCGAACAGGGGACTCCCATAGCCTACAATGGAACTGTGTGTGTGTGTGTGAACAGTGAAGTCTGTCTTCATTATGTAACTTTTATATATATATATATAATATATATATAATGTTTATATATTATATATGTAATATGTAATTATATAATGTTTACACAGGCATCAGACACACACAAACACACACATTTCTATATTACTAACAGAGCACTGTCGCTCTACACTGGCCAAGTGGGGACCTGAACGATGTTTACCTATCGAACAGGGGACTCCCATAGCCTACAATGGAACTGTGTAACTTGTGTGTATATATATATATATATGTATATATATATGTATATGTATATGTGTGTGTGTGTGTGTGTTCATACAGGCATCAGAGATCACAATATGCATAGATAAACATATACAATATACAATTAAAAAAGAATGACCAAACCATCAGTTATCAAAAATGAAAAAAAATAGAATTTTTTGAGGAAAGACCATTTGAATCTGTTTTTTAACGGGGTAAAAAATACAGATGGCAACAGTTCAAAAGCAGAGGCTCTTATCATTCATATTATTATTTTTCTTCTTTAACGGTCTCTCTTCATAGATACTTTCTATGCTTGGTTATGCAGTCCGTTTAGGGTTCATGGGATAAATCAAACAGAAATAGCTCTTTAAGGTAACAATTTCAGGTCACTACTTTATACAGTCAATAATGATTATATTAATCAAAATGAACTTCGCGTCCCCAGTTGGATGGTAAAGAACGACACCAGTTCTTCTGCTTTGTACATTTCTTGCCATCACAAAAACACGGTAAAGATTTTGGAGGTCAATCTCAAAATGTTATGTTGACTTGCTGCACTGAACAATTTTACTTCATTCAGTTGAAATATATGAAGTAGATGTTCATTTAATATTTTGTTTTCTGACTGACAGCTGATGCTTGTTAACCAGTCATCAGCAGTTAACTGACATTATTTTAAGGTTAGATTAGAATTAAATGTAATTAGAAAAGATAAGTGTCTGTGACCCATTCAAATACCTCAAAAATGTAGATTTACATGTGCAAATAGCAGCATAAACAACAGAACATGAGGATCCACACACACCGTCACATCAAGCACCCGCAGTGCTTCTGTGAACACAGTAAACCAGAATAAAAGTGTATATATAACTGTATATATATATATTAGTGCTGTCAGTTTAACGCGTTATTAACGGCGTTACCGCAAACACATTTTAACGGCGTCAATTTTTTTTAGCGCGAGATTAACGCTCTTTTTGGCCTAGCAAACATTGTAGTTTTTTCACATGCTGTTGCAACAACTGGTAACGTTAGAAAAACTACAACATCACACCGGATAGCGAGACCGGAAACAAAACAAAACGCGGGACTAGATTTGATGGCCGAGTGCGAGCGCGGGCGGTAATGCACTCACTCTGTGTGTGCGGGTACGGGAGAATACAACGATTCGGGACTCCCACAAACTAGAAAAATCTATGAATAAAACATAAAAACTAATACATTTTTATTCTTATGTTGCAGAAAAGCAACAAGAACAACTAAAACAAAATAGAAACGATTTACAGGCCAGAGTTACTTTTTATGACATGTTTGCAGCGTTGAGCGATGTAGCCAATCACAGACATGTGTTGATTTCTTAAACGCAATGGCCAATCAGATGCATTTAAAATAGACTCCCCTCACTGCTCAAAACTGACTTTTTGTTCAGTGCTGATTTCTGGATATTGGCAAATCCTCTAATTAAAACAAACAAAGTGTATATATTATGAAAGATTCATTGTGCAGTCAGCTTCATTGATAATAACAGAGATGTGTGAGATTGCGATGAACTGATGTCAGCTTTTTAGGAATTTTTAAAGGATTGCACTTTGTGCGCATTCAGTCATCCCAAACCATGCACTCAGTAGCCTGCTTGCTTTTATCTTATAACAGTGGTTTGTGTGTTAATGCTTTAATAACAAATAATTGATCAGGAGCATTTATGCTGATGTGTATGGTGGCGACACGTAGGCGAAATAGCCTACAAATAAAGTCTATTTGCGGGCGGGAGCGGGACAAAAATGTTGCGGGCGGGAGAAAGTAACATAGAAAGTAGTTGAGAACGTCAGTTATAACGACCCACGTATTAAAAAGAAATGGACGGTTTTAAATCGGGCTCGGGACGGGCTCATAATTACAGTAAATGTGTCGGGCCGGGCTCGGACACAATGCGCACGGGCTCGGGTCGGGCTTGATTTTTTGGGCCCGATCTAAGCTCTACAATGGATGACTTCAGACAGAAGCACATGGATACCACAGCTAAGAACAAACTTATTGCTGATCCACTTTTCCTTGTTGATAAGAGGATTAAAATTAGAAAAAATGATGGGACAAATAGAAATCAAGGGACATTTAGAATAGATAAAAATGTGCGATTAATCGCGAGTTAACTATGGCATTAATGCGATTAAATATTTGAATCGTTTGACAGCACTAATATATATATATATATATATATATATATATATATATATATATATATTTACACAACATTATTCTCAACTGAAAATTGCAAGCTTTTCATGTGTTTTGGCCGCTCATTTACACGAAAATGCCATTTTGGAGGCCTGACAATGCAAACTTTCCAACCCGGTCACACTAAATGCGTCTCTGCTTAGAAATCTTGGCTTGCTCAAAACTTTTTGTCTTTAAATGAAGTCAAAACTGAGGTGATAGTTTTCGGCCCCACTGATAATTTTAATACCACCAGCATCGATTTGAGGAGCTTCTCTGCATTCAGATCTACGCATGACAAACAAATATCTTCGGTAATTGGATCTAGTTTCTATCAACTCCATCTTTTGTATCAAATTAAACACTTCCTATCTGACAAAACTCTAGAGATGTGTTCATGCTTGTATTACTTCCCGTTTAGACTACTGCAACTCATTGTATTGCGGTATTTCCAAGTCACAAATCGCTCGCCTTCAACTGGTCCAAAATGCTGCAGCAAGATTTATTCGCAAAAGTCCTAAATATGATCACATGATGATAATGATACATTTTATTTATATTGCGCTTTTCTCCAACCCAAAACGATACAAAAACAATACACAGTACCAATATATATATATATATATATATATATATAAAGAGATTAAAAATTGTAACATTACAAAATTTAATGACAGTACATTTCAAATACCTAAAAATGGTACATTAAGTGGTTTTGTTCAAGTCAAAATATTACTTAACATTAATGAACCAACCTACATACAATAAAACTACATTTTTTGGGGGGGTTAAATCAAGCAGAAATATCACTTCAATGTAACAATTGCAGGTCACTACACAAGTTAAACTGTACATGATCTAGACTCTAGATAAATGAAATGCAATCGCAGCAGTAAGTCAGGGGAATGCTTATATTTATTTCTTTGCTTTCAATTTTGAACATGTTGCAGTTCTTTTTAAAAAGGTATACATTTTGACATAATTATAAAATGATATAACATGATTTGATACTGTATATTAGCAGAAATTACACATTTTTCACTTCAGCAATAAAGTGGAGACCCTCTTTTCTGTAATGAAAGACCAATCTTATGGGTTGTGGTCTCTCAGACATTGGCCAATATCAGTAAAAAAAAAAAAAACATTGTTTCCCTTAGGGCTTAAATGAACCAGATTTTTTTTACATCCTTACACTTTTAGACAGGTGATGCTTGCAACCCGACCATAATCCATTACCCGACAAGATTAGAATGTTATATTCTAATTAAATTAGAATGTATGTATTTCTCAATACTTATCACTGTTTTAAAAGCTCTTCACTCCGGTGTCTTAACCAACTTTCAGCTTCACTGCAGTAAATTTCACATTCAAAACGCATTAAAACTACCAAAACACATCATTCATGTCTCGAAATAAGTCATTCTTTCAGAACACTAGTAAAGGTTTCACCCAACAAACTAAATTAAAAATACAAATAAAAAAACACAAACAACAGGCAGTAATATGCACTATTTTCTGCTGTTCAGAATTCAAGGCAGTTTATTTTACATGGTTCATGTTTACATTAATGTACACAATTATTTCCTTTTGTATAGATGGCGATGAAAATGAAAGACTAAGACTAGTGTAGGAGTTTAGTTACATCTTAATTGTTCTGATAGGTTTTTTTTTAGATTCAGAATATATTTCAATGTGGTATACGGTATAAAAATATTGCAAGTTTCAGTCTTATTCATTTTTGTTTGAGTTGAAATGTTTTTAACTTAAATATAACAGTCTTGGAAATAATATGTAAGCATGTGCAAATTGGCCTGTACAGTAAATCAAGTTCTGCTGGTCTTTGTGTTTAAGTGAGAAATGAATTCATGTAAATTGAAAGATCTCAGTTTAGCCGGACACTGATCTTGTGATCACTGTGTGAAGAGTTTCATGGTATTAATTCATCTTGAGAAGGTATTAATCTTTCAGTTTAAACACAAATGTGTACTGTAATGTAAACATTTACCATGTAACATAAAATGCTGTGAATTCGGAACAACAGAAAACAGCAGAAATATTTTATAATGCTCCAGTTATTTGTGTTTTTTGTATTTTATGAGTGAAAAAGTGTGTTTGTTGGGTGAGCTTTACAGGTGTTCTGGAAGAACTGTATTAGCAGCTGTAAATGGATATTCTGGCATAGGTAGTTTCATGTGTATGTAGACTCTTGTGTGTGGATTGAGTCGCTGCACATCCCCCCACACGCAATTTACATCTCAATACTTGAAGGTGTGTGTGTGTGTGTGTGTGTGTGTGTCATGGAGGAACCGGCCTAAAGATCTCACAACTCTAACAATACAGTTACCAATGTCCAAGAATCTGTGGAACTTCTCAAATAAACTACAATAAACTAGAGAAAACGCTGGGATTTACTCTGACAAATTAAATTACAGGTTTTCACAGTCGCTAGGACACATTTCTCAATATTTAGGTACATTTTCAAAACTCTTCACTCAGTTCTTCATTTCACATTCAAAATGCACTGACACTTCCTTCATGTCTCAAATCTCAACTCAATCTTCCAGAATACTAGTAAAGGTTTCACCCAACAAACACACTTTGTCACTCATAAAACAGAAAAAACTGTGTAAACTCTCTTCACACAGTGATCACACCATCCATCTATATGAGCTAAACTGTGGATCAGTGCTTTGAACAATGTCATCGGATGGATTTTGTTCCATTTACATGAATTATTTTCTCTCTTAAACACAAACACTTACAGAATTTTATGTTCTATACAGGATAATTTGCACGTTTACATTCTCTTTTTTAAAACTGTTAAACTTATTTTCAAAACCTAACAACAAAAAATGATAAGACCGAGATTTGCAACATTTCCACAGTAATATCATATTGAAATAAATATTCTGATTCTAAAATCTAATATTAAACTGCAGTGAATTAAAAACAGTAGAGTAGTGCCATTCTTGTTTTGTAAAAGCAATTTGCAAAAGAAAATATTGTGTAATGCTCCTGTTGTTTGTGTTTTTTTCTGTTTTATGAGTGACAAAGTGTGTTTGTTGGGTGAAACCTTTACTAGTGTTCTGGAAGATTGAGTTGGGATTTGAGACATGAAGGAAGTGTCAGTGCATTTTGAATGTGAAATGAAGAACTGAGTGAAGAGTTTTGAAAATGTACCTAAATATTGAGAAATGTGTCCTAGCGACTGTAAAAACCTGTAATTTAATTTGTCAGAGTAAATCCCAGCGTTTTCTCTAGTTTATTGTAGTTTATTTGAGAAGTTCCACAGATTCTTGGACATTGGTAACTGTATTGTTAGAGTTGTGAGATCTTTAGGCCGGTTCCTCCATGACACACACACACACACACACACACCTTCAAGTATTGAGATGTAAATTGCGTGTGGGGGGATGTGCAGCGACTCAATCCACACACAAGAGTCTACATACACATGAAACTATGTCAGAATATCCATTTACAGCTGCTAATACTGTTCTTCCAGAACACTAGTAAAGCTCACCCAACAAACACACTTTTTCACTCATAAAATACAAAAAACACAAATAACTGGAGCATTATAAAATATTTCTGCTGTTTTCTGTTGTTCCGAGTTCACAGCATTTTATGTTACATGGTCAATGTTTACATTACAGTACACATTTGTGTTTAAACTGAAAGATTAATACCTTCTCAAGATGAATTAATACCATGAAACGATTCACACAGTGATCACAAGATCAGTGTCCGGCTAAACTGAGATCTTTCAATTTACATGAATTCATTTCTCACTTAAACACAAAGACCAGCAGAACTTGATTTACTGTACAGGCCAATTTGCACATGCTTACATATTATTTCCAAGACTGTTATATTTAAGTTAAAAACATTTCAACTCAAACAAATTTGCAATATTTTTATACCGTATACCACATTGAAATATATTCTGAATCTAAAAAAAAAACCTATCAGAACAATTAAGATGTAACTAAACACCTACACTAGTCTTAGTCTTTCATTTTCATCGCCATCTATACAAAAGGAAATAATTGTGTACATTAATGTAAACATGAACCATGTAAAATAAACTGCCTTGAATTCTGAACCGCAGAAAATAGTGCATATTACTGCCTGTTGTTTGTGATTTTTGATTTGTATTTTTAATTGTGTTTGTTGGGTGAAACCTTTACTAGTGTTCTGAAAGAATGACTTATTTCGAGACATGAATGATGTGTTTTGGTAGTTTTAATGCGTTTTGAATGTGAAATTTACTGCAGTGAAGCTGAAAGTTGGTTAAGACAACGGAGTGAAGAGCTTTTAAAACAGTGATAAGTATTGAGAAATACATACATTCTAATTTAATTAGAATATAACATTCTAATCTTGTCGGCTAATGGATTATGGTCGGGTTGCAAGCATCACCTGTCTAAAAGTGTAAGGATGTAAAAAAAATCTGGTTCATTTAAGCCCTAAGGGAAACAATGTTTTTTTTTTTTTTACTGATATTGGCCAATGTCTGAGAGACCACAACCCATAAGATTGGTCTTTCATTACAGAAAAGAGGGTCTCCACTTTGTTGCTGAAGTGAAAAATGTGTAATTTCTGCTAATATACAGTATCAAATCATGTTATATCATTTTATAATTATGTCAAAATGTATACCTTTTTAAAAAGAACTGCAACATGTTCAAAATTGAAAGCAAAGAAATAAATATAAGCATTCCCCTGACTTACTGCTGCGATTGCATTTCATTTATCTAGAGTCTAGATCATGTACAGTTGAACTTGTGTAGTGACCTGCAATTGATACCTTGAAGTGATATTTCTGCTTGATTTAACCCCCCAAAAATGTAGTTTTATTGTATGTAGGTTGGTTCATTAATGTTAAGTAATATTTTGACTTGAACAAAACCACTTAATGTACCATTTTTAGGTATTTGAAATGTACTGTCATTAAATTTTGTAATGTTACAATTTTTAATCTCTTTATATATATATATATATATATATATATATATATATATATATATATATATTGGTACTGTGTATTGTTTTTGTATCGTTTTGGGTTGGAGAAAAGCGCAATATAAATAAAATGTATCATTATCATCATGTGATCATATTTAGGACTTTTGCGAATAAATCTTGCTGCAGCATTTTGGACCAGTTGAAGGCGAGCGATTTGTGACTTGGAAATACCGCAATACAATGAGTTGCAGTAGTCTAAACGGGAAGTAATACAAGCATGAACACATCTCTAGAGTTTTGTCAGATAGGAAGTGTTTAATTTGATACAAAAGATGGAGTTGATAGAAACTAGATCCAATTACCGAAGATATTTGTTTGTCATGCGTAGATCTGAATGCAGAGAAGCTCCTCAAATCGATGCTGGTGGTATTAAAATTATCAGTGGGGCCGAAAACTATCACCTCAGTTTTGACTTCATTTAAAGACAAAAAGTTTTGAGCAAGCCAAGATTTCTAAGCAGAGACGCATTTAGTGTGACCGGGTTGGAAAGTTTGCATTGTCAGGCCTCCAAAATGGCATTTTCGTGTAAATGAGCGGCCAAAACACATGAAAAGCTTACAATTTTCAGTTGAGAATAATGTTGTGTAAATATATATATATATATATATATATATATATATATATATATATATATATATATATTAGTGCTGTCAAACGATTCAAATATTTAATCGCATTAATGCCATAGTTAACTCGCGATTAATCGCACATTTTTATCTATTCTAAATGTCCCTTGATTTCTATTTGTCCCATCATTTTTTCTAATTTTAATCCTCTTATCAACAAGGAAAAGTGGATCAGCAATAAGTTTGTTCTTAGCTGTGGTATCCATGTGCTTCTGTCTGAAGTCATCCATTGTAGAGCTTAGATCGGGCCCAAAAAATCAAGCCCGACCCGAGCCCGTGCGCATTGTGTCCGAGCCCGGCCCGACACATTTACTGTAATTATGAGCCCGTCCCGAGCCCGATTTAAAACCGTCCATTTCTTTTTAATACGTGGGTCGTTATAACTGACGTTCTCAACTACTTTCTATGTTACTTTCTCCCGCCCGCAACATTTTTGTCCCGCTCCCGCCCGCAAATAGACTTTATTTGTAGGCTATTTCGCCTACGTGTCGCCACCATACACATCAGCATAAATGCTCCTGATCAATTATTTGTGATTAAAGCATTAACACACAAACCACTGTTATAATATAAAAGCAAGCAGGCTACTGAGTGCATGGTTTGGGATGACTGAATGCGCACAAAGTGCAATCCTTTAAAAATTCCTAAAAAGCTGACATCAGTTCATCGCAATCTCACACATCTCTGTTATTATCAATGAAGCTGACTGCACAATGAATCTTTCATAATATATACACTTTGTTTGTTTTAATTAGAGGATTTGCCAATATCCAGAAATCAGCACTGAACAAAAAGTCAGTTTTGAGCAGTGAGGGGAGTCTATTTTAAATGCATCTGATTGGCCATTGCGTTTAAGAAATCAACACATGTCTGTGATTGGCTACATCGCTCAACGCTGCAAACATGTCATAAAAAGTAACTCTGGCCTGTAAATCGTTTCTATTTTGTTTTAGTTGTTCTTGTTGCTTTTCTGCAACATAAGAATAAAAATGTATTAGTTTTTATGTTTTATTCATAGATTTTTCTAGTTTGTGGGAGTCCCGAATCGTTGTATTCTCCCGTACCCGCACACACAGAGTGAGTGCATTACCGCCCGCGCTCGCACTCGGCCATCAAATCTAGTCCCGCGTTTTGTTTTGTTTCCGGTCTAGCTATCCGGTGTGATGTTGTAGTTTTTCTAACGTTACCAGTTGTTGCAACAGCATGTGAAAAAACTACAATGTTTGCTAGGCCAAAAAGAGCGTTAATCTCGCGCTAAAAAAATTGACGCCGTTAAAATGTGTTTGCGGTAACGCCGTTAATAACGCGTTAAACTGACAGCACTAATATATATATATATACAGTTATATATACACTTTTATTCTGGTTTACTGTGTTCACAGAAGCACTGCGGGTGCTTGATGTGACGGTGTGTGTGGATCCTCATGTTCTGTTGTTTATGCTGCTATTTGCACATGTAAATCTACATTTTTGAGGTATTTGAATGGGTCACAGACACTTATCTTTTCTAATTACATTTAATTCTAATCTAACCTTAAAATAATGTCAGTTAACTGCTGATGACTGGTTAACAAGCATCAGCTGTCAGTCAGAAAACAAAATATTAAATGAACATCTCTACTTCATATATTTCAACTGAATGAAGTAAAATTGTTCAGTGCAGCAAGTCAACATAACATTTTGAGATTGACCTCCAAAATCTTTACCGTGTTTTTGTGATGGCAAGAAATGTACAAAGCAGAAGAACTGGTGTCGCTCTTTACCATCCAACTGGGGACGCGAAGTTCATTTTGATTAATATAATCATTATTGACTGTATAAAGTAGTGACCTGAAATTGTTACCTTAAAGAGCTATTTCTGTTTGATTTATCCCATGAACCCTAAACGGACTGCATAACCAAGCATAGAAAGTATCTATGAAGAGAGACCGTTAAAGAAGAAAAATAATAATATGAATGATAAGAGCCTCTGCTTTTGAACTGTTGCCATCTGTATTTTTTACCCCGTTAAAAAACAGATTCAAATGGTCTTTCCTCAAAAAATTCTATTTTTTTTCATTTTTGATAACTGATGGTTTGGTCATTCTTTTTTAATTGTATATTGTATATGTTTATCTATGCATATTGTGATCTCTGATGCCTGTATGAACACACACACACACACACATATACATATACATATATATATATAATATATATATATATATATATATATATATATATATATATATATATATATATATACACACACAAGTTACACAGTTCCATTGTAGGCTATGGGAGTCCCCTGTTCGATAGGTAAACATCGTTCAGATCCCCACTTGGCCAGTGTAGAGCGACAGTGCTCTGTTAGTAATATAGAAATGTGTG